>CAWZYM010000297.1:10000-280738 GCA_963966185.1 Rhabditoides inermis | reverse complement strand
ACTTCAACTTTTTTGTAAGAATTACATTTGATCAGTCAATAATAAAATTTCGAAACGGTTACGAAATCGCTCACCCCGCGGATCGTTGATCATGAGCTTCTTGCCGACTTCGAAGAGATTCTCTGGTTCTGTGGCCGGTTGGAAGAAGCACTCGCGGGGAGCCGCCACTGCGCCCGTCTCTTCCAGATAACTAAAGACGACGTTAAGATGAAGAGGTGCAGACGACGTGCACCACACTCACGCTGCCCAGTTGAAGGGGGTGGGAGCGGGGGCGGCCGAGGCGACCATCTGCTTGACGAGGTTCACCTCCTTCTTGATGGTTCCGGCGGGAGTCGACGACCTCGAGACGCGCTTCACGCCCGCGGCCCGCGCGACTACCGGCGGCGTCGACGTATCCTGAACGGTAGCGTAGTCACTGAGGTCCAGTTTCTCCCCCTCTGCCCACCTTCTTGTTCTCCCCGGCGGCGTCGGTAGGCTTAGGGGTGGCGGCCTGATGCGGGTCCATGGGCACGTCTCCCGACGCAGAGGATACGGTCCTCTCCGCGCCCTCGGCAGCCTCGCTCATCGCTACGCGTCTGCAAAACGACTGTGTGGCCGCCTTTATGATATCGACCCGCAGCCATCTTCAAAAATCCACAACAAAACACAAAGTGCGAGACGAGAAACAAGACGCGAAAGTTGCGGGGCGGCGATGCGACGAGCTATCGAGTGATTCAGGCGACGTGTTTTCCCGCTCCGCGGCGAGAGCGCGGCGATTGGAGAGGGCGCAGCGCCCGGCGGCGCACACATCTCGCACACACTTTGGCCGCGCGCGGCCGCCGCCCGCGACTGCCGCTGCACGGTAATCAGCCGAGGGAAAAACGGATAATCCAAGGCGACTTGGCTGCTATTCCACGCTCTGTGCCTGGATCACTAGAGCGGATATGCGTAGACAGATATAGCAGGATGCAACCGTGTACACAAACAACACGTTGAGAGTTTCGTTTCGTGTTCACTCAGCCTTCAAAGGAGGTCACGATCAATGCGTGGTCCGTTGTCTCGTCCACAATAGAAGAGTGGAATGAGTGCAGTGAGTGATAGCGGCTCTTTCTCACTCTCACACTGCCCGTGGACCAATGATAACACACACAAAACGGACTGACTGAATGCAGCAGTGAAACTGTGGACATGTCATCATGGTCTCATGACTCATGTCATTTCACCATACGCGCCTCACTCTCAGCTCACTTCAATTTCGAAACGAGTGTGGTTGGTTATAACTTGTAAACAAACAACAACCATCGCCGAGTGTTTTATGTTCTTGCAAGTGGGCGATCGATAGGGGAACTAGGCTGTTCTTGCATTCGCAGCCGGCTTCCCACCCCTCTGCCGCTATTTGCAGTTCATTTGAATATTACAAGGAAAATACATTTACATAGTGGTACTACAAACAAGACGGCATAACAAAAATACCCACATGGTTTCCTCATTTCATGAAATATCATTATAATGGTTCCTTTTCCTTTTTTGAGTTTTGGATGGACGGTGCACAATATACTCACGCACGCTTTGTCTCACCACACCACATGTTGCGTTCTACAGTGAGTATACAGTGAAATGTCTTGAAAGAAGCGAATGACTACTTTATAAGTCACACGCTTTACTAATTCACAGCTGCGGGAGAATGTTATTGGAGAGCGCCTCATCCTATCCTCCCTTCTCCTGGATACTCGTATCTCACCTGCTCCCCTCCGGCCTTCCGCCTTGTATGGAGCGTCCTTCTCTATAATGTTATCAACTCTCGAATAAAGGACTTGATCTTTTGAACTAAAAAGCCTTACGCTCTCGAGGTGATGAAAAACTAGAACAATTGAGTAGTTTTCTTTGGTCTTTGGCCTTTATCGGAGATGGACAGAACACAAACGGTTTTCGGTTCGGCTGTGATCTGTGATATCCATTCTTACTTGACTATTTCATTCACCACGCACATGGAGTCTGTTCAACTTTCGATGGTTACTGGTTACACATACACAGTTGTTCTAAAATCGTATCTGTGCTCTTCGTGAGCTACTGAAACATGCATAATGATGTGTAACATCATAATATTACCTCACATTCAATCAATCAGTATTCTCGCCTTCTATTTTTGGTGGCTGTAAAGTTGCCTTTGTTGTGTCGGGGTGACGGCTAAAGGAGAATGAAATATCTCGGCGATACCGCCAAATGGAGCTCTATTGTTGATCCGAAACATTAATAGCGAAACCCCAAAAATTGAATGTTCGACAAAGAATGCAGGCGAACTGATTACTGATGACGCGACCGACTCATGAAGAACTGCGCAAGAGCTGTTCACTATTCTGACTGGCAGAGGTTCGCCATGACCTATCTGAGCCGCCGTTCAATTTCATCAGCGCGGCTCTCGACGCAGTGTTGGATCTGGGTCGACACATTCCAAAGCATTCGTGGACGCGTACGTAGGTCGCTGCGGCTTAGCGGACACTGCTGAGCGGGTTGCGCGACGCGTGCAGCATGTGCACGACCAGACCGGACTGGTGCACGTTTGCGGAGGAATACTACGAGGGCTCGGCCGACGAGTACCGAGGCGAGATCGAGGCGCTACGCCATATCAACTACTACTACTTCGAATACAAACTGGACGATGAGTGCTTGGAGGTGATAAGTATTCGGCAATAGTGCAAGTGGAGACCGCGACTACTCCAGTCACCCATGTGAGATCTCGTCTGAGCAGTGCAAACGATCTAATCCTCTCCCACCTCTCCCCACTCGAGTTGTATGTGGTGATGTATAAGAGGGACTCGGCGTTGTTGAGGTCCTGGCTGGATCCGGAACACGCGAGATGCGAGGCCGCCAAGGCCGCCAAGGACAACTTCACCTCCACCTCAATCGGCGACTAACGAGGCGAGAAACCTTAAACCTTGAACACTGATAAATATGCATGCTTGATCTTGAGCGTGCGAGTTGTGGTTTGATTTTATTCAGGAGGACATTTACGGTCATTGTTAGGATCATTGTATGACTAACACTAGGTTAACACTTCAGAAATGTTTAGACACATCATAATCTTATAAGTATGCAGATATTGGGTGATCAAGTCAAGGGCAAGGTTTATCGATTCGTTAGTTCTTTTACATTGCTAAAGTACTAAGTCCATCCACGCATCCATGTTTCATGATGTCCAAATTCCTGCTAAACATCGCCCTCACCTCTCACACCGCGCAGCTCCTCGGTGTGTCTCCTATACGCGCCCACTCAATCCTCACGCAAGTGGCAAGTCTTCCGGACACTTTCAGAATGCGGCATGTCTGCTCCGGATTCTTCTCGTAGTCGCTGTACAAAACACTCATGTAGTTCACGCTAATAAATCCCGCGCATAGTAGTGTTTGGCCGGCGAGGCGATGATAATGCACGATGAAAACGACAAATTTTATTTTATTTCAATGACGTCACTCTAAGAAGTGAAGCAGTCGGAACCGGAACCATAGACAGAGTCAACGTCTGTTCCGTTCTGAATTGATCGAATGACTATTATTTTGCGTCAGACGCTAGAAGGACAACCAGATTCCAAAAAAATATCGTTTCTCACTTCATTACTCACCTTTTCCAGAGATGTGATTTTGCATTCAGAAGCTAAACTTAAAGTGCATTGAACCTGATTACTGATTGACTACTGATAATGATCAATCCGCGTGGTGTTCGACGTGATTTGCTCTACTCAATTCCGAAACTGCTTTTTATGCATTTTCAAATTTTTGAGTTTTCGTTTCTTAACTGCATAAATCATTTCAACAAACCAGTCAAGTATAAGTGACATAGTGACTGTGACAGAGATGTTTATAGTTTCTACTGATAAAACAAAAACGCCACTCAAAAAATTGCTCGGTCATTTCTCAAATGTGACATCGCTACAATTAAAGGGAGTGTACACTCTGAATTTAATTTCGTCGAAGTCGAGTTAGCACCGGAATGTGAACATATGTTGAAAAAGATTTTTGTCAATACAACTGTGTGTCAGAGATACCTATAAGTGGGTGAAAATTTTTTGTTGAACATTGAAAATTAGAACCAATTGGCACCAATTTCTGCATTTTGATACATTTTGGGCTCAATTTTCATCAACTTTCAGACATTTTCAGCAAAAAGTTGTATTGACAAAACTGAGTCGTTTTCATCATATTTTCATATCCCGGTGTTAACTCAACTTCGGAATTAAGAGTGTACTCTCCCTTTAATTTGCGGCGTAAGGGCTGAGACACCATAAGTCTCCGTCCGACATATCGTCGCCATCATTTGTTTTGTTTGTACAAACGCCACCCAACCCACACCACACAAAAAATCATAAAAACAAAAAAAACGTCACAAGTATGCACGTTTATCAGTTATACATGGTTTCTCTCTCGAAGCCAGTGGTATTGGCCTTGGCACTGCACTCTGAATTCACCCACTGCTCGAGCATGGTCAGATCGCGGCGATACATCTCGTGTGGGAGAGGTGGGAGAGGAGGAGCCGGTTGGCGAGGCGCAGACGCGACTCCGCGTAGCTCGCCGGACGGATGCTGCCGGCCGACGGCGGAAGCCAAGCACTCGTCGGCCAGGATCCACTCGAAGTAGTTGACTCGGCGCAGTGTCTCGATGTCTCCTGTGTACGCGTCGGCTCGACCCTCGTGGTTGTCCTCGTTCGGTTCGCTCTCGTCGCACATGTGGTAGCTGATGCGAGTCTCCGCCAGTCCGCACTCGCCTGCGTACACACTCGCGAATACTCCCGCCACCTCAGCCGAGCCGACATCGATTCATTGTCCACACTGAAACGATGTCCAATAGAAGGTCGACAGGGGCGCTAAAGAAGCTGAAACGCGGCTCGTCGTCGTATTGCGTTAATGTGAAGCGTTGCCAGTCGAGGTTTCGAATAGCGGCGGCACACGCGTTCATGACTCTTTCGTGTTCCGTGGTTCCGTGTTGAGCTCTAGCACGAGGTTGGTGCGGTAGTTGTTGTTGTTGAAAAATGACTGATTGTTGCAAATGATTGTCTTTATATAGCTGTCTTGAGCATGACTTCTTCAAAGGACTTTTTCGGACAATGTATTATTCCCTGATCTTCAAGATGGGGTCGCTTTCGTTTCGTTCCCTTCAATGAAGACAAGTTTTGAAGTTCTGTTTGCGCAGAAAAATTGTTAAAAATACAAACAATTTTTCTATGTTAATACAATTTAAAAAGAACTTCTCATTGACGAGAACAAAAGCGACCTCAACCTGAAGATCAGGCAAGATTACATTGTCCTGATAAATCCTTTAATGTGTACGATCATTTTAAAGACGTCTGCGTTGTCTGAAAAAAACATTACTGAAGTTTCCGCTTCATCCTATTTTGCAGCAGCACTGCTTCGGCAAAACGAAATGAAAGCGGATAGATGATAGGAAGTACATGCTGATACGCAGTATCATATTGTAAGAAAACAATTGTATTACTTTTCTTACAGGCTATCGGTAAAGCCTGATTGCGCATTGTTGTGGCTCAAGAAAACGCTAGAGGCGTCTCTGCAAAAGAGGTGTGTTGGCACCATAGACCGCTTGAGCAGGCATTCGAGCACTTATGAAACCTATGGTGTTCTCTCATCGCCGCTCGATCCGCAAAGAGCGACACAAGCGTCGGCTTGTTTCTATCATGGCTATACTCATTGTGGCGTCTCTCTCGTATTTCATATACACTTCTTACTTCGAACCACCTCCTGCCACAACTCCAGTGAGTCGTTGTTCGAAAAACATAATTGACCGAATTTCAGGATTTGAAACCGCACGATGACCCCGATCCACAATACGACTGCAATAGGTGCATCGCGATCGCCTCGAACTGGACAGGTACGCTATATCTATGCATATCTTATAAGATGCTACATATACATGCTATCTTTGTCTACATATCTATTCATATAGAACACCTTTCATATAACACGGCTTGAACTCGTTCCAGCCCTCGACGATCCGGGGCCGGACCCGGTGCTGCGGTGTCACCACGACAAGGTGCGCATGGATCAGTTGGAGGGCGTCAAGTCGCCCTTCCAATCGTGCGCCGAGATAGGCTGGTGCCACAGTGCGGTGCGTTTCCGGGCTATCGAGCAATACGCTTGGATTATTCATGGTTCGATCGGTCACGAAAATTTTGATTGAACGATTGATCGTAAATAGGTTGATAAAAATTTCCTACCGGTTAATCGATTTTCGATTATTCGTTTATCGTTAATCAACCCAACGTTAATTCAGAGCATTTCGCGGCCGAGTGCGATTCCCTTTGACAAGTTTGTGGACATTCGAGATCAGACTCACGATTACAACAAGGTACTTTTCAGCATGGAAGCTTGTTTCGGCAATCAAGTCGGAAATCACCTCACAATCACTTCGATTTTAGATTTGCGTCCTTCCAAAGATCATACTACTCCATAATTCGTATGACCTCACTTATCGAAAGACGTTTGATACCTATTTCGTGGCGGGACTTTCCGTTAACTATATCGGTAATTTTTGTTATTGTTTTTTTGTTGCTGAAATGCAATTAAAAAAATGGCAAAACTCAAAGGGGTCATCTGTATTGGTACATAGTAAGAGGCTGGAAGTTGTTCCTCCCTGGATAAATACACTTCTTCGTTCTTAGTTGATCGAGATGGTACTGTCTACTATATGGTCTCTGACTACTTCCGTGCTTGGCACGCAGGCGTCGGCGGGTATTCCAGACAAACACAAATCCAACTCACGTTTTTTCAGCTGGAATGGAATCAAACCTGTAAACAACAATTCTGTCGGTATTGAAATGGTTAACAGCGGAGACGAACCGTTTGCCGATGAACAGGCAAGTTTACTCGAGTAGTCAGTACAAAGAATTGCTCGAGCAGATTGCATCGGTTCACTCTCTTGTACGCCATCTACTCGAGAAGTATCGCATGCATCCGCTGAATATCGTCGGCCACGGAGACTCGAACCCGGGCAAGAAACACGATCCCAGCGCATACTTTTCCTATCAACAGCTCTATCGGTTTCTTGGCATCTACGAGGTTTGGCGCTCTGCTCTGGATCACAGTTTTGTTCTAGGATCTATTCGAGCCGCTGACTGACGAGTCCAACTCGACTCTTGATGAAGACGCGTATGATGAGATCGAGGAAATGCAAGCGAATCTCAACGAGTTGGGCTACACTGAGAAGCCGATGGCGAATGGCACGTTTTGCAACAACACACTCCATAACATCAACGCTTTCAATCGACGATTCGTGCCAGAGGTCTATACAAATCAATCTGTCCACCTGACAATCAGTTTGTGTTCAGCTTTTCATCAAAGAGCAGTTTGGGGAGGAAGAAGTGCATCCGGAAGAGAACTACCAGTGGTATCGTCTTTCCAATACGAGACTGCAACGACTACTTGATTATCGTAAACGGAATTAAATAATGAAGTTGTTTTTAATGTTGAAGTTTTTTTAATTAAATATTTGATATTTCGATCCTACTTAGAAAAAGTGAAAGAAGTCGATTGAGTTTCAGACAAACTGACGCAATTATCTGTTATTGTTCGAGAGAATGGGAGACTGAGAATTTGCATTGTTTCATTCCGATAAAACCCTACTTAGCATCATATTCACACGGTGAGTCAAAACGAAACTGTCTTGAACAATATGATCCCTACAATACATATGTATGCATCAGCGATCAGCGTTCTCAAACCTTATGTTTTTTTTTAATTTTACGTCTCATACAAACATTACGATTTGCTGTGTATCAGTACACTTCAGTACAAGTCGGTACAAGTCGTTTATTTTCTATGCACATATTTAATCGGAATACATGATTAGATGAAGATGATAAACGAGAACGATGTGCAGTTGGGCAAAAGTGATACATGTGATAAGTGAGGGGTGTGGATGGTCGTCGTGTTCTGTTGTGTCCACTCATTGAGACAGTTGTACGCTGCAACGGCGCGGTCGCTGCGAGATCCAGCAGTGTCCTGCAACAAATAAGTACTCATTGGTGAAATACACCGTCTCTGTGCGGCTACAAACGTGTCATCTTTCTCATCGTCCACACAGCTACGGAACACACCTTCATCCACCCTTTGAATGTCTCGCGATTTTGTTCCATCACCAGGTTCTGGCCCAGCACTTGACGCGCCTGCGGGTTAGAAAAAAATACTCTCAATGTCAGTCAGTCAGATGGAAGAAACATACGCTGTTGAAGTTGTTACTTGCGAGATTGTCGGCAGCGCGCGGTCCGATACCGGCAATCGCAGTGGTCTGAACATGCATTGCGACATCTCGTGATGAGTCTTCTATAATGCATAGTACTTTGATAAGTGTTTACCGGTTTGTTGCAAATCGGTTCGTTGACAAACTCCCTGTGCTTCTGTGTAGTAGACTGTGGCTGCTGCGACATGGACACTGAAACAATAACGTTTATTTTTGAAAAAGGAGACTATATAGTTGCACATGACGATAAACAAGATTGATTCATGTATCCTCCACTACACTATACTGCACGATAAAGCAGAGTCAATGCGCAGGTTTCACAGTGTTGGTAAACCATTTCTCAATGTCTATTCTGTTATCTGTGTTATTGTGTTGTCGCACTGGATTATTTCATAATAACTGTGAAAGAAAGCGAAAGAGCGATAGAGGGACGCCGTTTGTAAACAACTTTATTCGCATTTGATCTACACAACTTGAAGGCATATAGAGTTGTCGCCTGCAAACAGGAACACAGTGTCGCAGTGAGCTGCATGTCCATCCTGCTTCTTGGAAAGTACTCCGTTCGAGAAGGCGTAGGTGAAACATCTAGCAGTTGCTGACGATCGGTCAATGCTCAGCTGACTGAAAACGCAACTCAGACCATCGCCGTATACAGTATCACCTACACTCCATCAATGTAGAAATCGAAACCGCTTCTGCTCCAGAACGATTCGTTTTCCATTACTACCATCTGAAAAAAACGAGTTCTCGCGTTTCCGCGGCCCACGACCAACCTTGCGAGACGCGCGCTCGAAGTTGTACACATTGGTCCAGTCGAGGACGTCAGCATCGGCTTGCTTCCTGCACTCGCCTCCAGCAGTCGTAGATGTCGCAGTAGATGTGGTGGTTGTCGTGGCAGCCTCGGTAGTAGTGATTGCAGCAGTTGTCGTAGCGTTGTCGCCGCCGGGAATATGGAGGCAGATTATCTGCGGCTGTGCGGGGTAGAGTGTCTCGACGACAACATCGCACTGCCTGGCGTGGTACATCCGCGAGACGAGCACTGTTTGATACTCGAGTCTCGCGTTGTTCACCACTCCAGTCGCACACACAGTGCCGCTCGCGTCCACATTCAGCATACTCAGCACCGCTCGTTTCCCATCAATTTCTATCACACAAACGCTGAAACCCGTGTAGACTTCAGTTTTCTTGATCTGAAACATTTTCGAGGTTGTTATTTTTTAAAGACACGTTGCGTACCGTTTTTGTAGCGCGATCGTACACGTATAGATAGCCAAACTCGCAGGGTTGTTTCTTGTCCGCTTGCGTACACGAATTCGGTGCTTTTGTTGCGTAAGTCGGCTCCGGTCTCACAATGTTCACATCCGGTTGCTCTGATGCAAGCTGAAATATGTGTCTTATATGACCATGTTCATCCAATTCATCTAATTGAAAATGCTTGGCCCCGGACTTTAAGTTTCAAGTCGGATTTCTTTCTGGCAGGGCTAGCGGCTGAAGACATCGAACATCGTTTGATGTACCCTATGGAAAGTCCCTGAAAACTGCTTACTCACAATAATCGGTTTCCCGTTGGTAGTACGGGTGCAGTTGTACAGTTTGTTGATTCGCCAGACATCGGAATACGAAAGTACAGCTGATAAATCGTTTCTCAATCCTATACGGTAGTGAGAAATTGAGTTGACATCGAACGGTCCTAGAGGATAGGGTGAGTTTTGTAACATGAGCGTGTCTACCAAGTGTCATTATGTTGCTTGGTGACTCTGTGGGGTATCCGCGATAGTCTGCGGTAGGACGGTCAGGTCTGAAAATAACTCCAGTTTTTATATAATCGCCAATTAGTGGAGAGTTTGTAGTACCGACAACCTAGGTCAGTTAACGAAACGCATCGATTCGTTCGCGCTTGAGAATCACTAGGAAAAGTAAAGTCATATGCATGTGACATCGACTCAACAATATGAACGTCGTTCGCAGGTTGTAGACTATACGGTGTTCAAAATCCACGACAGTATAATGGTCAGCAAAACAAGCTGATTTCGAATCAAATATCTACCTCTGGTGCTCATGCTGGAATCCCAGAGAATGATAGAGTTCGTGAATAGCAGTGAAACTGAACCCGTCGAGAGCATCGTTCTTATAGATTAGCTGCAATTGCAGGGTTCATTGATTAGTTCGCCCCTTATAACCAACATAGTGATCGAATGAGTAGAATCGCGCTTTCCCATTCACAAAGTGATAGTTTTTGAAGTGTTTCTCGTAGACTCCAACTTTGTTTAGTGTATCGTTTCTGACAATCTGCAAGACGCCTCCATTCGACACAGCATCAGCCGCCGTCGCAGGCTCGAAACTGATGCACGTGTCTTCATGGAACCTGAACTAGACACTTTATTTTGTAATTAGAAGCTGAATATAACGTTTTTTAGCGAATTCTTGAATAACACATGCAAGATCTCAGGTCGACCCACATAGCCATTGCCTGAGCGATCTGAGCCCTCTGGCACTGGTTGAAGTCGCATGATATGTTGTAGGGAACGCGGCCGTTCGGCCACTCGAATCGACCAGCGTCGTCCAGAATGAAGCGCTTCTTCCTGCAATCTCACATTTCAATGTGTCCATGATACGAGTGAGCCACCTCTTGTTGTTTGTGGGCAGTCCTTTGCCCCATTCATATCCGGAAGGAGCCCGATCTTCGAATTTGATCTTATTCTCCAGACAGTGCAGCCACGTATCCATGCTTTTGTCTTCTTCCGTCAAGAAGTTCGAGCATTGCTGAAAAACAAGTAACTACATATCTTGTGATCGGGATTTACTGACAAAATCTCGGATAGCGATTTGTTTTCGATCCGTACATTCCAAAAACGCTATTGCTCGAACCTAGCTCAACATGAAAAAACTATGTTATCCAACAGCTCTACAACTCCACAGTATACCGAACCATTTATCTAACAGACAATTGATCTCATATTTGCGTGTTCGGTTGGTACTCGCTTCTTATTTCTTTCTTTTTTGAAAAAATAACACGTGCATCATTCAACGACGTTTTAGTTATTAGGTACCCTGTCTATATCTTTATCTCGTGACTGGAACTCATTTGCGAGCCTACTCACCTACTCTATAGAAAGACGGGCACTAACCTGTGCCGCTGCGAAGGCCGCTGTCGCCGCGAGTAGCAGGAGAGTCTTCATAGCTGCTTCCGCTTTCCATGTTTCCCACTTCCACTGCCCTCTATTTAAACCCTCCGAACAATGGTTTCCTTCGTCACACCCCTGCGGAAAGATCATTAAATCGACAGGATTTGAATACTTTCTGCCATATCAAAACAGTTTTCAATAGAGCTTGGCGGCTCCTTTCTGATCAGCTCCCGCGATTTTGTCACCTCTATTCAATCAAAAATCGGGAAAATTTTCTGCACAGCTATTGTTATGATTTTGCAAAACAGTCACAACTTGAAAACGCTCATATAATATTTATCGGATAATTAAAGAGCAATGTCAGCTGGAAGTGAAAGTTACGGTACGCAACTGAATACAATACACAGCTGGAAGTGATACGAAAAAATGGATATAGATGGTTAGACGGTTATGATTTTCGAGGCGAGTTGAATGGCGAAGGAGAATGTCACATATTCTGCTCGACCCACTCTTTGAGGCAGTGGTATGCAAGCATCGCGCGATCCCTGCGACTTCCGGCATTCGCCTGGAAAAACCTGTAAACATCCGTTCTTTGACCAGAGTACTACCTTGAGCCACTCGCAGAAACGATCCTCACTCTGACCGAGCGATAGAAATTGTCCCAGAACTTGCTGCGCCTGTAACTAGTCGGTAAAGATTGTGAAGTTAATGCAAACTCGTATTGATGTTTTTCAGTGTTTTCAAACTTACTTTCGTGATGTTGGCCTTTGATAGATTGCTAGCGGCAATGGTACCAATGCCAGCTATTGCGTTCACCTGAAACACGGTGGTTCGATTCACAACTACTTTTCTGAAACTGAAAAATCAAACAAAAAATACTTACGTCTTTGTCTCCGATTGGCTCGGAGATGAATGCACGGTGTTTGACGGTAGTGGATTGCATTTTGAACCAACTGATTATATCAGGAAAAAGTGAGAATGAAAAAATGACTGATTGTTGCAAATGATTGTCTTTATATAGCTGTCTTGAGCATGACTTCTTCAAAGGACTTTTTCGGACAATGTATTATTCCCTGATCTTCAAGATGGGGTCGCTTTCGTTTCGTTCCCTTCAATGAAGACAAGTTTTGAAGTTCTGTTTGCGCAGAAAAATTGTTAAAAATACAAACAATTTTTCTATGTTAATACAATTTAAAAAGAACTTCTCATTGACGAGAACAAAAGCGACCTCAACCTGAAGATCAGGCAAGATTACATTGTCCTGATAAATCCTTTAATGTGTACGATCATTTTAAAGACGTCTGCGTTGTCTGAAAAAAACATTACTGAAGTTTCCGCTTCATCCTATTTTGCAGCAGCACTGCTTCGGCAAAACGAAATGAAAGCGGATAGATGATAGGAAGTACATGCTGATACGCAGTATCATATTGTAAGAAAACAATTGTATTACTTTTCTTACAGGCTATCGGCAAAGCCTGATTGCGCATTGTTGTGGCTCAAGAAAACGCTAGAGGCGTCTCTGCAAAAGAGGTGTGTTGGCACCATAGACCGCTTGAGCAGGCATTCGAGCACTTATGAAACCTATAGTGTTCTCTCATCGCCGTTCGATCCGCAAAGAGCGACACAAGCGTCGGCTTGTTTCTATCATGGCTATACTCATTGTGGCGTCTCTCTCGTATTTCATATACACTTCTTACTTCGAACCACCTCCTGCCACAACTCCAGTGAGTCGTTGTTCGAAAAACATAATTGACCGAATTTCAGGATTTGAAACCGCACGATGACCCCGATCCACAATACGACTGCAATAGGTGCATCGCGATCGCCTCGAACTGGACAGGTACGCTGTATCTATGCATATCTTATAAGATGCTACATATACATGCTATCTTTGTCTACATATCTATTCATATAGAACACCTTTCATATAACACGGCTTGAACTCGTTCCAGCCCTCGACGATCCGGGGCCGGACCCGGTGCTGCGGTGTCACCACGACAAGGTGCGCATGGATCAGTTGGAGGGCGTCAAGTCGCCCTTTCAATCGTGCGCCGAGATAGGCTGGTGCCACAGTGCGGTGCGTTTCCGGGCTATCGAGCAATACGCTTGGTTTATTCATGGTTCGATCGGTCACGAAAATTTTGATTGAACGATTGATCGTAAATAGGTTGATAAAAATTTCCTACCGGTTAATCGATTTTCGATTATTCGTTTATCGTTAATCAACTCAACGTTAATTCAGAGCATTTCGCGGCCGAGTGCGATTCCCTTTGACAAGTTTGTGGACATTCGAGATCAGACTCACGATTACAACAAGGTACTTTTCAGCATGGAAGCTTGTTTCGGCAATCAAGTCGGAAATCACCTCACAATCACTTCGATTTTAGATTTGCGTCCTTCCAAAGATCATACTACTCCATAATTCGTATGACCTCACTTATCGAAAGACGTTTGATACATATTTCGTGGCGGGACTTTCCGTTAACTATATCGGTAATTTTTGTTATTGTTTTTTTGTTGCTGAAATGCAATTAAAAAAATGGCAAAACTCAAAGGGGTCATCTGTATTGGTACATAGTAAGAGGCTGGAAGTTGTTCCTCCCTGGATAAATACACTTCTTCGTTCTTAGTTGATCGAGATGGTACTGTCTACTATATGGTCTCTGACTACTTCCGTGCTTGGCACGCAGGCGTCGGCGGGTATTCCAGACAAACACAAATCCAAGTCACGTTTTTTCAGCTGGAATGGAATCAAACCTGTAAACAACAATTCTGTCGGTATTGAAATGGTTAACAGCGGAG
Organism: Rhabditoides inermis; assembly: GCA_963966185.1. Taxonomy (NCBI): domain Eukaryota; kingdom Metazoa; phylum Nematoda; class Chromadorea; order Rhabditida; family Rhabditidae; genus Rhabditoides; species Rhabditoides inermis. Next base: position 266,592 of record CAWZYM010000297.1, on the reverse strand, counting down.
ACGAACCGTTTGCCGATGAACAGGCAAGTTTACTCGAGTAGTCAGTACAAAGAATTGCTCGAGCAGATTGCATCGGTTCACTCTCTTGTACGCCATCTACTCGAGAAGTATCGCATGCATCCGCTGAATATCGTCGGCCACGGAGACTCGAACCCGGGCAAGAAACACGATCCCAGCGCATACTTTTCCTATCAACAGCTCTATCGGTTTCTTGGCATCTACGAGGTTTGGCGCTCTGCTCTGGATCACAGTTTTGTTCTAGGATCTATTCGAGCCGCTGACTGACGAGTCCAACTCGACTCTTGATGAAGACGCGTATGATGAGATCGAGGAAATGCAAGCGAATCTCAACGAGTTGGGCTACACTGAGAAGCCGATGGCGAATGGCACGTTTTGCAACAACACACTCCATAACATCAACGCTTTCAATCGACGATTCGTGCCAGAGGTCTATACAAATCAATCTGTCCACCTGACAATCAGTTTGTGTTCAGCTTTTCATCAAAGAGCAGTTTGGGGAGGAAGAAGTGCATCCGGAAGAGAACTACCAGTGGTATCGTCTTTCCAATACGAGACTGCAACGACTACTTGATTATCGTAAACGGAATTAAATAATGAAGTTGTTTTTAATGTTGAAGTTTTTTTAATTAAATATTTGATATTTCGATCCTACTTAGAAAAAGTGAAAGAAGTCGATTGAGTTTCAGACAAACTGACGCAATTATCTGTTATTGTTCGAGAGAATGGGAGACTGAGAATTTGCATTGTTTCATTCCGATAAAACCCTACTTAGCATCATATTCACACGGTGAGTCAAAACGAAACTGTCTTGAACAATATGATCCCTACAATACATATGTATGCATCAGCGATCAGCGTTCTCAAACCTTATGTTTTTTTTTAATTTTACGTCTCATACAAACATTACGATTTGCTGTGTATCAGTACACTTCAGTACAAGTCGGTACAAGTCGTTTATTTTCTATGCACATATTTAATCGGAATACATGATTAGATGAAGATGATAAACGAGAACGATGTGCAGTTGGGCAAAAGTGATACATGTGATAAGTGAGGGGTGTGGATGGTCGTCGTGTTCTGTTGTGTCCACTCATTGAGACAGTTGTACGCTGCAACGGCGCGGTCGCTGCGAGATCCAGCAGTGTCCTGCAACAAATAAGTACTCATTGGTGAAATACACCGTCTCTGTGCGGCTACAAACGTGTCATCTTTCTCATCGTCCACACAGCTACGGAACACACCTTCATCCACCCTTTGAATGTCTCGCGATTTTGTTCCATCACCAGGTTCTGGCCCAGCACTTGACGCGCCTGCGGGTTAGAAAAAAATACTCTCAATGTCAGTCAGTCAGATGGAAGAAACATACGCTGTTGAAGTTGTTACTTGCGAGATTGTCGGCAGCGCGCGGTCCGATACCGGCAATCGCAGTGGTCTGAACATGCATTGCGACATCTCGTGATGAGTCTTCTATAATGCATAGTACTTTGATAAGTGTTTACCGGTTTGTTGCAAATCGGTTCGTTGACAAACTCCCTGTGCTTCTGTGTAGTAGACTGTGGCTGCTGCGACATGGACACTGAAACAATAACGTTTATTTTTGAAAAAGGAGACTATATAGTTGCACATGACGATAAACAAGATTGATTCATGTATCCTCCACTACACTATACTGCACGATAAAGCAGAGTCAATGCGCAGGTTTCACAGTGTTGGTAAACCATTTCTCAATGTCTATTCTGTTATCTGTGTTATTGTGTTGTCGCACTGGATTATTTCATAATAACTGTGAAAGAAAGCGAAAGAGCGATAGAGGGACGCCGTTTGTAAACAACTTTATTCGCATTTGATCTACACAACTTGAAGGCATATAGAGTTGTCGCCTGCAAACAGGAACACAGTGTCGCAGTGAGCTGCATGTCCATCCTGCTTCTTGGAAAGTACTCCGTTCGAGAAGGCGTAGGTGAAACATCTAGCAGTTGCTGACGATCGGTCAATGCTCAGCTGACTGAAAACGCAACTCAGACCATCGCCGTATACAGTATCACCTACACTCCATCAATGTAGAAATCGAAACCGCTTCTGCTCCAGAACGATTCGTTTTCCATTACTACCATCTGAAAAAAACGAGTTCTCGCGTTTCCGCGGCCCACGACCAACCTTGCGAGACGCGCGCTCGAAGTTGTACACATTGGTCCAGTCGAGGACGTCAGCATCGGCTTGCTTCCTGCACTCGCCTCCAGCAGTCGTAGATGTCGCAGTAGATGTGGTGGTTGTCGTGGCAGCCTCGGTAGTAGTGATTGCAGCAGTTGTCGTAGCGTTGTCGCCGCCGGGAATATGGAGGCAGATTATCTGCGGCTGTGCGGGGTAGAGTGTCTCGACGACAACATCGCACTGCCTGGCGTGGTACATCCGCGAGACGAGCACTGTTTGATACTCGAGTCTCGCGTTGTTCACCACTCCAGTCGCACACACAGTGCCGCTCGCGTCCACATTCAGCATACTCAGCACCGCTCGTTTCCCATCAATTTCTATCACACAAACGCTGAAACCCGTGTAGACTTCAGTTTTCTTGATCTGAAACATTTTCGAGGTTGTTATTTTTTAAAGACACGTTGCGTACCGTTTTTGTAGCGCGATCGTACACGTATAGATAGCCAAACTCGCAGGGTTGTTTCTTGTCCGCTTGCGTACACGAATTCGGTGCTTTTGTTGCGTAAGTCGGCTCCGGTCTCACAATGTTCACATCCGGTTGCTCTGATGCAAGCTGAAATATGTGTCTCGTCTCTCGACCATGTTCATCCAATTCATCTAATTGAAAATGCTTGGCCCCGGACTTTAAGTTTCAAGTCGGATTTCTTTCTGGCAGGGCTAGCGGCTGAAGACATCGAACATCGTTTGATGTACCCTATGGAAAGTCCCTGAAAACTGCTTACTCACAATAATCGGTTTCCCGTTGGTAGTACGGGTGCAGTTGTACAGTTTGTTGATTCGCCAGACATCGGAATACGAAAGTACAGCTGATAAATCGTTTCTCAATCCTATACGGTAGTGAGAAATTGAGTTGACATCGAACGGTCCTAGAGGATAGGGTGAGTTTTGTAACATGAGCGTGTCTACCAAGTGTCATTATGTTGCTTGGTGACTCTGTGGGGTATCCGCGATAGTCTGCGGTAGGACGGTCAGGTCTGAAAATAACTCCAGTTTTTATATAATCGCCAATTAGTGGAGAGTTTGTAGTACCGACAACCTAGGTCAGTTAACGAAACGCATCGATTCGTTCGCGCTTGAGAATCACTAGGAAAAGTAAAGTCATATGCATGTGACATCGACTCAACAATATGAACGTCGTTCGCAGGTTGTAGACTATACGGTGTTCAAAATCCACGACAGTATAATGGTCAGCAAAACAAGCTGATTTCGAATCAAATATCTACCTCTGGTGCTCATGCTGGAATCCCAGAGAATGATAGAGTTCGTGAATAGCAGTGAAACTGAACCCGTCGAGAGCATCGTTCTTATAGATTAGCTGCAATTGCAGGGTTCATTGATTAGTTCGCCCCTTATAACCAACATAGTGATCGAATGAGTAGAATCGCGCTTTCCCATTCACAAAGTGATAGTTTTTGAAGTGTTTCTCGTAGACTCCAACTTTGTTTAGTGTATCGTTTCTGACAATCTGCAAGACGCCTCCATTCGACACAGCATCAGCCGCCGTCGCAGGCTCGAAACTGATGCACGTGTCTTCATGGAACCTGAACTAGACACTTTACTTTAAAATTAGAAGATGAATATAAGGTTATATAGCGAACTCTTGATTAACACATGCAAGATCTCAGGTCGACCCACATAGCCATTGCCTGAGCGATCTGAGCCCTCTGGCACTGGTTGAAGTCGCATGTGATGTTGTAGGGAACGCGGCCGTTCGGCCACTCGAATCGACCAGCGTCGTCCAGAATGAAGCGCTTCTTCCTGCAATCTCACATTTCAATGTGTCCATGATACGGGTGAACCACCTCTTGTTGTTTGTGGGCAGTCCTTTGCCCCATTCATATCCGGAAGGAGCCGGATCTTCGAACTTGATCTTATTCTCCAGACAGTGCAGCCACGTATCCATGCTTTTGTCTTCTTCCGTCAAGAAGTTCGAGCATTGCTGAAAACAAGTAACTACATATTTCGGGATTCACTGACGAAATCTCGGATAGCGAATTGTGTTCGATCAGTACATTCCAAAAACGCTATTGCTCGAACCTAGCTCAACATGAAAAAACTATGTTATCCAACAGCTCTACAACTCCACAGTATACCGAACCATTTATCCAACAGACAATTGATCTCATATTTGCGTGTTCGGTTGGTACTCGCTTCTTATTTCTTTCTTTTTTGAAAAAAAAACACGTGCATCATTCAACGACGTTTTAGTTATTAGGTACCCTGTCTATATCTTTATCTCGTGACTGGAACTCATTTGCGAGCCTACTCACCTACTCTATAGAAAGACGGGCACTAACCTGTGCCGCTGCGAAGGCCGCTGTCGCCGCGAGTAGCAGGAGAGTCTTCATGGCTGCTTCCGCTTTCCATGTTTCCCACTTCCACTGCCCTCTATTTAAACCCTCCGAACAATGCTTTCCTTCGTCACACCCCTGCGGAAGGATCATTAAATCGACAGGATTTGAATACTTTCTGCCATATCAAAACAGTTTTCAATAGAGCTTGGCGGCTCCTTTCTGATCAGCTCCCGCGATTTTGTCACCTCTATTCAATCAAAAATCGGGAAAATTTTCTGCACAGCTATTGTTATGATTTTGCAAAACAGTCACAACTTGAAAACGCTCATATAATATTTATCGGATAATTAAAGAGCAATGTCAGCTGGAAGTGAAAGTTACGGTACGCAACTGAATACAATACACAGCTGGAAGTGATACGAAAAAATGGATATAGATGGTTAGACGGTTATGATTTTCGAGGCGAGTTGAATGGCGAAGGAGAATGTCACATATTCTGCTCGACCCACTCTTTGAGGCAGTGGTATGCAAGCATCGCGCGATCCCTGCGACTTCCGGCATTCGCCTGGAAAAACCTGTAAACATCCGTTCTTTGACCAGAGTACTACCTTGAGCCACTCGCACACTCGCAGAAACGATCCTCACTCTGACCGAGCGATAGAAATTGTCCCAGAACTTGCTGCGCCTGTAACTAGTCGGTAAAGATTGTGAAGTTAATGCAAACTCGTATTGATGTTTTTCAGTGTTTTCAAACTTACTTTCGTGATGTTGGCCTTTGATAGATTGCTAGCGGCAATGGTACCAATGCCAGCTATTGCGTTCACCTGAAACACGGTGGTTCGATTCACAACTACTTTTCTGAAACTGAAAAATCAAACAAAAAATACTTACGTCTTTGTCTCCGATTGGCTCGGAGATGAATGCACGGTGTTTGACGGTAGTGGATTGCATTTTGAACCAACTGATTATATCAGGAAAAAGTGAGAATGAAAGAATGACTGATTGTTGCAAATGATTGTCTTTATATCATGCAAGATGCAAAATCAAACAAGGATGATTCAAATCGAAACTCTTGCGCCATGCTTGTAGGACTGAGAGTAATAAAACGAAGGCATCGTTTGGGATGATATCCACAACTATCAAACATTGGGCCTGCAACAACGCAATGTCTTTTATAAGGGGTCTTTTACAAATTCATACGACTGTCTAGAAATTTAGTGAAGTTCAATCCGTTTACTTAAACAGGCAAAAGTGGCGATAACCAGCAGAGTTCTACAACAACGATGATAATAATAACTTTTTTTTATTCAGGAGAACATACTGTGACATCATAAAAACAATGTTTTATACGTTTAATTGCTTGGTATATCTTGAAAAACTGTTTTATTGCGAGTTTGATCGATGGCGGGAATTGCAATGCAACAATCGACTGTTTGTCTTCTATTCTCTCTCTCTCTCTCTCTCTCTCTCTCTCTCTCTCTCTCTCTCTCTCTCTCTCTCTCTCCCTTTCACAATGAGGCAATGAGGTTCGATCGCATATCAGTTGAATGCGACTGTTTGCCCGGGGGCTCAGTCGCCGCTCGCAGACCTCAGACCAAATTGGGGGAAGAAAGGCGAATCCACAGACAGAATTCCCATCGCCTTTCTTCTTTCACTTATTCCAGACACTCCAGACTTTCATTATTGAAAATTAAGTTTTTTTGTGTTTGTGTGCCATAATTGTGTTTACATTTTTCAATCATAGGAAAATAAAAATAAAACCTTTTTGTGTGTTGTTTACATTTGGCGTTCAGGAAATGCGATCGTTCATCTATATTTGCCTCATCTCGCACACAGCTGCGTTCAACCTCCATGCGGTGAGTAGATCAGTGAATAGATCGAATAGATCGATCAGAATGCAATACAACATTTCCAAACACACTCAAACAAGAAACTTCTCTCATATTTGGTGTGAAGTCCGACTGGGCTGCTGTGGTACAATCATACTCCAATACTCATTTTGAATTGTGTCGAAATTGCGATTGATTGAGACTGATTGAGTATCAGCACATTCTCGTTTTCCCACAGTTTCCTTTTATATGTGTGGCACTGTGTCCACCTCCTCGCAGGTCTCTCTGGAACCCGCTCCGAAGCCGCTGTTCCTCGTCAATGCCACCTACGACGTCGTCGCCCAGTTCATGGCCATATACAGCATGCCCAAACTCACACTCGCCAGGAAGGTTTGCTCATTTTGAAGGTCTTACATGTTAGTCTTAGCAAATTAGTGTATGTAGTTGTTGTAAGTGGTGAGTTCGCTCTAGGCAAATATAGTGAGTCCCCTCTTTTCGAGGGCCAGCAAGGGATTTTCGTCATTCTATTTATTATGCACAGACGCATATCAGAACCTCACCGTGTCTACTTTCGAGTCCGTTGCGCACCATCCAGATTGATTGACCGGTGTCGGTTGACCGAAATGTGTTATGGTAATGATCGGAAAACTAGCCCGCTCCCTACAGTATTCTTCTATCTAGGGATTGAAATAACTCTGTTCAGACATAACGAAATAGTATTGATATGATGTTTCTGGATGGTTTTATACAAATCCCGGAAAGGTATTTTGAATAAGGTTTCTTAGAATACAGATAATTAGCACAATGTTAATTACATGAGAGATGAGAGTCATATCTCGAATTCTAATGAAGGAATTCTCGAATTCTAATCTAACGATATCAAGAACCAGTGTTGTTAGATTACTTATAGGGACTTATTTGGGTCTTCATTCGGAGTATCGCATATTGTTGAGTAGGAGTTCTCCCTTTGTGTATACATACTTCGCTAAATAACTTCACAGTGGTTTGTCGAAAACGACTCAAACCTTGTCAGTAGATGGTCCTAGACCCCCTCTACAATTCTCAGAGAGCACTTTTGTTCTCGCAAGTACCGTAATTTCATACTTTTCGATTGCTATCGGAGGAAAGAGGCGCATTTACATAATTCCTTCCCTCTGTCTGCGTCATTTCTCGCGCACGAGATAATTGCTGGCCCTCGAAAACGGGGGACCCACTATAAATGAATGAAAAGCGGAAAAGATCACACTAGGTTTCATGGATAATTTTAAATGTTTTTTTCTAGGTAAACGAACTGGACATTCTGGTGAGCACACTGCGATCGGAGGTGCAGTACTCGTACAACAACTACAAGGTGAGGCGGAGTGGAACGAGGAGTTCCCCTGGTACATCCATTTTCATTTTCATCTTATCCATTTTTGATTCAGAAAACAAAACAAATAACGAGAAAGGGAGAGAGAGGGGGAGAGAGATGGAGAGACTGTTTCCAGGCCGAGTCGTTTCTGCGTCGCCTGGCAGAAGATGAGAGGATGATAGACATCATGACAAAGGTTTATTCATTTGTTTTTAGAACAATTACTAATTACGTTTCATTCTCGAGTGATTACAGTGAATATGTATCAATTAGTGATGGGTGCACAAAACCAATTGAAAAAAAACACACTTACAACTTACTAACAACTGTCAATTTTATTGATCAGCAATCGGAAAAAAATTGATTTTTGAATTGGCGCGCTTTACGAATTTTAGCTATAACTATTGAACTCAAGATGCGTATCACATAGGGATGTGTTCAACTTCTACGACTTAAGTTTATGCTAGAAACTGAATTTCATATGAAAATTTTATTTCACAATTCCCGTCATTCAAGGCGTTTTAGACACTCAACTGTGATGTAACCACACTTTTTACCCACAAAGCATTCAAAATCAACTATTTTTCTGGGCAAAAACAGTTTAAAATCATGAAAAAAATTCTAGTTTTTAGGCATGTTAATTGATGTTTCCATTAACTTTTTATCGGTGTTATATCATTTTTAAGTGAAATTGTCACTTTAAGCGCGAAACTAGCTCAGCATTTTCCGAGCAAAAAAATCGTGCTCTGATTGGCACCGTAAGACAAGAGCGATGTAGACTTTCTTTGGCGTTCATATATCAATTTCGCTGTGTCTCCTACATGTCCGCGTGGCGCAGTGGTAACGTTCTCGCTTGGCAAGAGGCGGCCGCGGTTACGACTCTCGGTATCCACGCAATGTTTTTTTGTCAAAATGAAACCATCTTTCAATGAGTGTTGATCTTTGTCTAACAACCCTAATGTCTCTCGTGAAAAGAGTGGAACTCATTGGCGGGCTCACTATACGTATTGAAACTGTATATATTAGTAGGTAATTCAATCCATTTACAGACGCACTACACGATCGCTCATCTCGCCGCAATGAAAGAAAGTCGGATTGGTGAGCTATTTGACTTTTTCCGATTTTTTCTACATATTGAGATTATGACAATAGTGTGTACGCAAAGCATTGTCAGGTCGCAACGAGCGCAAGAAACGCGTGGAAATGGTGTTTGCCGAATACGGCGATTTCATCATATCAACCATCACTGATGAGGTGAGTGAAGGCACATCATAATCCCCCCTCTCTCTCCCTCCCTCCCTCCCTCTCTCTCTCTCTCTTTCTCTATCTCTCTCTCTCTCTATCATCTGCGAGCCATTTTAGATGAGCAACATTCTGGATCAAGTGATCAGAAGTATGCTTCGAGCGTACCTCTTCACAGAGAGACTCTCCAGTTGATTCGCCATATCAATTGATTATTGATTGATTGATTATTGATTTATTGTCTTACACTAGACAAGACTGTTCGTACTGCGTACTAACATTAATAAAGACGAGTTTATTGATGACTTTACAAATTGGTTCGGACAATTGCGGTTGTGAGATAATATGCGGCGTTGTATGTTACAGAAACAGAGTAATTGACACTATCAACTACAAAACACAAACTACAACACTGGAACACTTTCTATGGTGAACACTTGGTTATCGGGAGCGTCTATCATCTGATCAAGATAGAAGTCGTAGTGATTGAGGATATAGCGAAGGTCTGGGACGTCGAAGCATTCCATTGCTCCATCTTCTGTTCGACTGAAAGGGAGCAGAGGGAGGGTGCGGAGAGAGAGAGAGAGAGAGAGAGAGAGAGAGAGAGACGAGTAAAGCTTCACGGGGTGTTAGGGCATCGGATACAACAAGGCGCGGTGGCGAACAATGGAAGAGTCATTAGAACATACAAAGCTGTATATGCGACAAAGTAGGTGGTAGTAGATCAGTGGATCTACCGCAGTTAGCGTAGGCGGGTAGATCGGGTGAGTGAGGCGACAGTCGATCTACCGATCTAGCAGGAGTGCCCTTGCTGGTCTACCAGAAGTAGGTCGTCTTCCTCCGATGGCTCCTTCGACGGTGGTGGAGTGGACGGAACTTGACGATCACCTCTTCCACTCCGTCCGCCATCGCATCCGCAGACTGAATGACAGAGATGTGTTCCTCTAGTTTTTTTCATGTTGTTGAGTCATTTATATGTACACCTTGTGTCTTGTGTTATACTTTTTGAATTTTGATACTACACATGATTCATTTTGATCATTGGCATTTGACATTTATTGGTCCCATCTCACACATGTCCCATCTCGCTCCCGAATCTCTCTCTCTCTCTCTCTCTTTCTCTCTTTGTTGCAATGCATCCTCGATAAAACTGCATGCCCAGATGCGTTGACCGTTGACAGCTCTATCACTCTTTTACAGCCTTTTTCCCCCCCCCCCAAAAAAAAACGATAATTAATCAAACAGCCGTAATCAAATGCCGCTCAATCAAAGCGTTGCGATTTACAATTCGCCGATAAACCTTTTACAGCTCAGTGCTTTTTGTACGGAGTGAAACGTATTTGCTATTCTATTCGGGAGTGGGATAATTTGACTCGCCCCCTCGCACATTTCCATAAATCAGTGCATTCGGCTGCCGACTGCTGTGGCTGGGGATGAATAGAGGGAGGTCGTTTTGAATCGGGGATAAATGAGCTGCCTGCCACCACTAATCGAATGAAATACGGTGAGTTATGCGCGGCCGCTTTGGAAATTCCTCCGCCCTTCCACCCTTTGGGTACAGTACTGTGAGAGTAAACAAGTACGCATACCGGTTCAGCGTAGCGGTCGGGACACTTGCTGGGGCGAATACAGTGACCGTCGGGAGCCCGCACGAATCCCTGAAACCGGTCGATCGATAGCCGATCGATAACCGATCGATACCTCGTTGCAGAGACAGCGCGGAAAGTAGCACTTGGGGTTGGATACATCGGGAGGCGAACAGTACGGAGGGCTGGAAATTGATTTATTCATTTTAAACTTGATCGGTCATGAGTTTCTTGTTTTCAACCATATGGTGCCACGTGTTTTTTTTCCCGCAGAACGGATTATAAATTACTGCAAAACGTGTCTTTCGCCTTCTGCTTTTGCGATAAGATTTCTCCTCTTTGATTGTACCGCTGCCAACCGACAGAGCAAGGAATTTGGTAAAGTAGGGAACGGAAAATGGAGTTCGCGTTGGAATAATGGATTAAGTGATAATTGATAAAGTGATTGCCCCTTTGAGTGAGAAGGGAGAATCCTGAGTTATCGCAGCGACCCTGTGGTGCGCCGATAAGTCTCGATCTCTCGGTTTTCATAACCGTGATTTCCTATTTTTACGGCTGATACTGATACCATAGACATGAGGATGCGAAAACAGTCGAGATAACCCAAGCGTTGAAACTTTTTACGAGGTGCGCACGCCAAGAAATCAAAGATTATGTTTTTAATTACCTGTAGAGATTGTCGCAGCTCTTGTCGCAGTGCTTCTCGGGTCCACAGATGACGTGGTGCTCGAAACTGGAAAGGCGGTAAGAATACAGTATACTTATTCTAAGTACAGTAATCTTCGTACCGTCCGCAGTGTTTCTCGTTGTCCTCCTTTCTCTCCGGATAGTTGGGAAGCGAGTGGCGATGTCTCTGAAAAGACGTGTTGTTACTTTCACTGTTTACTTTTTGTCATAACACTGTGTTAGGGAGTTTCGTGGTGTTTTTGCTCAAAAGTCGCACATAGTCAATACGCAATACACACCTTTCTATATTAGGAAAAACTGGATCTGTAGGCTAGCCAAGTTATTATTGCGTGGTCTGGTTACAAGTCTTCTTCTCTCCTTCTCCTTGTACTCTCCGTGTTCACTGCACACGTGTGTGCGAAATTGATTCATAAAACCTCGCATATCATCTATAAAATGTGAGGAGTGAGTTCAGAAATTTGGTCTCTCTTTCTCTCTCTCTCAAAAAAAAGAGACTTTTTCCATGGGTCGCTGAGCGATTTTTGTTTTGCAATCGAGTGAAATGATTCAATATGTGTTTGCGTGTTATCGAAAACAAACACACACACACATGGAGAAGGAGCAGAAGAGAGAAGGAGCAGGCAACTCCTCCTCCTCCTCTCACCTTCTCAGGTTACGCGCAAAGCAAAGGTGTTTGCCCTCGCATTCTTGTGTAATGGTCACACTTCCGCCGCTTGTTGACTAGACATATCTAGATATTTCTAGATTCTAGATTCTCTGTACTCTATCAAAACGATTTCATCATACTGGATACAGTATCCCTTTCATCATGGTTCGAATGATCGAAAGGGCGAGCAAACGAACGGGTACTGTAATCGAGCCGAGGAGAAATATGAGTAGGTGAGACGGTGAAAAGAAAGCGACACGTTTTTGAGTAAACTCTGACGAATGTGCGTCTAAAGAAGTTGAAAGAAATACGGATGTGTACTGTGAACTTGGTAAAAGAGACAGAGAGACAGAGAGACAGAGAGACAGAGAAACAGAAAAAACAGAGAGACTGGTGAAGGATTATGAAAGGATCACGCTTTTTTTGCATATGCATCTGGCATGAGAGCGATAGCGCAAATTTCGTGAAACAATAGAAGCCAAAAAACGAGATGAATGAGGAATGACACTGAATGACAGTTACTATGGTACTATGGAGAGTGGATAGTAAATAGCAAAGTAACAAAAAAGTGAAACTCACTCCTCTCAGTTTGTGGTGCACGCGAGCTTCCGATAGAGCGAAAACAGCGAAGAGCGCAGATAGAAATAGAACACTCGTCTTCATCTGAAAACGTTTCGATTGGAAAGTAAACAAAATCACGGATACGGTAAAAGTGCGGGAAGTATGGTGAAATCAAGGAAATCAGTGAATCAAAGGTGTTTGGGAAGGTTAGGACGGGTGATATGAGGTAATCTGGCCAGTGATTTGGAAGACCTGGGTTCTCTCCCGGACTCGAGACAGGATCAGTCGCTTTTCAATAGGGGTAGCCTCTCCCATGCACCCCTAGGCCACGCCCCTTCGAGAGAGAGAGAGAGAGAGAGAGAGAGAGAGAGAGAGAGAGAGAGAGAGAGAGAGTTTGTGAGAGAGAGAGAGAGATGGGCAAATGGAAAGGAGTGTGAGTGAGTAGGAAGGAGAATGTCTCTTCCTTGTACCAAAGGTTTTGTGGGGCGGTTTCGCCGTGAAAGAAAAAAACAGACGTAATAAAAGAGTGTGGCGATCGCGCGTAAATTCACTCGTTTTATACATAAACGGGCGCAAAAACTGACAGGAAAACTATGAGGGCGAGATAGGAAAGTTGGTGTCGGCGTGAGATATGGTATATGGAGAGAGAGAGAGAAGGAGAGAGAGGGAGAGAGAGGGAGAGAGAGAGAGAGAGTGGAATCTGCACGCTCAGCGTCTCACTTATCGCATGTTCGCAGGCACAGTTTCGCGGGCAGATCACGAAACAAATTTCGCCTAGGAAGACTTTTCCGTGTCCTGCTCTTCTCTCTTTTTTTCCGGTGGCATCGTCAGTATGACAAAATGAGTAAGACGGTAGCCCGCATTTTCTGACTCACGAAAACCACACAAATTTTGTGACAAATTACAGAATTCCAGCATATTGCAATACGTTTTTTTTGTGCGTCACTGGGGAGATTGCTAGTGGTTCTTTCGAAATATGACGGAAGAGAGGAGATTATAGTGGAAACGGATGCTTGATAGAGTCCAGGGAAGACACAATCGCAAAACATAAACGCATAGCGGCAAACCGCAAACGAGCTGTCGAAAATAGAGAGGAGCGTATATACGGGTGCCTAGGGAGCAGTCGGGCGGTCAGTGGAGCAGTGTGGGAGCAGTGGAGGGAGCAGTGGGGAGCAGTGGGGAGCAGTGGGGAGCAGTGGGGAGCAGGATGTGCGAATGGCTCCCTGGAGTGTCGTTCTCGCGTCCGTTTTTGAGAGGACATGCATAACACTGAATGACCGCCGCGCAAAAAAAAAGAAGACAGATTCGCAACATTTCGAAAGGGAAGTAAAGTGTCACAAGGAAAACGTGAAAAACGACTACCGTATTCCAATGAAGCTCCGGAGCCATTATGGGCTTTCTTGAATGTGTCTGCCGGTCATTAATGATGTGATAATCAGTAGTTCCCTCAGCTACTGATCTCTTCTTACAAGTATGCTATTATCACAACATAAAGTTTTACGGGCACTTTGGAAGGTACGTGCGGGCTGACCTCTTTTTATCAGTATTCAAGCTGATTCATCCGTGTTGATATTCAAGAATTCCATGAATGTAGTGTTTCGATTCCACGTAGAGGAAAACTGCCTAATCACTTGTTGTAAACTGAATCAGACGTTTTATAACACATGTCATGTCCTCACATGGTTTATGATGTGCAACATGAATGATCGATGACTCAATCTCTGATGTCACAGATCACCTGATCCAAGCAAACACGTCTGAAACACCGTTTAGGGTATTTGCATATCAAGGGCAAGGGGAGTGTCGAATGTTCGCAGTGATTGATTGATGCGCCTTTGTTGTGCAGACTTGCCCGAAATAGTGAGGGGGTGATAGGATAGATAAATGGATTCGAGCCGTGATTGCAGGGTCGCTGGGGAATTCGGTGCGAGCCGAGAATGGAATGCACTGATTAGGTGATCAAATACGATCACTCTGATAAGCGGCAGGGCACATCCGACATACCTGTATTCACACACGTACCCGGTGAGATGACGTCTCTCCCCCTCTCTCAAAGTGAGTCAGCTGGGTACGAGCCACCTGGTGACATAAAAGAAGAGAGGAAAGAAGTGGAATGACATGTGTTTGATGCTTGGAAGCTAACAACTCAGAATGCGGAATCACAACACAAGTGAGAAGCAGTGCGGGGTACACAACTCGGAGACACCACCTTATAACGATACAGCGTATTTTTATATTTTGTATTCAAGTATTAAAAGTTCAATATACAACACGCACAATTGGAACAAAATAGTATCGAGTGAGACCGCGGGGATAAAATAACAACAAACAAATAATCGACCAATACGTACCTACAACACATTTCCAGCTACTGTAAACGGCTGCTCTACTTCTCCTCTCTCCTACACCTTTCCATGCATCCTCCTCCTGTAGATGTCCCTCGCAGAATCCACCCTGCCTTCCTCGTCCGAATCCGAGTCGCCGCCCGCCTTCCTCTTCCTGCTTCCATCCACGCCCATCGCCATCGCCTAGAATCACGTCATGAGAGAGAGAGAGAGAGAGAAAGAGACAGAGTGGGGGAGAGGAAGAGATGTCTCACAATGTGGGGATCAGTGGTGGTTGCCTGCAGCTGGTAGAACTCCTTTTTCACGTCTTCCACCCGCAGATTGGGCGCGAGCATCGAGCCGGGCTCCGGCATCGTCAGAGGATCCACCGTCGGTGCTGCAATAGTGATCATCACCACCACAACACTCCACATCCCACATCAGATTCATCATCTCTCTCGTCCCCCTCGCACTCACCCTTGTACTCATACTTGAGTAGGCTGTCCATGAGCAGGTCTATGGCCACGTAGGGTCCTTGGAATGTCCACGGGGGAGGGAGGTGTCTGAGTAGTTCGGCGGCGGCTGGCGGCGGGGGGAACACCCCTCCCGGCACGGGGTGCGCCCCGTGAGGGGCTGACGCGCGCGGCTTGAACGGGATCATCTGATCCACGTCCGGACGGGGGTAGCTGCAAACGGGTCGAATCATGAACTAGCAAAGAACCGTCTCTACTCACCCGCTGATCTCTATGCTGACTCCTCCGGTTCCTCCCATGAGCACACTGGCCGACTGCGGTCCGCCCGCCCCCGATGGACCCGCACAAGAGGCAGAGGGCAGGTGAGACGAAGCCGACATGCCGTTAGACACACCTGTCCGGATCGGCTTCTGCAACCAGTGCAATTATACAAAGTTTTTTTGTAATGTAATGAACCACAATGTCCTGATAAATCTTTTATCTTCAAATATAAATGCAAACCCACATTGTATCCCATCAGCTTGAGCTGATCGGGCGTGCACGGTACCAGGTTCATGAACTTGTACCTGCAAAAAATGATAGTTCAAGCCCCGCCCCACAGTCTCCGCCCACCTATCAATGAGCATTATGGTAGTGGCATCAATGTCCTCCTCGCTCGTCAGCGCCTTCATAGCCTCCCGCCGGCGAGAATCAATCTGAAGAGGGTTTGTCAAGTCCTGCCTCTCGTAGTACCATCCCTCGATCCTCGACCCACCTTCATCGTACTCGTCAGATCGCCGACCATCGACTCAAACTCCAAGTAACGGTCCCAAATGTCACTGAAACAATGACATCATACTATCAAACGATAAAGCTCTTATCCATATCCTTCTCCACCGTATAATATGATATGCCTTCTACATTTCCCCTGCTTCGCCACTGTTTAGTTGTTATTCTTCCACACCTCTCCTCCCCCTCCCCCACTCACCCCGCCTTATCCGTCGGCATGTCGCCCTTCAGAATACGCTCGAACACCACGCGCGTGTTGTTGTCCTCTGAAAACCAATCGATACAACAATCAATACTCAATCCCTACCGTTGAGGTGTGCGAGGAAGTCGACGAAGGCGAGCGCGTAGTCGGGGTCGTCGCCGTACTTCTTCAGACCCATGTCGAACACGCGCTTCGCAATGTCGCCGTCCTGAACAGACGGAACTCTCTCTCTCTCTCTCTTCACTTGTATATTCTTCCGTTACTATGGTACCTTGCTGCAGAAGTACTCCATGAGTGCTGCCGCGACGAACACGTGGAACCTGGAGCGCGCGTCTTCCCTCGCCCGCTTGAACACTGTCCTCGCCGCCTTCACGCCCTCCGTGCGACGCACAAACTTCATCAGCTGGATGTAGCCCTGTAATAACACAGTTTCCTACAATCTTTTCATTGACCAAACTATTCTGCTCCTTTAGTTTAGTTATAAGAAATATGATCCATACAGTTCACATTCTACAAAACTCACGAGTGTGGGATCGACATTGGGCAGAGCGAGGAGCTTGTCGTACACTTTCTTCACCCCGTCGTACTGCTTCCGCTCCTCCTCCAGATCCGCGTACGCAAAGAACAACAGCTGCGAGTCGGCCATCAGACCTCCGATCGCACGCTCCAACAACTCTGCAATACAACGTATACTATAGAGAGAGACAGAGGGACAGAGACAGAGACAGAGACAGACAGAACCAGAGATAGAGATAAAGATAGAGATAAAGACAGAGACAGAGACAGAGGTTCGGACGCAAACGAAACATAGAGACATAGTGAGAGTGATAGAGAGAGAGAGAGAGAGACATAGAGAGAGAGACTCACGGACTGCATCGGTCCTCATCTGGGCGGCCGCCTTGACGTCTCCCTTCCTCTCCAGCTCGTCTGCCGACTGCTTCTGCCACAGGGAAGCCTCGTACCACATGTCCGGATAGTAGCCCAGACACAGCAGCGCCTGCTCGTACGAGTACGTCACTGAAATGGGAAGAATAAAAAACATGACACCAATCTGCAAAACACTGATCTCACCTCGCTTGGCGAATGCGGCAAAGTCATCCGTTTCGAGCGGGTTCGTCTTCTCCCAGTGTATGTACTTCTTCCACATCTCCAGCTTAAAAGACGACATCTCCAAGCATTCGAAGTTTCTTTCCACGACACGGGACACAGTTTACATATCGATCAGACTAACTGATCATTTCCAATTATACCACACCACCTGATTCATTTCGCATTGCAAATCGCGCGAGTTTCGGTGATTAGCATGCCGTCCTTTTCGTACAAAAGCGGGGCTCGGCGGTCTGCCGGCATCCATTCGCCATGGCTCAGTCCGTCCCTCCCGGAGATATCAACACCCAGCCGGGTACCAAGATCGTCTTCAACGCCCCCTACGATGACAAGCACACCTACCACATCAAGGTACGCTGTTGTCGATATCGTATGATATCGATTGATTCTCAATGTGTCACATTCAGATCACCAACGCCGGAGGTCGCCGCATCGGATGGGCCATCAAGACCACCAACATGAAGCGCCTCGGCGTCGACCCGCCGTGCGGAGTGCTCGACCCCAAGGAGGCCGTGCTGATGGCCGTCTCTTGCGACGCGTTCAAGTACGGAGAGGAGGACACCAACAACGACCGCATCACCATCGAGTGGACCAACACCCCCGACGGCGCCGCCAAGACCTTCCGCCGCGAGTGGTTCCAGGGAGACGGAATGGTCCGCCGCAAGAACCTCCCCATCGAGTACAACCCTTGAACAGCTTGTTTGCGTCTAATTGTGCAATAAAGCTCTTCTCCGGGTACTCTATTCACATAATAGCTCGTCGTGTGCGATTCAGCTTCTTCTCAGTTCTCACCCACCTGTTTCATTTCGATGTTCGTTCCCCTCGGAGGAACGCTGACCGCCTGTCTGTTGATGCCCCTTGTCGTAGTCTCCAGCGTCTTGGACATCTTCTTTGACTGCTGGTACTCCTTGTTCTTCTCCGAAATCAGCTTCTCCGCCAGCGTCGCGTTAATGCTCTGAACAACAGGGGTTAATTTTTGACGTACCGTACGACGTAACGTGACGTACCTTTTCAAAGGCGCAGTACTCGCTCCACAGCTGTTCGATGTTGACCATGGGGGTGACGATTCCCCTGTGGTAGACGCGGCGCACGGCTGTGATACGCTGGTTCTCGGCGTACATGCCCACAGCCGGACTGGAAGGCATACATTTTATAACAAGAATACATCATCCATTTTGTATAAGTATACGAACAGCAAAACCACTTACACCGTCTTGAGGAAGGATATGTAGTCTGCGTATATCGAGTAGGCGTGCATGTCGAGGCCGACCTTGTCGAGCGCAAAGTCGTACGCCTGAGCCATCTTCTCCCTGAAAATGCACTTATAAGCATAACGTCATCGCCATTCGTATTCACCAAATCGATTGAATGTAACTGTGCAAACATCATTTACCTGAACGTCGCCAGTCCACCCTTGGTCTCGCGCACATAGTACACGTAGCACTTCCACAGCTCAATGTTCAACACGTGCACCAGACAACGCGAAAACAACTGAAATACGCTTATACAACAACGTTTTCAGATATAGATTACAAAAAAAATTACCCACCGTCTCGACGTTCTCGAAGTTCTTGCCTCGTAGCTGAAACAGACACGATTAGACACTTGCTAGTGGGAGAAGGTGAGAGCGCAGGACATCTATTGATAGAACGCCAAAGTTGTTTGAATATTTATGCCAGAAGAGAATTCACTCGAGATCAATGCGGGCCGGCTGCTTTGTGAAACGTTTATTCGTGGGTGAGTACATCTACAATGCTCATGTTCTACTACTCGTGACTGCTGTCTAGGGGGCGACGGGGCGCACCGACCTGGCCTTTCCAATATGCTCATCAGCAGCTGCAATCGACCGACCATCATCATTTGCTTCTCCCTCATTCACTCACCTCGTGTTCGATATACGCCTTCCAGTACCGGCCCGCATTCGGGAACTGCGTCACCAGCTTTTCATAGAACGGCCTGGCCTGGTCAATCGGTCGCGCCTATCAATGTATAGTCATGAAATACCACCAAACTTTGCACGTACGTTTTGTACATCACATGCAATAATTAAAACACAAAAACCAAAGCCCACCTGTGATTCTCGCAGAAGCAAATTCCAAGCATCAACATCAAACGAATTGATTTCTATTCTTCTTTCAGGGCTAAGTACAGATGAAGACGACATTCTGAACGAACATCTTTTAAACATTTGTATAGAAAATAAAAACAGCGCATAAAACAGAAAAAAACAGGGCGGAATAAACATTTTCAAACGCGCGATGCGAGTGAGAGACAGGAGACAGGACGAAGCGAGAGAGAAAGATAGCGCTGGCCTCTAGCCAGTTGAAACCAACGAAGTGTAAATCTACATAGATGCGTGCTTCCCATATACCTCCTGTCAAAATGAAAACATCCTTCCCTAATCAAATTTTATTTCTTACAGTAATTCATAGCTACAAGTCAATGGATAGCCTTTCTTCCAAACCTAGTTCTTTGCGAACTGTTGAATTGAATAATTGTTTCAAACGCAAAACATTGATGAATTGACAATGGCGATAGCAAATGTCAATTCATCAACGCAGAGGTAGACGGCTCGAGGGTTTTCTCGAGGGTTCGAGGGTCGTCTCGACTAAAATCTCGACCCTCGTTTCCGGGTTTTTCTCGACCATCGAACTTTGGGTCGACTCGACCCTCGAACTTTGTAGCCCCGCCCACTTTTCTTACAGCCAGTGAAAAACGATATCAGATATGATATAAGCGTGCTTAGGCATGATGCCTAGACCACACTAGAACTCCAAAAGTTGTGCATTGTGCCCAACAGGGACATGCTCAAAAAGTCCACAAGGGTGAAGATGTTTTTGGCGCTTTGTTGCGACACGAAGAAGACGATTCACCTCTCAGCCTAACCGCTGGCAGCGACAAATGTGCGCCGGGTTTATGGTCATCGATTTAAATTTTGTCCTACGAATTTTTGCCGCGGTGCGTTCGACTCGCAAGATGATGGCGATGAAGATTCCGTGATTTTCATCTCAAAAAAAGTTATTTTTGTTAATCATGACGTCACAGATTTTGCCGCCAAAAAGTAGCAGTAGTTCGAGGGTCGACTCGAGGGTCACTCGATGGTCGAGTTTGAGAGTACGCCTCATCTCGACTATCGAACCCTCGACTCGACCCTCGCACCCCTGAGACGACCATCGAGCCATCTACCAGAGCGCAAAGCAATAGCCAAAGAATAAAGGATCTTTCTTATGTAAAACATATTCAAAATCCGTACCAAACTTCTCGAGATACTGGTATGTGGGTAAAATCCAATAGTTCATAAAACATAAAAGACACATAATTGAACAAGTTTATTGTTCGTCATAACAATCAACAATGACATTTTACTCGGAGATGGTCTCCTCGGTGTGCTTTCCCTTGAGGGTTCCGAGGGCAAGAGCACGTCCGGCAGCCTTCCTCTCAACGATGGCCTTACGGTCCTTGTCGAGCTTCAGCTTGGTGATGGCGACCTGCAAATGAGATAGTCAAATAATAACGAAAAACTGAACAAACATTAAAAAACAACAGAAAAAACAAAGAAAGAGAATATACTAACCTTGGAGGGGTGGATTCCAATGTGGACGGTGGATCCGTTGGCCTTCTCGCGGGTGATCTTGTCGATGTGCACAACGAACTTCTTACGGTAAGCGCGAATGACGCGTCCCGAGTTTCCCTTGAAGTGTCCGCGGGTGACGGTCACCTCGTCGTCCCTCCTAAAAATAAATTAATGAAGCAATAACCGTATTGTGAGATTGAACGAAACGAACTCACAACAACTACTATTGGGCATTGAGAAATAAAAGTTTCAACCAAAAATAAAGAAAAAACATACCTGATGGGAATGGACTTGATTCCGTGCTTGGCGCGGAGCTCCTTGGTAAGGGGAGCAGACATCAGCTTCCTCCTGATGTGGGAGGGGGCGGTGAAGTGGCGCTTGCGGCACTTGCCGGAGTCGGACGACACGAACGGATTCTGCTTCATGTCTTACCCTAAACAAAACAATGAGCAACACAATAATGGGAGAAACAACAAAAAAGGTTTGTCGAAAATACCACATTTACGATCGAACTAAACCACTTCGCAGAAAACAGTCATATTGACATTGAATTAGATGAATCGAAATCATGATTTATTCAAAACAAATAAACATTACATACACGTTAATTTCAAGCAAACATATAAGTAGGAGAACAAAAAATGTAAAAATTTCCCAAATTCACAGAGAAGAGAACCTACAGTAAACTGAGTAATATTTGAATGTATTCGTGGCGGGACTATTTTTTAATGCCAAATTTGTTTATTTTTGCAGTTTTACATTTGTTTATTTTTTTTCCAGCAAATTAGTTTTTTTTGTTTATTCTTTTTTTGTATATGTACTTCAGTTAATAATTCCAGATAACATTATGGCGCTGAAACCAGATATCAAAGATCGAGATTACATGTATCGACTGATCATCGGGTGGGTGATTTTTTTTTGAAAGTTTCGACAACAGTAAATTTACTTATTGCAGACAGTTGTTTTACGATTTATTTATTGCAGACAGTTGTTTTACGATGGACACCAGCAAATGGCGCTTTCGCTTGCAACTGCGATTGGTTGTTCTGCCCAGCCTCCACCACCATCGGATAAGCTCTTTCGTCTTGTTTCCATTGCCAAACAGTTCGTTGACGACCCAGAATCCAAGGACAAGGAGAATGCACTTCAGGTATATTACAGGTACACGAATGGAATTGCATAGTTTGTTATAGTTGGATGCGCTGTCCACTGGCATCGATCTTGAGTTCGATGCGGACATCCTCCCCTCCACACCCGAGCCGTGCATGTATGAAACTATTTATCTCACTTCCCACAAGCAACCTTGCCGTGCAGCCACCTTCAACATCGATGGTATGTGAATCAGACGCGTGCGAAAGTATTCAGTTGTATCGTTCACGTCTAGGTTCCCTGTGCGCCACTGGTTCCGTGGACTGCTCTATCAAGATCATGGACGTGGAGCGAATCGTGGCTCGCGAGAACCGCGGTGACCTCACCGAAGGTGCACCTGACGCTCAACATCCCGTCATACGCACGCTATACGATCACGTCGATGTAAGTTTCTGTTCGCATTGTCTTATTTATAATGGTTGTACCGCAGGAAGTGACATGCGTGGCGTTCCACCCTCGCGAACAGATACTCGTCTCCGGATCGCGCGACATGACTGTCAAGATGTTCGACTATTCCAAGACCGCCGTCAAGCGAGCCATGAAAACGATCACAGTGGGTTTCACGCTGTTATTTTTTTCACTTGTTTTTTTCACATGTTACTGGACTCTTTATTTTCTCTCACTTCGCACTATTCCAGGAAGTGTCTCCAATCCGCGCCCTCTCTTTCCACCCTGGAGGCGAGTTCATGATCGTGGGGACGGACCATCCCACACTCCGTCTCTACAATGTCGAGACACAGCAGTGCTACGTATCCTGCTCCGCTTCCGACCAGCACAAGGAGGGGCTTGTCGATGTGAGTGATAGTGAGCGGAAGAGAGGAGATAGTTGTGGTCGTGGATTGTTAGAATTGAGTTGGAGGGAGAAACAAGCTTTCTGTAGGTGAACTACTCGGAGAACGCTCGTCTCTTCGTCAGTGGATCCAAGGATGGCGATGTCAAGGTATTCCTTTACCTTTTCGTCTCTGTCAGAGCGATAATCTTAGATTCACCTCGCTCGCAACTTGCACAGACTTGCACACAATGAATAACTATCCTTTTCTTTTTCTTTTCGCAACCGCGATTGTGATTCATCGCTACACACTTTTTTCCTGTGCACGCATTGTTTGTCTGCACAGTACATTGTCCGTATCGTATTTCTATACCCATGCCTGTTATAGGTATGGGACGGCATCTCGAATCGCTGCGTGGAGACTTTCCATCGCGCGCACGACGGCGCCGCCATATGCAGCGCCCGATTCACCCGCAACGGAAAGGTACCACTATGCTATATTCTTGTAAATGCACTGTTCCACATTTATTATGTTTCATATTTAGTTTTTATTCTACTCCCACTTGCCCGAAATCAATACCAGGAAAAGCTCGAAGAGTACATACTAACCTCTGCAGTACATCCTCACATCCGGCATGGATAGTGTGGTGAAGCTGTGGGAGCTGTCGACGAACCGCTGTCTCATTGCCTACACGGGCGCGGGGGCCACGGCAGCCCAAGAGTACACCATTCACGCCACCTTCAACCACAACGAGGACTACGGTGGGTGCATTGTTTAGTTGTTTGAATCTACTATGAAGATGCGACTTGAAATACGCATTTCAGTAATGTTCCCTGACGAGAAGTCTGGCAGTCTGTGCTCGTGGGACGCACGCAACTCGGATAGAAAACGTCTCCTCGCACTAGGTGGGTTCAAATACGACAGAGCTGTCTCCATCGCTTCTCCTTCTTGAAATTGAATATAGACGAATAAGATAAATACGAAAGTTGTTCAGGCCACACAGCTCCGTGCCGTACGTTTGTCCACTCTCCGACTATGCCTGCTTTCATCACTGGATCCGACGATTTCCGAGCAAGGTTCTGGTATAAGAAGACACAGTGATGTGAGGAAAGAAATACAGTAACCCGTTGATATATTGAGATGATTATGTTGTTTATGTTGTGCAGATCTCTGGTTGTTATGTTTGTGTGTATTCGTTGTATCCATAAAATGTGATTGCATACGTGATGTTAATTGTTTGGGGTGAGGTGAACCGTGTTTTATTCGGACGTGAATACTTGGGGGTGGGGGGAATGTACAGGGGCGAATAAGTTAGTATCTCTTCTGGCACTCAATGCATTCCGAGTATGTGTGCGAGTCCCGCGAACCTCTTGGTCCTCTTTCTGAATGGAGAGCGCGGCATCGCCGGAACTTCCTCCTTCTTCACCATGTCCTCTGCCTTCACGTTCTTCTCGTGCACGCTGTCCAGCGTCACGTCATCGTCATCCTCATCTAAAGGAGATGATGACGTCATATCTGAGATGACGTCACTCACCGGTGATCTCGTTCTTGTCCTTCTCGTCCTTGCCGTCTCCGAGGTCTCCGAACGGATCGTCGACCTTGTTCTGATCCTCGTCCATGTCGTTTATGTCATGAGTGGTCATGCCAGGGAGAGTGAGTTCTGGAGGAGAGGGATGAGAGAGAGAAAGAGAGAGGGAGAGAAAGAGAGAGGGAGAGAGAGAGAAAGAAAGAGAGAGAGAGAGAGAGAGAGAGAGAGAGAGAGAGAGACTGACCCTTGGGGAAGAGAGGCTCTCCATGCAGAGCCTCCTCATCTAGAGGAACGGCAACAACGTCGACAGGCTCGGGGATGTTGGGAGGAAGGGGGCGGGCTCTGGATGGGCGTGGCTTGTCTCACTTTCCCTCTTTGCTTACCTGTACAACGGCGGTATGGGGTTACCGGGGTTTCCGGTGGGCGGGTAGTTGTTGGCAATACCGAGACCCGAGGAGGTTCCCTCCTTTCCAATCAGAGGTATCTTTCCCACGAAGGGAATGTTATCGTAGGAAATATCAACATAGGTCCAGGGAGCTGGAATCGGAAACTGACATTTCGTTTCCACCCAGATGAATTCAGTTTTTCTCGTGATATCAGATCTAATTGAGAAAGATCCAGAATCAAAGTGTAACTTTCTGTCCCAATGAGATTGAGATTGACAAGTTGTGTCATCAATAGGAGTATACTCACTGAACACTCCCAGGCCCGGTCCGTAGGCGGTAATAGCGTTGATGTACTCATTCAACAACACGCCGTTCCTGTCCACCTAAACTTCCTGTCAAGTTTATTTTCGAATGTGACTCTCTCTGATATGAAAATCACGACTCACATTTCCGAAAGTGAATCCCTGCGATGCGACAAACGGCAGAAGCGCTACTGCAACTGCTAGTAGTACTCCTCTCCTCATCCTCAAATGATAGGGTTCAAAATAGCCGACTCGAGCAGCGAACAGGTTCCGTGCACAGGCGACAGGCGGGCGTTATTAGAGCGTGCATTTGCAATGCACATCTTATGACTAATGACCACAACATCATCACGCGTTCGATACACATGGACGAAAACCGAATCGACGAGACTAGAGCTCGGGCGGATGTGAGGCGACCTCGATTGAGAATGCGTCCACACACAGAGAAAGTGAAAGGGGATATTGTATTGTCGGAAGAATGATCCGTAGGCTAGAAGAAGAATGGATCAGGGACACAACTGACTGACCGCAGCCAGCAGCTGGCGAAATCCCGAAACTACGCGAAACGATTGATAGAAGCAGCGAGAGCGAAGAAGGGAAATCGGGATCAGCGTGGGAGAACCCGATTGATGATTGGATGGATTAGGGAGGCGTTCGCGTGTTCCAGTTACCACCGAGCGAGAATAGGGAGCGTGTCAGCTGAGATTACCTCATAAATATTTACAAGTTTGCGTGGGAGTTGCACTATTTGTATTTACAGGATGCGGCCTCCGGGCGTGGCAGCTGTCGCCTTGCCACTCGCACTTCTTCTCGCCTCCACTGCACTCTTCGCCGCTGGCTTCTTTCCAGGAGGAGGAGGAGCGGGGGAGGAGAAGGAGCAGTGGGAGCAGGAGCAGGATGGTCAGTGGAAAATATGGTTATCACATATAACTCATAAGGAAATTAAAATTTTGGAAACATCGAAAATATATATGGAGCCGTATCCCCTTTCAGACTGTCTCTCTCCCCGCTCCTCTCCTCCCTCACACACCGTATTCATGGTGATAGACGCGTGGCGCCTCGGATTCCTCACCCAGACCGACACTATGAGGTGGGCGGGCTGAAAGGGGCGGAGCTAAAATTCACTGCTCGTTTTGTAGTCTCATAATGTGTGTGGTCAAGAGATACGTGATGACTCGATCAGCGTGGGCGGTGCTACAGTGGGCGGAGTCACTCGTTCCAGCTTCATCCGCTCCTCCGTCTCTGCCGGCCGCGCTTCTCTGTTCGACGCGCACGTGCAATCGCCGACTGTCACTATGCCGCGCATCAAGGTGGGGGGCGGGGTTTCGATGGGCGGGGCCACGGGAAGATCTCCAGGCTATCATTATGGATGATATTCAACATTGAATGTGAATATTGTTTATCGCATTTGCAAGTCACGTTTCAATGGAATGTTGTTGAAATTCAGTTAAAAATATTACCGCAGACCGGTCATGGTTTGCTCGTCAGTGCACTCTGTTGAGGCGATGACCGCCGGCGGTGTCCCCTCGTTCGCGGCGGCCGTCTCGAACCTCGCGAGCGGAGCGGCACAGGAGACCACATGGGTGGGGGAGTATGCGAGCAAGGGCAAGAGGTGGGCCGACATATGCTCCATATCACGCACGTGCGAATGAAAGCGATGGAAGGGAGAGTTTTATTTTCAGAATCCACTTCTTTGGCGACGACACATGGCTGCGCCTGTTTCCCACACAGTTCCAGAACACCGACGGAGTCACGTCGTTCTTTGTTAAGGACTACACAGAGGTGAGAGAGAAACAGGGAGAGCGAGAGAGATGAGATGACATGCTATTCAGGTGGACCGGAACGTGACTCGCCATCTCACCTCTGCTTTGTCCGAGGATGGGATGCAAGAGTGGGATATGATGGTACTACACTATTTGGGACTCGATCATATTGGTAGGTTGTTTACTTGTTTGTTTACTTGTTTAATTGTTTTTTGTTTACATGTTTACTTGTTTATCCAGGCCACTCCCTCGGCGGCGAGAGCGCACAGATCCCGGTGAAATTGCGAGAGATGGACAGTGTGGTGAGGAGGATACACGACGCTTTGGTGAGTCCCCCCCCCTCTCTCTCTCTCTCTTTCTCTCTCTCTCTCTCTCTATCTCAAATTTGTGGCGAAATGGTTAATGAATGGAGTCCATTTCCCAGACTCGCCTTTTCCAAATCTCTGATAAAACTCCTAATGGCAAGTAGATTGTCCCGTTCCAGTCTTCGTTCTCTCCCTCGCATCTTCTGTTGGTGGTAGGAGACCACGGGATGACGCCGGCGGGCGGACACGGGGGAGCGAGTACGGAGGAGACACGGGTGCCTGTGGTGGTGTGGCGGGGAGGAGCAGGAGGGGGAGGGGGCCGATCCCTCCTCTCCCCCACTCAGATAGAGCAGGTCGACGTGGCGTCGACCCTCGCTTCCCTGCTGGGAGTGGAGCTGCCCCTGTCGCTGGGCGTGGATTTGAGTGGTGAGATCTTTGAATAAGTATAGTGGAATGATGGTGCGCAGGCATGAGCGGAAATGGTGGTGAAAAGAGGAAGAAGAGAGAGAGGATAGTATGATGTGTGTTTGCTTCGCAGGTGTGTGGGAAGAGGAAGGCGAGGCGATGCGCCGCCAGCTGCGCACTGCCAGGCGGTTCGAGCGGATGGGCGGAGAAGGAGAGGGTGAGCATAGAATGTCCCGTCCGGGAAAATGATTGTCTCATATTTGACAGGCGTGTCTCTCTGCATCCGCGAGCTGTCAGTGCAGGTGCGACTGGGATGCGAGGGACTGGCGAGGGACGGGAACAGGGTGCGAGAGGTGATGGACAGGTAAGCAGGGTCTCTCTTTCTTTCTCTCTCTCTCTCTCTCTCTCGACACAATCTATCATCACCTGTAATTGTTAGATTATAAGATTACTCGTTGTAGATGTTCTTCTTCTCTCCGCTCCTCGCAGTCGACTCTCATCGCCCGCTCTGCCCGAGTCAGCCTGCCTCTTCTGTTGGCAGGCAGTGCGCTGTCGGCGGTGGTGCGTTTTTTTTGTTTTTTCTCGTTTTTGTTCTGCTTTGTCACCTGAATCGTTTGCGTTTCTGCTATGCGCAAGATGTGTATTGATGTAGCTGATGTTGCTTTCTTTCCAGGCCACCCTGCTCCTCGTCCGCTCCTCCCTCCCCTCTCTCCTCCCACTCTCCCCATCCACTGCCTTCTTCCTCCTCTGCCTGCTCGTCAACGGCGGCACCACATTCGCGTCGTCGCTGGTCGAAGAGGAACATGAGATATGGTAAGTGACCAAGTACAGTAATCACTGTTACTACATATTACTGCTTAAATGCGTTTCTCACTTTTCTAATGTTGGGCGTCAGAACAGCGTATACGATTCTGTTCTATTGTAGTTTTCACCTATCGTATCAGTGAAGTTACTATATTTTCAATAATTCTCACGTCAGGTACTTCCTCCTGCCCACCTCTGTGGCTGTGCACATGTGGAGTGGGCGGCGAGTGGGCGGGGCCGGACTGGCGCTGCTCTTCCTCCACAGACTCGGCATGGCATGGACGATGAGTGCGAGGAGGAGGTGGACCATGACAGAGGGTGAGAGAGGGGGAAAGAGAGGGGGGAGGGAGAGAGAGAGAGAGAGAGAGAGAGAGAGAGAGAGAGAGAGGAGGGAGTTGCAGACACACTGGCCCCTGCGACGTTCCACGATGTCTCGTGGCTATCGGCGAGTGTATCGGCGGTGGCGGCAGCTCTTGGATTCTCACACGTGCCCGACCCGGCGACACTCATCGCCAGGTGGGGACTGGGGAATAGGTACAAAGTGTGTACATTCGTTTGTTCACGCGGCACTTTCAGTTCGCCCACCCTCCGCCTCCTCTGCCTGCTCCTCTCCCTCTTCTGCCTGCTCGACTGGCGCGGGAAGAGCCGATGGGTGTGGATGGGGACAGCCGCAGCGGCGGTCTGTCTACTCGAGAGGATGTGGCGTGGAGATGATGTGTCCAGGTGAGCAGGGAGGAAGGGAAGAGAGGGACAAGAGAGAGTGAAAGAGATATTCCATTCCAGCGTGCACCACCTCTGGTTTGTGTGCCTTCTTCTTCTCCCGTCGTCTCCGACAAATGTGCTGCGGTTGATATTGTGCTCCCTGCACAGGTGAGAGGAGAAAGGGAGAGACATAGAGGAAATGTGCCTTGCAGACCGCAGTTCCTTCCCCTCCTCGCTGTCTCTCGTGTGATGGGTCGGATGGGCAGAGGGATGGGCGGGGATCAGCAGGCGATCCTACTGGCCACTGTCTGGTGGTACCAGGTGAGTGGTTGTAGAGAGAGATGGGGCACGAGAGATGTGGGTGGGATGATGTGTTCCATTCAGGGCAACTCGAACTCGTTGTCGTCTCTGGATGTGGCCAGCGGTTACACTGGCATCTCCAGCTATCAGCCTCTCGTCATTGGCGTCCAGATGACACTACACTGCTACTCGACTGTCATCGTGGCTGCAATGGAGAGGTGAGAGAGGGAAGAGAACTAGAGGCAAGAGGAGAAAGAGTCTTTCCAGCCACCTCTCCTTCTCCTCGCTGCTCCAGCTGCTTCTTCTCCGCGCCGTGTCTCTCTGCTCCTCCCAACTCGCCCTGCTTCTCTTCTCCCACCACCTCTTTGTATGGAGCGTCTTCGCACCCAAGTGCCTCTACGAGTCTGCTCATATCTTATTTATTTCTCTCACTTCAGCTTTTGTATGTTTTATTCGAACGTTCTCTTGCGGGTAAAATTGTTAATATCTTTTCTGCTGTATAATGATACTGTTGTCGTAATTAGGGGTAATTAGGATCAATTATCAATTATATCAGCCGTTATTAGGACTTGCAAATGACCCTCATGATGCCGATGCCGCCAAGGCGATAAAGCCTAGTGGAGAAGTGCGTACCAGCCTTGAAAGGTGTCCGGACAGTGCAATCACTTACAGCTTGTGTATATTGTGGCCCTTTACACCCGAGTTGACGCGTGGCGGATCGGAAAAGCGATCGAAGCAATGGCTGTCGCATTCGGAATATCGCTCGATTACAACACTTCCGAGTAGGTGTTATGCGTTCCTGTCTATGAATGTGTATGGTTTTTCAGGTACTTGAGGAAGGAGGTCAATGAAAGAGCTCAAACAGACAGTGGCTTTCAGAAGGGGAGAGTAACGGACAATACACTGCAAAAAAAAATTGTCCACTATAGACTGGACTGGAGGTGGGTGAAACCGCGCACATCTTCGCGAACCGTGACTGGACTGGGACCATTTGCTCGTTCAGTCATTCGTGAATGAAACTGGGGGAGTTATTCATTGGGTATTGCTCCCTATAGCAAAGTCTCATCCGGCGGGTAGCATCTTTCGAGAATCTTCTCTCTTCTTCATACAGAGTATGCGACCTTGATCCATCCTCGAACGCGTGAGCCCTATGGACCACGTTGCCTCTACGCCTCTACCGTCGAACGTTCTCGAACTTCTTGCATCCATTTGCATACTTGCTCACGGTCAATCCATTCGTCACCATTATGTTGCGAAATCTAAAAATCTACGAGTTACCGACTATGTGCTTTTCTAACAGGCTTATTTGGCTCCTCCTTATCGTCTCACAGTGAACGGCTCCAGATATCTATCGATACAGTGACGTACTTCTCTTCCGGTCGTGGTTGCCGCCGTAGCTCTTCAATTCGTATACTGGGCCCGCAAATCAGTTCCACTCTTTTCACGAGAGAGCTTGTTAGAGTTGTCAGATAAAGATCAGAACCCATTGGATGCTGTTTCCGATTTGACAAAACTTTGCGAGGCAAGTACCCAAGTTCGAACTCGCGGATCGCTGCTTGTCAAGCGAGATCGTTACCACTTCGCCACGGGTTCTTGTAAGATTAATTGCGAAGTAGAGATATGAACGCCAAAAAAAATCTGTGATGCATTTCTTTCAGTATACTGTAGTTAACTGTCCACGATAAATTTTTTTTCACCGAAAAATCCTGAGCTAAGTGCAAGCCTATTATAATCGCTTTGTACCTTCTTTCCCTCCAATCGAGAATCCGCGCTTCGCCCACTAGTGCACTCCAAACTGGCTTATTTGGCCTCGCCTTATCGCCTCACAGTGAACGGCCTTAATTCGAGAATCAGTCGATACTCCAAGAAACCTCATAGCTTCTACATGAGGGTATTTCCCGCCGCCTCACTGGTTACTCGGGAAGAATTCTTATCGTTGACAGAACATGCGGCGGTGGGGCAAAATGAGGACGCGACCGCACGCCGCGGGGAAAGAAGAAGAAGCATAATGGTGGAATCAACCACTCATAATTGCAGCAGGTGGTAGTGGAGACGACGGAGGCAAAAGGAAGAGCAGGGAGAGCAGGGAGAGCAGAGAGAAGGAGACGTCCAAGTCGAAGTCCGAGAAAAAGGCTGGCGAGAAGCAGCAGAAGAACACAAATGGAAACCGTCTGCCTTCTACCGGAAAAGTGAGTCTCTTTTTTTCTTCTATTTTTTCTTTTAATATTCATGTTGCCCGAAGAAGACGGTCAGAAAAGGGAACATACTGTAAGTTGATATCAGCTTCTCAAAGGTTAAATTCATGAAACTAGCTCGATCATGGTGAAAATGGCTGTGTTACGAGAATCCTGTGTACGAGATTAACATGTTTCATTGACTCACCCGTCAGTATAACAAGAATGGCTTATCAGTCAAGATAGTGGACATGTGTAACCGATTGAATATATAAGGAGTGGAATAGATGATCCACACGACAACACACTGTTTCGTCTTGCATATCTGCAGTGCGCCTTCTCGTCGCGATTCTACTTTTCACAATTGCCTACGGTTATGCGAAGATCAAGATAAACGACAAGTGGAAGAATCGCTTCAGCTTCGCTTCCAGTGCAATCGACAAAAGCCACAAGTTGGCTAATATTGTCATGGTAATTAAAGAAGAACTCCGGGGAAAAGTAGAGTGCCGGGGGATCAGGGGAAATCATAGGTTGGGATTCCGAATCGGATAGTCAAAATTTCGAGAGAAAACAAAAATTTGCATATTGAATTATTCAGTCCGAATTCTTTTTGGCAATAATATGCAAACGGGGGCGGGACCTTATAGCCACGCCCACTTTTGCACTGTGCAATCAGCCGATCAGCTGTTTGTGTGTTTTTGATGATTTAGTTGATTTGTTGTTGTTTTCTTGGTTCTTTTTTGTATTAAATCGATGTAATAGGTGTTTATACATCTTTATGTGATTTCACAACACGATTGTTCATCAATCAAACCCAATTTGAAGGTGTTATTTTGTTTCGAAATGTCTCGCTCAATTTGTGTTACGCCGTATTTTCATTTTTTCGTTTGTATATTTTATGTTCTATATAGTAGGTATGTATTTTGTGTATCGTTATATGTGAATGTATTGACGACGTGTGTTTAGGTAATGCGCGTCGCGTAGTATCCGTTGCTGCACGTCATGTTCGACGCGAGCGGCGCTGCACTAAGCGAGGCGCGCTCTCTCGCGCCCTTTTCAATCGACTCAAGCGCAAACAGTACAGGTTAGGATATTTCCCAACCGATAAAATGAAGTCGTAAACTGCAATCTGATTCATCATCACAATGTTTATAAATCTTCGTAAATAACTTTTAGAATAGTATGCCGTTTCTAATACGTATGTGTTTACAACGCGCATAGCCTTGTGAAGAAAAAGTAGTGCTTTGATTGCGTTGTGAAAAAATTATCATGTTCTCTTGTAGGATGAACAGAAGAAGGTGGCCGTGGCATGCGGTGCGACCGAGCGATGCGAGAGAGAAGAGAGGAGAGGCGAGGACATGGACATGGACATGAAGAGCAAACATAGGAAGTAAGTGTTTTATGTCTCACGTAATGTAATCCAGGTATCGTTACCTGGTTATTCACCTGGTTAGTTTGATCTGTTACCTAACAAACTCTTTGAGCATGTCATTGTCGTGGATGGTGTTGATGCAGTGCGTTGTAGATCTCGACGGACTGCAACTCGACGCGGACGCGAGAGGGAGGTGGACAGAAGACACACTATTGTTTGATATGCGATAAACGATGAAATGTGTACATGAATTGGCATACTATTTTGAAATCAGGATTATTATGTTTCACTTTCACTGGTTTGCTACACAGATGTCATTGAGAAGATGGTTGTGGTCGAGTTAGCTATGGATATTACAATGTACTGAATAAGTTTTAATTGTTATTTTGTCATTTTGTGTATCCCATAGTGCAACGCAAACTCCAATAGCCGCTCTCATTCTCGCACACTTGCCTCTCCGTGCACTGCTCATTTTCGCGCCAAAACATTGAATAGAGCGCGGCCCCTGTTCACCCGGGTGACTCTTTCCCCGGAGTTCTTCTTTAACGATTCGAATCAACTCAGCTCAAGCATAATCAATGATTAATCATTAATAACGTCCCGCTTTTCATGAAACCATAAGATCATGAATCTTTTACAAGCGATTCCTGAAGAAATAAACGATACGACAAAAGTATATAGTTGTATTTTCAGACCGACAGTTTCCAGTGCCTGTTCATGAACTGCGACGCGTGCATCAAAGGCAAGCCATTCGCTTGCTTCAAGAACAACTGGCGGAAAAGGGACGAGCGATGTGGACACAGGGTGAGGGATGGCGGGGAAGGGACGAAGATAAATGAAACTCATCCAGGAGGACCGCTTCTCTTTCAAACACAAGCTGGGTGGCAACTGCTACTGCTGCCCGTGATTTGCTACGCTTCTCGACTGATTTCTCAATAAATGTTTCATTCTCGATCAAGTATTATCGATCAAGTATCGTCTTCCCACCACTAACCTCGTCAGCCTACCCGTCTTTCCCCGGCGTTAGCCTAATATGTATCTAGTATCTTAGGCACAACGGTATGCTTCATACCATTATGATTGTGTTGTCATATTTAGATATGTTCCCTTTTCTGACCGTCTATTTCGGGAAACATGAATTATAAAAAAATAAAAATATGCGATATTACGTAACGGCGCAACACCATAGCGCTACGTACTCTTTCACACCGCTTCTGCTTCGCGGAAGTATTGAAATTGAATAGAAAAAGTAGACAAAACCATAACACCACTTTTTCGCCTCGATTGTGCTTTACAAAAAATACTTCACTCTTACGTCTCCGCAAGAGTTAACTTTCAGAGACTGTTCTATGTTCTCTTTTGTCTCCTCTGACGTATTTTGATACTGATACTAGTGGCTATATTGTATTGTAAGTTGATAAAGCCGGAGACCACGTGTGTTGGAATATACATTTTTTCGGTTTTGCGCCTTCATCAGGAACGTGACATTACCTCAAACATTACCTTCTTTCTAAGCGATTCCCGTTCGGTTGAGGTCAGTCTGGACTCTTGCTGGCACAAGATCTTCAGAAAGCCGCGCGCCTTCAGAAAAATCCCAAAAAAGTGCCCCCACTCACAGAAAGGTCCCCACAATGTGTGTTTCTGTAGCATAAAGCGGCTTTTGATTGATACTCTATTCTGACCTCGCCTATACCTTAAGTCCGCCACGGTCCCACCAAGTTCGCCGCCACCTTCGACCAGCTCAAGCACATCGACAACGTAAGAGACTAGAATGAAGTTTGGACACTGCCGTTGCAGTTCGGCATGATTCGCGCCATCTGCGACCGGCTCGCCTCGCAGGATGAAGTCGACTCGCACGCCAAGTGGATAAGGGGTGAGCGGTACTGTAGAATCGAGGGTTACTGTACTTGTCAATGTTCATAATGGATTCCCGTGCATTCATAGCTGCGCTGTGACTGCGTGGTGATGCGCCAGCGTGTCTCTCTGGAGGTGGGAGAGAGGGAGGAGGAGCGCCGTCTCTCCCGAGCACTCGTCGTCGCAGCCGGGGCCAAGGATGGCGGAGAGGTGTAGGCGCCAGTCTCTCCTGTCTCGGTCTACTTTCACCCATTCTCCTCTTCCAGTAGTGTCTCTTTAACGGCGGTGGCTGTGAGATCCCCTTATTTCAGTTTCATTGCGTATTTTCCTATTTCGTTCTCTCGTGTCACTCTTGCCTACTGTTGTTGCACTTCCCGCTTCTCTTACCAACAATGTTCCAACCGTGTATATGTTTTCAATAGATTTATCACGTTCAACAGATGTTTGACGAAACAAATATCTGTTGAACGTGTTTTGTGCGAGTAAATTTATCGTCATTACTCCCTCTCGTTAATTGTGTCTACCCGATTTGTTTCGATTGTGTGAGCGGAATAGAATAGGAGAGAGAGAGAGAGGCGCTCTGTCACTGTTACATTCCAGTCCTGCCTCCAGCCGTGCTTCTCTTATCCGGGTGCGCACTCCGAAACAGAAAACTGACCAATCACCCTGTCATGAATCTCAGAAGCACCGGGAAATTGGTCCCATAAAGTTTTGACGCCGAAGACTCGTCTTCTATAAAGTAGAGGTCAGACTCAACTTCTGCTGGCAAACAAAAGACCCTCAGAAAGATCTCATAACAGCCGCGCACCCTCAAAAAGATCTCCGGAAAGATCCTCAGAAAGTGGCTTTTTGTATCATAAAGCGGTTTTTGATACAAAATCGAGTCTCACCTAGCCTTATCGGAGCTGGACGCGAGGCGCGTCTGCAATTCGACCTGAGGAGTAAAGAGGGTTACCGGCTACATCATCTCCGAACATCGCATTCGCCACAGAAACAGGGCTCTGCTCGTGCTGCAGAATGCGAGAGGAAACCTATGATGAAGAGATTGTATCTACAGTATACTTACTCAGTATACTGTAGATACAGTATCCTTCATCACCTAATACTTCTGCCATCTTCACAGAAGCTGTTATTCGGAATGGCTGATATTGTAGCTCTTATATTTTATTTTTGTCGTTGTCATTGAATATAACCATCAAATCAAATCAAATGTTTATTCAAAACTGCAAAAAAAGATCATGATGCGTGTAAATCGAAATCACTGGGGGGGGGGTCGAGATGAGTCAAAAGAGAAGAATGCGAGACTAACATAAGTGTAAGGAATAACATCACGCGTTTAAGCATCAGATCTTATTAAAACGTATAGTATTCATTATAGAAGTCACAATTTACGCGTTTTGTTCGAATCTGATTGAAGTAGTATAGTGGGTCCCCCGTTTTCGCGGTCTGCCGAAACGAAAAATTGAATACGAGATGTAACAGTCCCGACTGATAAATTGAGATACCAGACGCGTTTCGCTAATTCATTTTTCACTTTCTAGACCGGTTAGCGGTGTGAACGAGATGAAATTGCATACGTAATGTAGGGAAATGAACTGTGCCACCAGCGCAGCAACTACCGTAACCGCGTCATATTTTGAAAAGTGATCTGAATGTGATTGAATTGCGATAGATTGTTCCCAATTTGAGTACCAAGAGCATCAGGCAAAAACGAGTACGTGACGTCTTCGTAGTTTAGATTTATTCGCATTGAAGTCGTGATCGATATCTGATCGATAAACAGAAATAACTCCTCAGCAGATGATTATTTTTCTACAATTTTTGGATGGTAGCTTCTTGAACCCGTTTACTGGACCTCTACGTACAAAAATTTGGAAAGTTTAGTCTGGTATTCATAATAATTAGCAAATATGAAATTGGGTAAAATTAAAATCCAAATTAAACCGTTCAAATTAAACCGAAAAAAAACTCAACATGTATAATCATGGATTCTTCCTCCCGTTAGAGTACTATGATTATGTATCAAAGTTGAGCTACCAACTCGCAGTTATCTCCCATTTTGTACACAAATTTGGAAATAACTCGGTTCGTATTGAATAAAATTTCACAAAAATTCATGAGCGCATACTTGATAGGCATACAAACAAACCTACGTAGCAAAATTTGAAGATTTTTCATTTATGGCCAAGATATTCGACAAAACCGGCAATCGCCCCTTGGAATAGAGATCATTTTTATAATTGACCGATTGTCTGGTTTGTGTCTGCGTCATTTCTCGTAATTAGCGGACCGCGAAAACGGGGGACCCACTATATACGTCTAACCACGTCAGTTGTTATCCTGTCCCGGCCCCGTCTTGTGCGATGTATTTTCGCCGCTCGCGCCCGTTGCTGCCTCTCTGTTGCTCCCCTCCTTCGAACAAAACGCGTAAATTGTGACTTCTATAATGAATACTATAGGTTTTAATAAGATCTGATGCTTAAACGCGTGATGTTATTCCTTACACTTATGTTAGTCTCGCATTCTTCTCTTTTGACTCATCTCGACCCCCCCCCCCCAGTGATTTCGATTTGCACGCATCATGATCTTTTTATCTTTTTTTTTGCAGTTTTAAATAAACATTTGATTTGATTTGATGGTTATATTCAATGACAACCACAAAAATAAAATATAAGAGCTACAATATCAGCCATTCCGACTTCAATACTGATAACAGCTTCTGTGAAGATGGCAGAAGTATTAGGTGATGAAGGATACTGTATCTACAGTATACTGAGTAAGTATACTGTAGATACAATCTCTTCATCATAGATTTCCTCTCGCATCCACATTCTGCAGCACGAGCAGAGCTCTGTTTCTGTGGTGAATGGCAGGAAGAAAGAGGCAAGTGGAATGAGAGAGGCAAGTGGGAGATTTCCATTTCACAGCCGACATTCACGGCGAGCTCTCGCTTCTCTCAACTGTCCTCAATGATGCGTGCTTGTGTGCCTTAATGGTGGAATCAACCACTCATAATTGCAGCAGGTGGTAGTGGAGACGACGGAGGAAAAAGGAAGAGCAGGGAGGGCAGAGAGAAGAAGACGTCCAAGTCGAAGTCCAAGAAAAATAAATCTGGCGAGAAGCAGCAGAAGAACACAGCAGGAAAGAGAAGCAACCGTCTGTCTTCTACCGGGGAGGCGAGTCTCGGTTCTCTACGGCATTGCTTACTTACAAATTTTACAGTCAACGGAGCCACCATGCGTGCTGCGAAAGACTGGTATGGTATATTAGCTACAACAATCTTTGTTACCGTATCCTTCCTTTCAATCCTTCAACATCCCACCACACCGGATGGCGCAGGAGCAGCGATGCCCGCCCAGCAACAGGGTGAGTAAGATCAGCGGAATGCTGTCACTGTAGCTACAGTAATTTCTGTTACCGTATACTTATTTGTAGCAGTCTCGCGTCTCATTCCCGGACTGGCACGTGTTCAGACAATCGTGAACCAAACAACGTCTGTATTCAGCACTTGCGATGACCCTCCCATTATAGGCGAGGGAGTGGCGGCAACGACGGCTGAACTGCTTGGGCAGCACGAGACGATGACGCGAGAGAAACTGAGTGGAAGGAACGCCATGGGTGGTCGAGATGGCATGCGCACGGTGGTCGCTGCGGGGGCGGGGGAGGGAGGCAGGTCGAGGCCGAGGTTCTGCTCGCGATGACGAGTGAGTGGTGGCACAGTGGATTGGTGCAGAGACCTACTTGTTCAGTGATGTACTCACGGTTGCTTCTCTTTCCTGCAGTGTTCTTCTGCTGCTTCTCGCCAGATTTATTTTTCTTGGACTTCGACTTGGACGTCTTCTTCTCTCTGCCCTCCCTGCTCTTCCTTTTTCCTCCGTCGTCTCCACTACCACCTGCTGCAATTATGAGTGGTTGATTCCACCATTAAGGCACACAAGCACGCATCATTGAGGACAGTTGGGAGAAGCGAGAGCTCGCCGTGAATGTCGGCTGTGAAATGGAAATCTCCCCCATTTCACTTGCCTCTTTCTTTCTGCCTTCTTCGCGCAAACCTTCTTCGCGAATATCTGAACATGTTCCCAGTGTGCCAACCTACCATCTTCACGCATCATCTGTATTTGACTATCTGAACGTTCATGATGTGCAAGGGATATGTGGAATCAGGCTATTAGAATATGCTCTCGACCTTGACCAATGCTCATTACATCAATAAACCGTTTATCTCATCATAGTGTCTAACAATCAAGCGTAACAAAGTGTGCGCAGTGTGTGGCGGGATATGGAAGTGCGTAGGGAAAGGGCAGATATTATGTCATGCGAGACAATCGGGCGGATAGAAAAGACATATGAGATCTCGTTGTTTCACTTCGGGTCATGCTTTGTGGGTGGTCCGGGCATCGTGGGTGGTTCCGTCTAGACTCCCGCTCCCGGCTGCTGCGTCACGGGAACAGTGTTGATGCGGCTCGTGCCGTCTCCGTCAATGATCACCTGAAATGAAGACGTTCAGAATCCGATGACGTCACTTCAAAAGACTATTCCGTGCTGAAAAGACACATCGACCCTTCAGAATAATGTAACTCAGAAAAGTAAGTCACGTCTTGCCACTCACATTCTTGAGGGCGCAAATGCTGCTGTTGGGCGCTTGCTGGAAGATAAGAATCGAGAGACGCGCGCACACATACGTCTCCACTACGCAGCACAGCTGAAATAATTCAATCGATAGTCAATCGATAATCAATCAATAAACGCACCAGGAGGAGTGCGGCGTTGATTTTGAGCCAGTATCCGGCGAATCGCATCGCATCGAAAAGGGCAACAGCTGAGAGAAGCGAGGAGAAGGCGAATAAGATCATAAACAGTACCGACACAACAAACACCTGCAACCACAATGACGTCACCACAAAACACTACCGTGACGTCATCTGACAAACTATGAAATCACTCACAATGAGGGTGCAAGGAAAGAAGAGAGCGGCCGATCCGAGCTGGAACGTCTTGCGGTGCACCTGAATTCAGAGTACCGTGACCCTGGAGTACAGTAGTTGCATAGTGCCTTGCAGTAAGGTAGATTCTGCTTAAGCAACTATGATTCATAGGACCGTACCCCCTTACCTGGTAGACGTGCATGAGGTTGTAGATGAGGGATGAGATGAAGAGGCTGCCGGCCCACGAGAGAACCAGCGACATTCCCTCGTAGACGAAGGGGGCAGTCCAGAGGAGGACCATCACAGACAGAGAGCAGACCTGGAGGAGAAGGGGTAGAGAGGGGAGGAGGGAGAGAGAGAGAGAGAAGAGAGAGAGAGAGAGAGAGAGAGAGAGAGAGAGAGAGAGAGAGAGAGAGAGGAGGGAGGTAGTGATGAGGAAGATAAAGAGTGGGGGAAACGGAGGGGGGATAAAGACAATGGAAAGAGTGAGAGCATGGAGGGAGAGAGATAGGTATAGGGAAGAACGAGAGAAGGGAGAGTGGGAACAGAGAATCAGGAAGAGGGAGAGTAGGAAAGCGACTCACCATCTGTAGACACATGAACAGCCCATAGGGTCTCTTCGAGAAGAAACCCCAGTCGCGGTCCAGCGAACTCATCTGATTAATCAATATGTAAGTCATGTCATCAAATCACATGAAAAATATCACAAAGTCTGGCGCAACTTTTCAGAACAATCACAATAATTAATGAAACAACGTCACATAGAACACATTTATTATTACATTTTAGTATGATCTTTTTTTAGTATGATTACATTTTACATTTTAGTATGATTATTACATTTTAGTATGAAAACAATCGGAATCACAATAATCAATATATCAATGATATGCCACACGAACGCAGGCACAGAAACGCCTACAAATGGAGTCAATTCGTCCAGATCACAGAGCGAGAGAAAGAGAGACGAGATTACTGCAGTAGAGATAAAAAGTGGACTGACTCACTATCACTGCACTGATAACAACACACACACAACCAATACGTTACTCTGATGAGACATGGAGAGACTAGATGAATAATGATCTACCTTGCGATCTACTCCCTGGTTTACCGATCTATCCTCGATATCGCAGCCAGTTTCGCCTTGAGAAGCGCGTTCTCCAATCGACGATTCTCCAAGTCTAAGTCATGCAATTCCTGCGCGCGCTCCTGTAAACATACCGTAACCATGATAAATACAGTAACCCATGTGCTACCGTACTTCCTTCTTCCGGATAGCCTCCATTTCCATCTCCAGTTTCTCTCTCTCCAATCGATGGACAGTCTCCTCGTGCGAAACACTAAACACATCACGGTACAAAACAAATACAATCATTGAGAATGTTATCACAGCCAGAAGCGGACGGGCGGAATGTGCTAGAGTGAGGAGGGAGGATGAGATGACTCACCCGAGAGACTCTTCCGCTGTAGCGGCGGCGGCAGTGGAGGCGCGCTCGCTCAGTCGATTCACCAATTTCGCAATCTTCGAATTCGAAGACTGCGCGAGAGACTCATCCTCGAATGGGTAGGCGCGACGGCGGATGCTGAACAAAGAACATTGAAAATCATTCTCTCTCCCCCTCTCAAAACATGTGAGAGAACGTTATACGGATAACAAGTAACAACAAAACCTTCCTAATGTCAAGCCAAACTATGAGAGAAAGAGAGAGAGAGAGCGAGAGAGAGAGAGAGAGAGAGAGAGAGAGAGAGAGAGAGATGCGGTCACACTCACCTCTCCACCCCTGCCTCTGCAGGAGACACAGTGGCCTTGGCAGTTCCATTGGAGGGAGTGCGGTGCGCGGCCGCCAGATCCTCCATCGGAGTCGACTGGAAAGAAAATAACAACTATCTCCTCTTCTCGTTCAGTATGCAAAAATGTAGGATACGCCTTCGCGGACAATCATATACTACGACGTCATACTCAATACCACCAACTAGACCACACTTGACCACAAGGTGAACGTACCTGCGCAGCCCACATGGCCTCGAATGCAGAGTGAATGGATGTGGAGGGACCATCCGTCTCCTCTCCCACTACCGCTATCTCCTCCTCCCGTGCCTCTGTCTGATCCGGAAACGAGGCATTGCCAAAGAGGGAAGCCAAGTAGTCACTCTGCTGGGCCTGTAACGAGAAATGCAAGGTGTTCAGGGTAGCCGACACTATATACATGGAGAACTGCAGACGGTTGTGATAGAGTGAATAAGAGAGGCTCTCACCTGAGTGACCAGCAAGTCAACGTCGTGTCGAATCGCGTCGAAAGACGTGGACGGTTCAGGAGTGATCCCCTTCTCCTTCTCCCCATTCTTCTCTGAACTGCGACCTGCAAAACACAAGTGTCAAACAATTTGCATTTTGTTTAGACTAGCAGATCATTTCCTATTATGCCCCGCCGCATAATTGCATTCGCATTGCGAATCACGCGAATTTGGCTGATTAGCATGCCGTCCTTTCGTACAAAAGGTGGGCGCGGCGGGCTGCCGGCATCCATTCGACATGGCTCAGTCCGTCCCTCCCGGAGATATCAACACCCAGCCGGGTACCAAGATCGTCTTCAACGCCCCCTACGATGACAAGCACACCTACCACATCAAGGTCGGTGCCTTCGACTACTGTTTTCTACAGTACCCTGACCCTCGTCTCTCCAGATCACCAACGCCGGAGGTCGCCGCATCGGATGGGCCATCAAGACCACCAACATGAAGCGCCTCGGCGTCGACCCGCCGTGCGGAGTTCTCGACCCCAAGGAGGCCGTGCTGATGGCCGTCTCTTGCGACGCGTTTAAGTACGGAGAGGAGGACACCAACAACGACCGCATCACCATCGAGTGGACCAACACCCCCGACGGCGCCGCCAAGACCTTCCGCCGCGAGTGGTTCCAGGGAGACGGAATGGTCCGCCGCAAGAACCTCCCCATCGAGTACAACCCTTGAACACCCTACGTGCAGAATAAATCTATTCGTACAATATGTGTTTTTTTTTGGGAATTGGCTATTGGTATTGGGTTATCGAAGGAAAGGAACATGGCCACTCTGCACTGAGTCTACTTTGTCTTGAACGTGGATCTACTTCTACAGTACCAACTCCACGGTACGGTTCAACTGACCGACAGTGGGCGCGACACAGTCCATTACAATCGCATCGAGTTCTCCCAGCAGACCGCTCGTCTTTCCACTGTCCGATCGGGCAATCGCGTGTCGCCGCACGTACTGCCAGTCGTGATCCCGGATACGCATCCATGTCTTGCCTGAAAAAATGTTTAAAAATAGTTATACAGCAAAAATCGAGATATTGTGAACTACTGAAACAAGAAAACATTAAATTTGATAGACACAATTTTCGCAAAACAATTGCTCCCGGTGAGGATCGAACTCACGACCTTCAGATTATGAGACTGACGCGCTGCCTACTGCGCTACGGAAGCATGCCGCTTGGGGTGAGAATACTCGTGAGCAGGTCGGGAAAAGGAACACACAAAACACACAACCTACGAGCAAAGCGATCTTGGCCTAGAAAAACCACAAAATTTCGCTCACCTGCGACGAATCCATAGTTGAGGTCGACAAGATGTTGATGGATGCGCTTCCAAACCTCCTCCTTCTTCTTTATAGTGATCTGGAAGAAAAACACATGCAGCTTGAAAAGCAAAGTAAACAACTCACATCACAACCGTCCAGGTCTCCGAAGAGAATGTTTTTGTTCTGGCGTACGAGCTTGGCGAATTCAATCTTTTCCAACAGCTTGCGGTCGCGCTTCTCGAAGTTGCTAAAATATGAACATCTCCCTCCTCTCTCTCTCTCTCTCTCTCTCTCTCTCTCTCCCTCTCTCCCTCTCTCTAACTATCTCTTCAAACTCACGATTCAAACTTCTCGAATATCGGTGTGTTGAGTAGATCTTTTACGGGCGTTTCCGCCACAGAAGACTCGCCATTTCTAAATTCAAAACCAGTGCATGTTTCACAGTAACATAAACCAGTAAACCCACACCAGTAACACAAACCTGTTCGAATTGAGGTCGGGCTCGCACTTTACTTGTGCCGAGAGAGACACCATCTAGCGTCTGACAAAACAATCACCATATCTCGCCACTTCCCGATCCTAGCATCCTGTTTAGAAATGTAGTGCACTCTTGCGCTCGGGTAACAACTACCCTCATTCGTTGATTCGTTCACTCAAAAAAACTGTACCAATCATAATATTTATTTCATCATCCGAGTAACCATAATATCTATCCGAGTGTCTATTGCAGTTACAAAAACGCGAGTTTTCATTCATACAAAGTCAGTGAGCACAGCATATAACAGAGCGAATAAAGTGAAACGAAATATAGAAAACCCTAGAATCAGTAGAGAAACACTTTGTCGAGATCGCAGCGGAGCGGAAACGATCGATAAATCCAAATCAATCGATCATCTAGCGAATGTTCATCGAATGCAGCTTACTCCTCTGCGCCATTCGCTGAGTGCTCTTGTCAATCTGAAAGACAATATAACAACCAACGAACAATCGATAATCAATCGATACCTTGAAACAATTCCACACCCTCAGAGACTCGTCAGCAGATGCGGACATGACATTCTGCCCATCGGGAGACATCGCCAAACAACACACGCGGTCAGTGTGGCCTGAACACAAACTCAAACTACCGTAACCCAATTCCCATCTACCGTAGCTCTGGTACTAACCGGTGAGACTGGCGACTTCGGTCATGGTAGGGAACTTCCAAATTTTGAGGTCGTTGTTAGGCTCAACGTGCGAGGTGATCATCTCCTTATAGTCCTTGTTGAACAGGATGCCAGTGATCTGCAATCAATCAATCAATCGATCAATACTACAGTAACCCAATTCCAACTACCGTACCTGACTGCCGCCGTCGACCGACTTCTGGAGCTCTCCGGTCGCCGAGCACCACGTCTTGATGTGATTGTCGCAGAGACCGCCGCCAGTCACCAGAGTGTTCTTCTGCAACAGAGAATCGATAGTCAGCCAATCGATAATTAATCGATACCTTGAAGGGGCAAAATGCGACGGCCCTGACGCCTCCGAGGTGTTCTTGGAGGGTGAAGAGGGACTCGGTTCCGGTCTGCCTCATCATCCGGCTCTCCCACAGATACACGTTTCTGTCCGCTCCTCCAGACGCCAGCAGCTTCTTCTCGTTGTCCCAACTCAGACCGCACACCTCCATAGTATGCTTCTCGAACGTTCTGCAAGGGTTATCAGTTATTAACAGTAATCAAAT
Source organism: Rhabditoides inermis (assembly GCA_963966185.1). NCBI lineage: Eukaryota > Metazoa > Nematoda > Chromadorea > Rhabditida > Rhabditidae > Rhabditoides > Rhabditoides inermis. Next base: position 221,699 of record CAWZYM010000297.1, on the reverse strand, counting down.
TTTCAAGCACCGTAACCCGTACCCACCCGACAACGTGCTCTCTGACCCTGACATCGTGGTGGAAGATCTGTCCGTTCCTGTGTCCGACCGAGAGAACTCCATCGTTCCAGGCCATCACCCCAGCCCGCATCACACGAGACGGCTGCAGGCGGCGAACCTCGATGCGGTCCTCTTTCGACGGATCCAGCAGCTGAAAGCAATCGATACTCAATCAATAACCAAACATATTTCCTACTAACCCTTACGAGTCCGTCTTGGAATCCGACCGCCACATATCGTCCATCGAGGGACCACTTCACAGACGTGATCAGATTGGATCGGCCCACTGCCAGCTCGCCGTCAATTGCGATCTGGAAAATGACTAAATTATGAATCAATAACAGAAGATACACACCGATGCTTCGGCCGTCTCAGCATTCCATAGGTACAGCTGCGCCCCGAGGGCTATGGCCACCGTGTTGTTGCAGGACCAATCAACCAGGTTCATGTAGAACGAGTTCTGAAAACAGTTTGCATCAGAGTGGCATGTCATTTTATACGTCTTGAGTCAACCGTAATCACATCTTTTACCAAGACGTTATAGAAAAATTCATAGGAACCACTTATGTTTGACAACTAAGTCAATAAATGACCAACTGTCACTGCATTTCTTACGTCACATTATAGGAATAACGTATGGACGTACCTGGAACTCGGGTGCGTCAAGAATCTTCTCGGGGGCAGTGGGAATGTGACGGGTCGTCTTTTTGACAGACGAAGCCGGCTGCACACATGCCGAATACAGCACCTGATATGATAAAATCAAGAATATTAATTTTAAATAAGAAAGAAAGAATGGGGTAAGTAGGAACAGAGAGAGCCCAAAAGCGTGCAAATGTCAGTTTGGTCGGTCTTATTTGTGAGCGTGCGAGCGAGCTGTCTCACAATGACAGGCCGGGCAGGCGAGAGAGCGCGCGAGACAGGAGGGCGCAGGCAGACCGGCGGATGACAGACAGGCCGGCAGCGAGAGAGCGCAGACAGACAGACAGCCCCATCGATTGTCACTCTCTCTATCCGTGGCCACACACATGCGGTGACAGCAGACAACAGTCGATACTGTCACGTAGGCGAATCACCGAGGCATTCAGATGAACAGTTCCGAGCCACACATAAGCAGACTGCGGGAAGGGAAAACGCGAGGGAGTCGAGGATGTGTGTTGGTTACCATGCAGTGCGAGTGAAAGGATACGAGTGCGGATAGTTGCGTGTTAGTCGTCGCTCTACCTGTTCTGGTAGTACCTTGGCCTGATTGAGGTGTCCCACCGGAGGCGCCGGAGCCTTGCTCTTCTTGTACACCAGAATGCGATCCTCGCCCATCGAAGACAGATCCGAGGCCGACTTGACTGAAAGCAGTATACGGTGAGATACAGTAGCCCAAGTACAATAAGATATTTTCAAAGTACCGTACCTCTCATGAGGTTCATCATCTGCTGGCGGTCGCTGGGCTTGGCGGGAGAGGAGGGGGCAGAGTTGGAAGTGTTGAACGACGATTCGGCCGGCTGAACAATCAATCGATAGAGATAATCAATAACAAACAAGCCATGAGTGCCGTAGACTTTCGCATACGTGAATGGCAATACGACATTATGGGACACGGCTACAGGTGTGAGCAGATGCGCAGGGATAATCCACAGATTCACGGTTGCAAGTGGGGAGGGGGCGGTTGCGCAACAGCATAAACATCGTGGGTGGTCTGTTCTAGACGTTTCCGAAGAGCACATCTGCATCTCTCACCTGCGAGTTGAGTAGGTAGTGTGCGAGTTCGAACTGGCTCTCGCTTCTGTTGGGCATGAATCGGTCGCCGCCACCCGTTCCCACGCCACCAAAGTTCGGGTTGCGAGACGGGGTGATCTCGCGCTTCTTCCCCAGAGCCTTCTGCAATCCGAACATGGATACATTTACAACTTGGTGAAGCACGGAATAAGCAACAAACAACGTACCCTGACGCTCTGGTTGAGGTTTTGGTTGGGCGTCTTGGGGTTGTTGGTGGTGCTGCTGTTGAAGAGAGGGCGGCCGCGCGACGCAGAGCCGGGCGTCTTCAGAGACATATCACCTGCAAAGAGTTCTAGTTGGTGGTGTTGAGTATGATCTCCAACAAGAACGATTTCGCCGTGTGCAAACCAGTAAATGACGTCATCTACTCACCGAGTCCGCGGAGGACCTTCCCGCTGGGAGTGACGGGCTTGTTCGAGGAGTCCCGGAACGGCTGCGACATGGTCAGTGTGTTAGTAGTGCTGAAAATCACAAGTTATATTCAAAGTGGAAGAAAAACAATCACAATCGGACGGATTTCGCAGGAGTTCGCATACTTTGCATTGATCGTATTGGTTTGGGAAGCGGTTCTAGAAGAGCACATTATTATGAGAACGTTACAACGCAAAGGAAATACCTGGCCAGCCGTGGGAAATGAAAATATTAAAAATCAAAAGAACGACGCCGCACCAGCCGCGTTCCCGCCAAAAATGAACGTCTCAGTAAACTGCGTAAGTGAAACAATGTCTAGAAAAAAATTTTGCAAACACTCACACATTTCCTGAATGAGTAACCAGTGATATTTTTCAGGTTAATGAGCTGGAATCAATAATAAAAAAGAAAAAAAACTTATTAAGAAAAACTCAGATAAATAACCATATTTTCTTGTTTTGCTAGTACTCTACTAAGAGACGAGTGTGGTTCTACTTATTTATTATAGGCATTTGATTCATTTTTGGCGGGAAATCGGTACTACTTGTACGCTTCCGTCGTCGTAAGTTTTCTTTTTGTGATTGTTGTTGTTTTACATGAAATGTGAACCCTAAACAAAACCTCGATTCTATTTCAGATACACCTTCACAATGCGCATCAAAAACATCCAAATCGACGGTTTCAAATCGTACTCGACATTGCAGGTATGAAACGTATCACTAAAAGTCTTATTTGAGATCGTTATTTGTGAATGTTACAAAGATAATTGAAAGATAAAAGTATAATTGAAACCCTTTCCAGCGAGTAGAGGAGTTGGATGCGCAGTTTAATGCGATCACGGGTCTGAACGGTTCGGGCAAATCGAACATCCTCGATTCGATTTGCTTCGTACTCGGCATCACCAACCTCACACACATCCGCGCCGGATCCATGAACGATCTCGTCTTCAAGCAGGTATGTGAGCTGAATTGATATTAATTGATTGTCGATTGGCAGGGTCAAACTGGAGTGACACAAGCGACGGTGACAATCGTGTTTGACAACAGGGACGTGAACAACCGTCCACTCGGGTACAACCAAGACGAGATTGTCGTGAGGAGACAGGTGCGTTCATTTCTTTTATTATCTTATTCATATTCCTACATTGGCCCAGGTGATCGTCAACGGCCGCAACTCGTACACGATCAATGGCACCTCCGCCACCAACGGAAAGGTAAGAAGTCTCATGACGCTATGTGTAACCGGATGCGACGTTAGGTGGCCGACTTCTTCCGCTCAGTGGGCCTGAACGTGAACAACCCGCACTTTCTCATCATGCAAGGCCGCATCACCAAGGTCCTCAACATGAAGCCAGATGAGGTGCGTCCTTTCCCCCCCCCCCCCGCTTTGCTAACAATTATAGTAAACACTAGTGTGTTATGTTAATTGTTTTCCATTTTGATTGATGCGAACTTATTCAGATTCTTGGCATGGTAGAAGAGGCTGCCGGAACGAAGATGTACGACGCAAAGCGGCAATCAGCTCTGAACATTATTCACAAGAAGCAGGCCAAGGTGGACGAGATCGACAAGGTGCGGTTTGTTGTTTTGTTTACATGTTTAGACCTTGCCCATTTCAGCTCCTCGAAGCCGACATTCAACCACAAATTGACCGACTGAAGAAGGACAGAGAGGTGTGTGTTTTGTTCAATGTCAATCCAAATGTTTCGTTTATTACAATGATTACGTTTTGATCCTCCTTTCCAGGTCTTCCTCGAATACCAGAACGTGGAGCGCAAGCTGGAGGCTGCCAAGAAGAACCACGCCGCCTTCACCTACTGGGACTGCACGGTATTTATTGATGACCGATTACTGAACTTTTTAATGTTTACAATGGCAAACAAATCAGCCACTTTTTGCAGAACCGCGCCGCTCAGTTCAAGGACGACGCGGAGGCGTTGACGACAGAGTGCGAGAAGATGGAGAAGGAGCGGGAGGAGATGGAGGAGCAGCTGAAGGACGACGAGAGGAGGCACGCAGACATGGAGAAGCACAAGGAGGATGTGCGTGTCATTCATGAATGTCATCGTAAAAGGGATTGTATTTGTGCCGTTTCAGAACAGCAGTTCGGAGAAGACGGAGATTGAGTCGAAACTGAAGGAGGTGCAGACAATCCTCGCTGGCAAGGAGAGCGCGTTGGACGCGTGCAAGGAGAAGACAAAGGAGCTGAAGAAGAAGAGGGACAGGACGATGAAGGACATCAAGGACGTGCGTGATTGATTGCAGGAATAACATTGATGGTTTGATTTTGATTTTCAGGACTCTGTCCACCTGGAGAAACAGAAGGCTGCGTTGGAAAAGCTGGAGAATTCGCCGGGAGGAGAGAGCGATGAGATCAAGAAGGTAGGTATTAAAAAAGTAATTTTCCAAAATTAAGAACTGTTTCGAGAAATGAGGAGTGTCAGGGATCGGGAGTGTGGTTAGAAAGGATAATTAGAAAATAAGAAAAGAAATTCGTTCAGGCGGAGGAGAATCGGGAGACGGCTCGCAAGCAGTTGATGGCTCTCGCACAGGGAATGACCACCAACGACAAGGGAGAGGCGGTCACTCTCGAGAGCCAGATCACTGGTACGCACACATTATCTTTACAATTATAAATTTGACCTTAGACAATAAGGCTAGATTGTGATAGTTTGATTTGATCTTTGATTTCCCCTTTCAGCGGCTCGCACCGAGTTGGCGGAGATGACGACGAATGTGAAGGCAGCGGAGATGAAGGTAGCGGCCATCTCTCTCTCTCTCTCTCTCTCTCTCTCTCTCTCTCTCTCTCTCTTTCTCTCTCTCCCCTCGCTCCCTATCTCTCTCTCTCTCTCTCTCTCTCCTCGCTCCCTATCTCTCTCTGTCTCTCTCTCGCTCTCCCCCCTCTCTTCTAGTGGGTCTGTTGTTCTGGGCTGAGCAAAGACATATACTGACTTCCCCCTATCTTAGGTGAAGACACTGAACCCAGACCTCTCTAAGAAGAGGAAGGAGTTGGCTTCGCTGCAGCAGAAGCAGGGCAGCGAGCACCAGATGATGGACAAGTTCAAGAAGGACATTGAGGTGAGGAGGGAGAATGAGAAGAAGGGGGAATGACGTATGACGTATCACAATTCGCCAGAACACAAGTATGTAAATCGCAGCAATATTCGAAATGTTTGACTCTCGTAGGCGTGTTCGGCGCGCGTTGCTCGCACCGGCTACGACGACGCTCCCAGACTGGCTCTGGACGCTGAGAAGGAGGGGCTCATCGAGAAAAGGGCCGCCATCGAGACACGAATGACCAGCATCACACAGAAGTGGGTTCCGACTTGATTTTTTCATTAGTTTGGGTTTTGTAAGGGTAACTGGAGTGTCGGTGTTAGACTGTAGTAGGTATATAGGTGTGAGTGTGGTGTGTTGAGGTGCAACGCGCTGTCGGTGCAGTATGACCGTCCTCGCAACGGCGCCCCTTGGGACGACTCGTGTGTGCACGGCTCGATCATGCGCCTCTTCCGCTGCCACGACGACGTCGACAAGTTCGCGTCGGCCCTCGAGTGCGTCGGAGGAGGATCGGTGCGTGCACAGGGGATACTTATTTTTTGGTCTGACATGGCTTGAACTTGAACTTAATCGCCAGTGACAGGGGAGAGATCGGTGGATGGACGGAATCACGGGGTGTTGATAGTGTGCTAGGTTGGACATGGGTTGAGTTGAGAGGGATCCGGAGACGTACGTGAGAATGGTCAAGTCTGGCTGTGTGTGTCGAATTGGATTTGAGGAAAGTGGGCTTGATTGGGGAGTTGCGCTGGACAGGAATCGCGAGTGATGCGATACGAGATGCGAAAAGGGAAGAGTGGACATTCGATTGTGTTGCGCCCCCGGGTCCCCGGGTGCGCTACACACTTGACAAGGTCTGACTGACAGAGGAAGTCGACAAAGAGAGATGCGCTCTCGCCATTTCTCGTGTGCTTTGCTTATTCTATGAGGAAGTAAACTTGTGTCAGAGAGAAGAGGCGCTTGCTCCGAGAGAATGCCCCCCGGGCCTCGCGGGGTAATAAATTGCATTTCTTGTGCGGTTTTCATTTCATTTCACCCTCTGCTCTCGTGCCGGGACGCATTCGCATATGCATTGCACATGTCTGCCCTCGCTTTTTCCAACCTTGATCCCACGTGCGAAACACATGTTCGCACGCCGACCTCCGACGCTGGCGGGAAACCCTCGCCGATTTGCATGTTTGTGCGATGCGCATTCGCGTTCTGACGACGGACGACGAAAATGAAGTTGGAACACGAGCAGAGCCAGAGATGGGAAGGGAAATATGAGAGCTAGTTCCGCGTTTGACGGCTATGCGTATGGAGAGAGAAGCTGCGGAGTGTGCCAAGCCTATTAGAGGATGTCGCTGTGAGGATGCAATGAAAGGAAGTTGTTTTGAGATGATGCATGCAGCGTCGTCCTTCTAAGCTCTCTTCAGGAAGAGAATTTTCCCTCAAGTGTTGGAGAAGTTGGGAAGAAAGTCGATTAGGTGAGACGCGGAGACGTGCGTCTGTTTACAAGGTGTTTTCACCGCGTAGCTCCCATTCCCTCTTCTCTCCTCTCCATTCATTTCGATTTCCTCTCCTCTCTTCTTTGGCAAACGGCCGGACGGCGACGCTGCAGAAAAAGCGGAGAAACCGAGAAACGAGCGGCGAAGAATGAGTGACTGGATTGAAGATTTGACTACCGCAGCCGGACAGGAGCCATGTCACGTGTATTGCGAAACGTCTTTGTGGAAAATACAACTTTTGTTTTGTGCTACATCCACAGTCACGTTCTCAGGAGACTTGCGCTTGGATGATGAACAAACCGAATTTGTCAGCTAGTGCTACTTATTTTGTGAAGGGAATGGGTTAGAGAAGAAGAGCGAGAGAGATAGAGAGAGAAGAGAGAGAGAAAGAAGTGTGTGAGAGAGAGGGTGTGCTGTGTATTGGAGCTGTTTGTGTCGTTGTCTCTTTCCTCCGTCCCTCGGGGAATCCCCTCTCTTTCTTCGCAGCGAGATTTCGCTTTCTTTTGTCTCCTTGACTCCATTCTATAGAAAAATTCGAGGCTTCATCTAGGCTTCTCGGAATAAGCATATGCGCTTTCAAGAATTAAAAAAAAACAGGAGAAACAGTAAATGCATAGATTTCTTTATTATCATGGTGTTAAACGAAGGGAAAGGAAAAGGACGAAGGAAGATGACTGTCTGAGATCTGCATTGTGTTTACATGAGTTCCGGCGAGAGACTCGGTCCGCCGTTGCTACCGGAGCTGCCGATTCCGCCGTCACGATAGAAGACGTACTCTGTGTAGTGCGCCCATCTCTGCTCTTCGTAGTCGCCACAGTTTCGGTGGTTCATCAGGTCCTGCAACGAATGTGTGATTTCTTTGTCCGCCACCGTAACCAGAATTAGCCTTATTTTGTTTTTCGGTTAGCGTCGCGAAATGCAGCCAACGGCTTTCGAATTTGCGTCGCGTAATGTGGAGCTTTTCTGTGCACTTGTTTGCCATTTGGAATTTCGCACGCTGGTTTCAGTCTTGTCTCGACTACGCGAGGAAGGAATGAGGGAATTATTCCGTGCATAGCTTGGAACTCGAAATGGATGGATCCCGCAAATTGGGAAGACTTGATTGAATACAGCAACAACAACAATAGCGACGCCTGGTGCCGCACGGAAATTACACTGGAGATTAACCAAGCAAGCAAACGTCGCTCCGCGGCAAGTTTTGGTCATCGAAGATTCGGTTTCCCTTTCATCTGGGCGTGTTGTTGTCGTGTCTGCTTCGGCTGTATGGCCTCGGAGGAACACTCGCGTGCATACGACGGATGCGCACTATTCAATATGCACGCCCTTCTCCCCTCCGCCGTGTTGCCATGTTATGCTCACGCACTTTTGTGGAGGGCGAATTTGCGAGGTCTGGTTGTGCAATATATCATAGCTGCAATAAGAGAGTATATGCCGCCCGGAGCATGTCTTTCCCTGAGGAGTTGCGAAGCGGTTGTTGAAGAAAAACTGCTGGGACGTGAAATGCGCGCTTTGCTTTCGACGGAGGGCATATATCACATCTCACTTAGTATGCATGCGCTCACACTAGGCTCTGTGGCAACAATGCTCGGACTCGCATGCAGTCGAGTACAAGGGCATCACAGACGCGATGAGGAAGAGTGACTCGAAATTCCATTAGATTGGGAAATGTGTTGTGAGTTTGAGCAATGGCTGTTGTCTGCTGCACGCCTGGCTAATTGGAAAGTGGAAAGTGGCCACTGCTGGCCGCTCGCTCTCTCAGTTGTTTCTCTCTTGCGAAGAAGGGAAGAAGCCTTCCGAAGAAAGAAAGGACGAACAAATGAATAGGCAGAGAGAAAAGGCGAACAAATGATTAGGTGAAGAAAGAGAGCTAGGAAGGGTGGATTAGATTCAGCAATAAGAAGTGCGTCTCCCCCCCCCCCCCCTCTTCGAACGAGCGCCGAATACGAGATCTCGATAGCAATTAGATGCGAACGCATCGAGTCAGCAAAAACCCGTGGTGGGGTCTGGATGCACGGGGCTCACTCTCCAATCGCTCCTCTCGCTTTCGCTCTAATTGCCGCGTGTCTGTCTGTCTCTGACGGGCTGTTTTGTGTTTGCATCTTGCCTCAAATTTGTCCCACACGTCTACAATTAATGTTTCATTGATGCGAAGTGAAGAAAGATAGAGAGAGGGGGGGAAGAATGAGAAGGGGACGTGCGTGAGTGTTTCTCTTTCGAAACGCGATGCGTCGCTCGCCTCCGACACAATCGCGGCTAATCAATGTTTTGACAAGTGCAGCGAGGACGAAACATTGCGCGCGTTGATTTATATTTGAATAAAACTAGACTCACAGATCCGCCGTTGACGGTGCCACCTCCCGGATGGTTGGGAGTGGCGAGTCCGTTGGCGCCACTGCAGCACGTCGCCACAAGCTTGAATCCCTTTTCTGCCATCAAATCACATGCCTGAAAAAGGGCATTGACGTCTCTGTTAGTAGTGTGTTTACGACGCTCGACCGCACTGTCTCGCTCGACCTACCCGCTCGAGACACTGGTGTTTCAAGTAGAGTCGGCTCGTGTACCGCTCCACACAGTTCTCGCGATCTCCCGGGTCGCGGCTTTCGTTGAGCGTGTCTCCGAAGATTTCTCGGCACAGTGAAACTTTTCCGCACACGAGTATGCGGTGCAGCTTTCGGAATTTCACATCCGCCTGTCCATCGCGGCCGAAAGCAAACGTCCCCCGGTAGCCGAGAGTGATGTATCCACCACCTGAAATTGGCAATCCCACAAACACGTCAAGTCTTTTCGTACTACTTTTCGCCTTACTAAATCTGCGAGGGTGGTTGTTGCGGGCTGCGTGTTCGCCACGCTAACGCTAATGGTTGGATGTACACGTACACAAGCTGTGTGCTTGTCACTTCCACTTATTTCCTCACCTACTCCCCCTGTCGTCTTCGCTCGCTCAGCACAAACCGCACAAACAACCAATGCCGTGAACGGCGGCGGTTTTCAAGTGGACTCACCAATGTCTGCGCTGTTAGATCCGTTGGAGGAGGGTCGATTGTCGCGGGCCGATGTGGTGGGAGTCAATTGTTCGAGCATTCTATCCAAACCGTAGAAAATGGCTTCCTCGCGTAGACGAGGGATGTCGTTGAAGTGATCGGGAAGGACGAGCTTGCCCGAGCGAAGGAACTAAACAGAAACGACTTGCTGAACATTTTGTAAGATTAGCACACCTGAAGCACATGTGAAAATAGCGATCCGTCTCTGTCGATGAAAGTGGAGCCGTCGTCGAGTTTCAGCACTGATGCAGCAACATCTTCCGGTATCTGGAAGAACATTAGACTGATTGCTTTGCCTTTCGCAAATGAGGTGGTTTATGTGAATATGTGCTGCTGGGGCTGGCTTGTAAATGAGATCATATGTACTATTAGTGCAAAGTAGCAAGTGTTTTGCCCCCACACCACACCCCCGGTGTCAGTTACTATGAAAGGCGGATAGGGTTTCGGCGACGCGGGTTGATCTCTATCTCACTCTCACCTCTCCTGCGAGCACTCTGTGGAAGAGCGAGTCGGGCTCTCGGATGAGTGTGTGTCGCGTCGTCGCATGAATCGTGCCTCCCACATTCAATCGCACCACTTCATCGGCCATTGTGGAGCGGAGAGGAGGGAAGAGAGTAGAGAGCGAGAGTCACTGCAACCACGTTCTCATTGGATGGGAACGTGCAGAGTCACGAGCAATCATCATGCCAAACGACATCGCGGTCCATAAGGAAACACGATATTTCTTTTTGAGGATGCAATAACTTGAATTGGTTTTGAGTTGCGATGTAGTTTACAATGGCTTCCCAGTGTGAGCAAGAAGCGTTGAATGAACGTGAGATGTATACATTTTCGTATATTTCGATTAAAATGCGAGAATGCGACGGAAGGTGTTGATGGAAGAAAGAGAAAAGAGAGGAATGGAAATGGTATCTAAATGCAACGATGCTACAATGCGAAAGTCAAAGACAACAACGAAGTGGAATGCAGATGAGAAATGAAAAAAAAGAGAAGAGGGAGACGAGGAGGGAGATGCAACTCGAAAACACACACGAAGGCGAAGACAAATGAAATACACGAGAATCTACGTGTAAACAAGATAAGGCTGAACGGTGGGAGGAAGGGAGGCGAGGTGGCTGTGGATGCGGGTGGGAAAAGGAGGGACTCTGGCGGAGGAACCGGGAGAGAAAGGCGGCGAGGGGTGGAGCCTCGCGTCCCTCGCCGACCACCGCTGCACACACACTCTCACAACATGCGGAGAGAGATTGAGAATGGAACAGCTGAGACCGCTCCATCAATGCTTCAATGTATGTCCAACGCGCCTCGTTTTCAACAGATTCATAAGTTTTTAAGCCAGTTTTTGTTGGTTCCGTAGCGGATTGCGGAATGAGGCATGCGAATTAATTCGAGCCTCGCTCTTTTCATAGTGAATGTGTAATGCGCGGTGGTGTGGTGAAAAGAGAAAGAGGAGAGAGAATGAGGAAATATGAGATTCGTGGTAGTCAGGACCAGGGATGCGAACTGGAATTACACGAACACGACGAATTCGCAAACATAACCTGCGTTTTTTCCATACGTTGGAATTCTTTTTTCACGGCACAAAGTGGATTGATGAAGGAAGACGCTCAGTCTGAGTGTCTGCTCTACTGGCGAGGCTATATTCATATATCACATAGTGGTTTTCCGGGCGGCAGACCGCCGGCGTGGTTTAGCCCAATGGACGAACGCCGGTATTACGCCATCATTCAGAGGAACATAAAATATACATACATTGCATAACCATATAAGACATACATTCCTATGAGAGCACTTTTTGATAGGCGATACATTGCCATACATACACGTATATGGCCGACAATAACAGAGAGTGTATTACCCTGTGCCGACAAAAAAGGAGGGTAGGAAGGGAGCGCGAACGGGAAAGCAGCGGTTGCTGAAGCTAATAAATAAATGACGGATATATTGAATAGAAAGGGAAGAAGGAAAATGCATAATACGGAGATGTGATGAGAGCGACGGCCGATTGAGCCTGGATTGAAGTGGGTGCAGGCTGAGAGGAAGGAGAAGGAGGAGAAGTGAGATGGGGAGGGAAGGAGGAGGAGGAGAGGAGATGAAAGGGAAGCGGCAAGTTTCATTTCTCCCGCCGAGCTCCTGCTCTCTTTCTATCTTTCTAGCTTGTGTTGAGATGATGGCGGCAAAGGGGGTGAAAGAGGAGAATGGAGCGAGCGAGTGAGAGAGGGAGGAGGGAGAGGGGAGTGTGAAATGAACACCGGCGTAAGCTCCACGCACAATGTTATTGTGTGGAGTAAGGGAGTAGGAGGGGATGAGTGTGAGTGTGTCTCCTACTCAGTGAGACCATTACTTAGCTATGTCTCTGTCAACTGGCAATTGTGATAAAGTCTGTAAATTGTGGGCTGTACGCTGTTGTTAGTAATTGACCAAGTGGGAGATTGAAATGAATGAGGGTTCTTATTGTGTGTTATTTCAGCTGCACGCGGTAGTGATCGAGAAGGCGGAGCAGGCTCAGCGACTGCTACAGAGTGGACAACGGCAGAGGAAGACGTTCCTGCCACTCGATTCGATGAAGGCACGCACCTCCATCAGGGACCAGCAGTACCAAAGGGCCAAGCAAGTGGTGAGTGAGCGGATACGAGCGGATACTACTTGTGTTGTTGTTACTGACACTTTGTGTGCAGCAGTGGTGGTTGGATATTAGATTCGTGATATATGTAGTATATCTCTCGTTTTCCTTCTCTTCTCTCTGTAATTACTCGGATGTGAGGAAAGTACATGTGTGTGGTAGGGTATGGGATGGCGAGAGTATGAAGTGAATAATTCAGAAGAGCGACGCTCCGCATTCCAATTTACACAAGAATGGGAAGAGAGGAGAGAGAGAGAGAGAGAGAGAGAGAGAGAGCAAAGAAGCAACCGATAAGAGGCGGTTGGAAGGAGTATTTAGAGAAATTGTGATAGTTATGAAAACTAGAAAATGGTATGTGTTTCATATAGCACTGGTAATGAGTTTAATTTATTGTGGGAAAACGAGAAAGGAACATGTAATTTATACATTGGTCAATGAATGCTTCTCCTTTTTTTCACGGGCGACCGACAAAGATATACGGGAATCATATACGAGACTATTTATGCGTTCTTGTTTTCAGGTGAGGTGGTCGTCGCTAGTGATTCAGAGATGAGAGAGAGAGGGAGGGAGAGAGAGAGAGAGAGAGAGAGAGAGAGAGAGAGAGAGGAGAGAAGAGAGAGTCGCCGGGTGGTCGCTACGATGCAGAAAATAGAAACGGTGCGAACACAATGTGCTACTGTGAATGGGAGTTGTGACGAGTGAGTTAGCAATATTCGAAAATATAAATGTATAGAACTATAGACGGAAGGCGGCGTAATCCGTCAATGAGTGAATGAGATAGGGAACTAAAAAAGGAGTGAGTAGTGTTTCCACTACGCATGGGTTGTTTTATGAATGCTAGACAAGTTGACAACTATCGACTGCTGGGCAAAAGGGTAATATGGCTGGTGAGCGAGCCGTGGCCTAAACCCTTCCGGGCATTTCCCAAACCCATTTTTCTTCCACTGGCTGAGAGTCGGTCCAGTGAGCAATAACCATGTCATGAAATGTTGTAGGGTAAATGTGGGCAATATGGCAATACGGACGGAAACGGAACTCAGTAGTATTAGTGTAGCCGTAGTCTCTTTTTTAATAGTTGTGTAGTATAAAAGTGTGAAGAGTTTGCTAGACAGAGAAACAGTAGGTGAGTTCTAACGATTACTGTTCACAGATTTAACGAAAATGAATCATGTTGTTTTCATATGTGCTGAGCTATGAGTGTATGAATGAAATATAAAATAGTTAATCAAGGATGAGTGGGGAGAGACAGAGATGTGATCATTTAAATACGCTATACATCCATCCATCCAGCATCTACTGTTTTTCATGCCTCTCGCTTACATTAGTTCGTGTTTATGCTAGCTAAATGCAATGATGCTTGGACGAGGAGAGAGAGAGATAGATAGGTAGAGAGAGAAGAGAGAACGTCATACGCAGAAAGACCACGAAGTGTCGCGCATGGTTTATACATTTTAATAGGTGATATGCTATGTGTATGCGGAATCCGGAATGAACTGCACATAGATGGGAAGGTACAATTTTATATCGAATTATTGACCAATATGATTTGTGTGAATATTGCCATAAGTAACTACATTTTTTTTACTCTGTTGGGGAATTAGTGTGGGAAAGAGATCTGTGAGTCGCACAATGTTAATTAGACTAATGTTTTGACAAACGCATCAGTTGCGAGTGGTTTTTGAAGTTGATGACGTATACGGTAACCCGTGTACTTGTTTCAGGCCGCCTCTTTCAAGCACCCGTCGGATCCGAACCCGGGTGTGTGGAAGGCGATCGATCTCATCGAATACGACCCCAAATACGAGACGGTCATGAACAACACGTTCGGAAATGTGGGTGGAGGGAAGGGTCGCACTCGCACGCAGTTCTCATGCTTTTTGAAAAACTCGTGGTAGCAGGTGTTAGTTACACTGTTTTGTTTTATCGCGAAGAAGATTTGTTTTGTCATATCGAATCAAAATCTGAGTGAGAGCGAGACTTCAAGTTATACTGCGATTCACACTTTTTTTCGAATGTAGTAAATCTGAGAAGCGATCATCTTTCAACGTTTTTGGTTGTGTTGTGTTGTATTGTATCGGAGAACGGAGGAGGAAATGCGATTAGGTTTTTTGTGAGCTCGTAGCTCGCCCCAGGCAAGAGGCTCCCCCGGATGGGAGCGAATATGCCCATTCACAATTCGCATATTTGTTTTGGTGTGTAGTGTTGTTTATGTGCGCTCCTGGTCGGGTGAAGATAGGAGAGAGAGAAGGGAGGGAACGCGTAACGAGTGAGGGAGAGATGGGAGAGGAAATTGTGATTTTGTGAAAAGGCACGGGATAGGCAAACAATTGCGGAAAGAGATATAGTATGTGGATGTGGATAGTTCGTAGAAATAGGGAAAAAAGAAATCAATGGAGGTGATCTCGTTTCTTGACGGCTTGACGCCACGTTCTTTTCTCGTCGTTAGCGATGCTCGATTGTTCCCTTGACAATGCTAGTAGTCGTTTGTAAGAGGTTAATTGGGATGTGCTATGTGATATTAAAATACACCTACGATAGTTGCTTATTTTGTGATTCTCTAATACGCGGGAATCGGGAAATGGCATGTGCTCTAGCGTGATGAAATGAGATACATTAGTCTAAGGAGCAAAAAGATGATGTGAGGGAAGAAGAAACTGTTGACGTGTCAAGATTAGGGATTATCCCCGGATTGTGGTGCTTGTGGGTGGGATAAGATGCATGATGAGAAGTGAGTGGTGAGTGAAGGAGTTTGGTTGATTGACCAAATAGTTTATCGAAAGAATCGGTTATAGGATAGGCCAAAATTCGCTACCAACTGATTCATAAGCGGGCGTGGTCGCATGAGCGGAGTTTTAGACGTTGATTGTGACGTCAACGGAGCTGGCGTCGAAGATCTGCTTCGATCGATCGATCGCCGCCCGCTGTGTCACACTCGACGGAGACGACCTCAAACCCAGCGGAGTCGTTAGTGCCGGTGAGGGGGCGGGTCCAGACCAGAAGAGGCGGGACTGTACGAGGAGATACCTGTTTGTATTGTAGGCCAGGCGTTCAAGGGCACTGGCATCATTGTGCACGGCTATGAGATGTATGGCCTGGACGCGGAGAGAAAGGAGATCACGGCCAGGCTGCAGGAGATCAGCAAGCAGCTAGAAGCCATGCAACCGAAGTGAGTAAACATGTATCTTTTATGACCTATAATCTGCAGCGGAAGTTAGCCGTAGTTGGATAGGGCTATGTGCGGAGCGTGAACCCGGTTTCAGGTTTGCCGAGTGGGAGAAGTTGTCGAAGGCGCGGGAGGAGATGGCGGACAAGCTGCAGCAGCTGGAGGAGAAGATGAAGTTCGACCCGATCGCCATCCTGCAGGCAGACATTGTCAATATCGAGAAGGAGCTGCCCACACACGAGGCGGTCATCAAGGAGAGCCAGGTACGGCAGGGAAGAGGGAGGATCTGGGTGAGGGTGTCGATAGGTTTCGAAGGCTTTTATCTTTATGATAGGCATTATGGTGAACGATTCGTTTTGCAGGAGAAGGCCAAGTCTCTGCAGGCTAAGATCAAGGAGTTTGAGGAGCAGAAGAAGAACAAAAAGGTATGATGTGCATTCAACAACACGTCGTTTGAGTCAATATTGGAGTTGTCAGATTGATTGTGGAAACTGGACTATTTGGTTGGAAATATATGTCGTGTTTGTGACCTTTGTGTTTTGAGGCGTTCGAGGAGAAGAAGAAGAAGGAGGCGGAGAAGATGATGAAGGACGCGGAGGCTGTCATGTCGAAGCTGCAGGGCGCCGCCGAGCAGGCCAGGAGCAAGCTAGCCGCACTCAAGTCAGTCGAGGGGGGGAGAGGGGGAGAAGAGGAGAGTACGAAAAATACTTATGCGCATTGAACATGACATGGTTTGACGTGGTGAAGGAGAAGTAGATTGTGGAATCGGGAATCTTGGGTGTGTATGTTTGTGTGTTGAGTAGAGTTGTGTCGATTAACGAACACGTCGATTAACGATTAATTGATTAATCGATCGAAATTTCAATTATCCGGTTAACGATTAATCGTTCGATCGAAATGGTTGTGAACGGTCAAACAAATAGTCGATTACTCGAAAGCCGATTAATTAATCGATTTTCGATGAAAAACGGTACATAAAATTGCCCAAAAAGGCTTTCAAACGATTTCTTCGTGCATAAAGTAAACGAAAATCAGCTTTTGTCAATCCCAATGAAGGTGTTATCAATTTAATCGAAAATTGTTCGACCGGTCGATTAATCGACACAACTCTTTGAGGGAGGAGATCGCGAACATGGAGGCGCAGTTGGCCGAGTACGAGAAGACAGTGGCGGAGGTGGACGAGGCGCTGGCAGCCAACGAGGACGGCATCGCACACGCAGCAGACGCCGTCGCCGAGGCCAAGGTACGCAGCGGGGAGTCATCGGGGGAGGGGGGATTGATTGCTGAGACCAGCAACTGGTGTTGGCGGGGTGGTAATGATCTCGCTGGATCCAAGATCACTTGGGCAGACATGATTGTGTTTGAAAGGGCGAGGATGGGGCGGTCGTTGAATGGGGTCGCACGTAGGCTCGCGCGAGGCGTAGGCGTAGTTGAGTGTGGGTGTGCGGTCTGCCAGCTGCCAGCTGCCAGCCGGCACGCCTTGCCAGCTAGTCAACTGCGCCGGTGTCCTGAGAACAAGTGCACGATTATATCGCTTTCCAAAAGTGCGAGTGGGAGATTGTGGATGGATTTGTTGAGGCTGGCGTGGCTGACGCGCAGGCGGCGATGGATGCGTGGAGGGGCAAGCAGAGGGCGCACGACGAGGAGATGAAGAAGCTGCTCAAGAGGTACGCCACCCCCCCCCCCCCCCTTTCTCTCTCTCTCCTCCTCTCCAACACATCCTCTCTTCAGCATCGAGCAGACGAAGAAGGCGATCGCGAAGAAGCAGTCTGACCGCGAGAAGGTGATCAAGGATGTGAAGACCCGCGAGGACGACATCAAAGTGTACGAGAAGGCGGTGAGTGGGCGGAGCTTGAAGAGGCGGAGGCGGTGCGTGACTCTAACCCTTTTTAGGCTCGCCACGCGATAAAAAACAATGGGTGGATCGAGCACGAAAAGGACCAGTTTGGCGTCAAGGGCAGCGGATACGAGTTTGAGGGGTGGGTTGTTGCTGTTGTTGTTTTTTTCATATCGATCGATTATCGGTTTTAGATACACGATGGAGAAGGGCAAGAGCGAAGTGGAAGCGATGGAGAAACGGTTCAAGGAACTCGCGAGTAGACTCAACACAAAGGCCATGCAGATTCTCGGACAAGCAGAGAGTCAGGTGAGATGAGAGAGATAGAGAGGGAGAGAGAGAGAGTAATTTTCTTAGGTTGCGACGCTGGTGAAGAAGAAGGAGCAGATACACAAGGATAAGACGAACCTCATGAAGACGATCGAAGTTCTGGACAAAAAGAAAGAGGAAGAGATTATAAAGGCCCACGAGAAGGTCAACAAGGTGCGCGTTAGCAATTGATTATCGAGTGGATATCGATTGTTATCGATTGTCATCGATTGTTTCAACGTCTCAATGAATAGTGATTGTTTTCGCAATATCGATCGATTGCCAGGACTTTGGCAACATCTTTGGCACTCTTCTTCCGGGAACGGACGCGAAGCTGGAGCCGCCCCCTTCGAAGGATGGGAGGAAGACGACTGCGCTGGATGGGCTGGAGGTGAAAGTGGCATTCAACGGACAGTGGAAGGAGCACCTGGGAGAGCTGAGTGGAGGTATGTGGAGGGGGGAGAGGGAGAGAGAGAGAGAAGTGGGGGGACTGTTTCGTTTCAGGTCAGAAGTCGCTGGTGGCGCTCTCTCTTGTGCTGGCGATGTTGAAGTTCAAGCCGGCGCCCATCTACATTCTCGACGAGGTCGACGCTGCCCTCGACCTCTCCCACACTCAGAACATTGGAGCCATGATCAAGAAGCATTTCACCAACTCGCAGGTACCCATTAGCCATTGATAATGACAAGATGATTGATTGATTTCAGTTCATCATCGTGTCGCTAAAGGAGGGTATGTTCAATCACGCGAACGTGTTGTACCGGACCAAGTTCAGCGAGGGAACCAGTCAGATCACCAGGATTGACAACACCAAGTGAGGGGAGGAGAAGAGAGAAGAGCGACCGTCTCCCTTTCACCTGCTGCCCTGTTGCCACTTACGATGTCTCACGTTCCAGCTTGACTCCCACCGATTGCCTTTTTGATATCACTTTACTTGTTTTACGTATCTCACACTCCGGTTTTATGCACACCTCTACTTTGTATATCGGCGATCTCTCTTTGTTCCTGTAAATATGCGTGTTTGATTGTTGTCGAATGAAGTGTTTTGATGCGTGCACGTGATTGTTTGTGTTGATGGCGACACGTGTGTGCGTGACGAGAGAGTTGTTTGTGATGTTGTCATTGTCTCACCATGCCGGCCACTCAGCCTGCCGCCCCTTTCTTCCCAGTTGACGATTGGCGCTTCCCTTCCGATCAGCAGACAGTGGGTAGAGTTGGCATATGTCTCTCTTGTTGACTGTTCGTGTTTCAGATCAAAGTCGCCCCTGCCGCCAAGGCTGGCGCACGAAGGAAGACCGATGCACGTTGACAAGATCGTCGACGCGCTCGCCCGACACTTCGACGTCATCGTCGTCAATCCCCCACCCAAGTATGTGTGTAGTGGATCGTTGAACGGAGAAATTCTCACAAATTGCCACTTCTCAGGTACCCTTTCTCGAGATTGCTTTCGAGAACTAACGGAATCATGGCTGGAAAGGGGAAGGGTATGTACCAGGACAGCGACACGCACTACGTCAAAGGAGGAAGAATCTGCGACGTGCTGAAGCGGGATAGCCGGAAGCAGAAGAACGACGAGCTGAGCAAGGTGAGAGGGAAAGCGCGAAAGTCACGTAACATCAACCATTTGCATTTTTGAAAGTCGTCATTCGTTATTGTTCACTGTCTTGTTTCAGGCGATTCCAGCTGCTGAGCTGAGCGACCAGGCCGTTCTTCGTCTGTTCGATACTAGACAGCCCGTCACCAATCTCCAGACCATCATCACGAAGCCATCCAGGAAGTTCCGGACGCAGGTAGGTATGGGAAAGAAAACTAGTAGGATGCTTGTTACTAACTGGGAGGATGTGTAAGAAGAGAAGGAATATGTGAAAGAAGAGAAGGAAGTGGTTATGGGGACACACATTACGATAGCATGAGTATTGTATGTGCAGCGCCGCCACGATTCGCAGCTCGGAAGTGGCCGCCAACCCTCCATCTCGTTCTGCGATCGCGTCGCAGTCAAGTGTGTCTCTCCGAGGCCATCCGCTGTCAGTGTTTATATCGATTGTCTGTTTACTTACACTCACAGATTTATGTTGCCAATGACGATGTTTCTAATTCAGGATCCGCGCACACCGACAGTCTTCGTCGTCTCGAAGCAGCCGGAGGAAGTGGCGGAGGTAATCAAGTGGAGAGTCAGTGGGGAGGGGAGAAAGAGCCTGTTTAGTATGATCTTAATTGTTGTAATGTGTACATTTCCAGCGCGCGAGAATGTTGCCGATGTTCTGGTCGAGCAGCAAGCACTACACGATCCCGAAGGTGGGTTGTTGTTTGCTTGTGCACTGTTCTCCTGTTCACTTCACTCTGTTTTAGCGCCCGTCGGTTCTGTTCGAAGGCGGCTCCTCGGACTGGGTGTACACGACGCGGCTGCGCGTGGAGGAGAAGGCTGACCCGTACGAGGTGGGCATGTGTAGTGTTGTTGTTGTTGTTCACATGTTTTCAGGTGGGCCCGCCGCCTAAGGTCAGGCCCGCGAGATGCCCCTCGCACAGGTTGTCGTTTACATTACCTTTTGCTTCATTTTTTTTTATAAACTATCGTATCCCTAGGTTTCGCGTGGTGCTGAATCCGATTTTTTTGTCAACTTCAAGAAAGCGACCCGCCTCCAATGATCCCGAGAAGATTCTCGACGCGCCCGAATTCCGAGTACGTCCATACGTGATGTGACGTGAGAAATGCAGTGACAGCTGGTCATTCTTTTTTTGTTGTCAATCTTGCCAGAGTGGTTCTTGTGACATTATGGATAATGTTTGGAAGAGATGTGAATAAGATCGACACAAGACGTATGAATAGACGTGACACTCTGATGCAAGCTGTTTTCAGAACTCTTTCTACATGAACCTGCCGGTGTGCACCCCAATCCCAAGGACAGGTAGGGAGAGAGAGAGAGAGCGAGAGAGAGAGAGATACTCCGTCTCTTCCAGATGGGGTCGCACCTCTCTCGACGACGCCAAAATGTTCAAACACGACATCTGCGCCCACATGCTCTCCCACCCAAAGTTCCAGAATCAGTTGGCAGACGCCGTCGAGGAGAGGTACGTCATCCG
This sequence comes from Rhabditoides inermis, assembly GCA_963966185.1. Classification (NCBI taxonomy): domain Eukaryota; kingdom Metazoa; phylum Nematoda; class Chromadorea; order Rhabditida; family Rhabditidae; genus Rhabditoides; species Rhabditoides inermis. Next base: position 200,887 of record CAWZYM010000297.1, on the reverse strand, counting down.
GCCGATGACGTCATCGCAATGATAGTGACGTCACTGTTTCCAGTGACGAGTACGAGTCCGACGAATCCACGGAGTCCGCTCGCGAATCGGCCGATTCCTCCCCGAACCTAGTTGACTATGCCAGCAGGCTGTCTGCCACAGGTGAGTGACGTCATCCGGTGACGTCATCTGATGGTGACGTCATTCAGGCGCCTTCTCCTACTCGCTCGACTCGCGATTGGTGCGACCAGTGTCCGGTGGCATGAACAAGTGGGCGCCTCTTTCTGACATATGATGACGTAATCTCTGGAGATGACGTCACCATGACGTCACTGTGTTTGTACAAGTTCCACAAAGGGTTGTAACGTATTGATTGATCTGATTCGCTCACTTATTTACTCAACAGTATATGTTTTCCAGTAATTGATTATTGAAGTGTGGTTTGATTGCAACGATTCGACTAGTACTTTTTCATGTTTTACCTTACTCCTGCTCCTGTCGCGACAAGATTGTCTGAAAAAATCAATAGTTTTGATGTATCGATTGTAATAAAACTTTTTACCTTGAACTTTGTGTCTGCTTGGAACTCTGCTGTCTGCTCCTGTTTCGGACCGCCGGATATCGACTGTTTTTGCTCGATAGAAATCTTAAAAAAAAAACGTTAGATATAGTGTGTTCCCTTTTCTGACCGACAAATTCGGACTGCGACCATTCGGGAAGAAGAGAAAAAGGTATGCATCTGCGCGGTCGCTTTTCAGCTGCGCAATTGGATCTGATAAAAATTTCCAATCAAGAAATAAATAGTTCATTACCGTGTTGAGTACTTAGCGAGTGCATCATAGAAAACATAACAGTGCTTACGATACATAGGATAGTAAAAGTGGGAAAAAAGAAGAAACATTCGAAGAGTAGACAGAAAATAAATAGAATAAAAATAAACAAATTACAAATGTCGAATTTTAGACATAGGATGCGAATGAGGATTGTCTACTATCTAAGTACTAAGTGGGATTTCACGTTACTGGTTTTCGCAGATTCAACTATACCAGATGGAAGTGAGTTCCATACTTCATAAACCCTCTGAAAGAACGCGCTGCTCCGCAAAAACGAGTCATATGACGGCAAAAGACGATGTTTATGAGATGTGCGCGACCGAGTTGGGACTAATGTAAAAAGACCAGAATAATTAAGAGAGGTTGTTTTAGTAATAACCCTGTGTATGTGTATGTACACTACGTCATTTATAAAGCGGCGTTGTTCAAGACTTTGAAGGCCAAAAAGCTGGAGGCGTTGGGAATAGGTGAGCGAGAACAAGCCAGCGCGACGACATATTCGACGCGTATAGTATCGCTGCACTGACTCGATCAAGTTCACTGATCCCACATCCTGAGGGTTCCACAATTCAGTACAATACTCTAGCTTGCAGCGGAAATACGTTGTGTAAGCGGTGACAAGAAAGTGGGGGACTGTTTTCGTTTCAGGACAGAAGTCGCTGGTGGCGCTCTCTCTTGTGCTGGCGATGTTGAAGTTCAAGCCGGCGCCCATCTACATTCTCGACGAGGTCGACGCTGCCCTCGACCTCTCTCACACTCAGAACATTGGAGCTACATAAACATATGATCACGAAGCACTTCACCAACTCGTAGGTACTCATTATCGATTGATAGGCTGATCGGTAGCGATCGATATTGATTCGATTACTGAATGATTTCAGTTCATCATCGCGTCTCTGAAAGAGAGTATGTTCAACCACGCGAACGTTTTGTACCGGACTAAGTTCAGCGAGGCAACCAGTCAGATCACCAAAATGGAAAACACCAAGTGAGGGGAGGAGAAGAGAGGAAAACGGTCGTCTCCCTTTCACCTGCCATGCCGCCACTTACGACGTCTCGAATCTTACCCTACAGATTTCCTTTTTGATATCACTTTACTCATTTTACGTATCTCACACTCCGGTTTTATACACACCACTCGTTTGTATATCGGCGATCTCTTTTTGTTTCAGTATTCATGCGCGTTTGATTGTTGTCGAATGAAGTGTTTTTATGTGTGCACGTGCGTGCACGTGATTGTCTGTGTTGGTGGCGACACGTGTCCGTGTGCGTGACGAGAGTGAGTGAGACGTGGTGTCGTCATTCCCTCGATATGCCCTTCCCTCGACCCGTCGATGCCGCTCGCTTCCCGACGGGAGACTGGCGCTTCCAGTCTATCGACTGTAACGGCATTGTGAGGCAGGGTGTGGAGCGAGGGTCGTGATGCGACTGTTTGTAGGTGAAGAACTTCGCGGCGGCTCTTCTCGTGTTGCAGCGGTTTGGGGAGCTGCACGTCGACAGCCTCATCGACAAGTTGGAGAAAGAGTTCGCTGTCCTCGTCCACAACAAGGAGTGAGTAGGAGCTGACATTGCCGTTCAACACTCCGCCTTTGCAGCTCGAAGTTCGCCAAAGAGATGAACAACATGGACGCATTTGTTCATGTTCGCCACGGCACGTATCGATCTGACGAGGTGTACGAGGCACGGAAGGGAAGGTGCTGCGACATCCGAAAACAGAAGGGCGCCCGTCAAATCGATATTATCAAGGTTGGAGAGTGGGGCGCATGTTATGACATTCCTAGCGCTTAGCACTCCAAACGTTCGAAGGAGATGGTGAACAGAGAATAAAAACACCGAGACGCGTACTACGAAATCATCATTATTGTTCTTCAGTGTAATCAACTGATATTCAGGGCCGTCTCGGCGGCGAGCGGCGAGCGGTGCGGCGGCGGAGTATAAAAGGGCCCCTTGGTACCCAATGTGAGCTGGGACCCGACTGTGCTCGTGCAGATGGTGACTCCCCGCAAAAGAGCGGTGAGTTGTTCATGTTGATAAGTGTGTGATGTTGAGAAAAGAATGTCGGATCTGGTCTTTAATCTGAAAAACTTTTGTTTTGTTATTAATGTTCATTTATTGCAGCAGTCGCGCATGTTTCCTCCGAGATGAAACAGCGACGTGTACGCCATTCATTCGGTGGGTCATTTATATCATTACTTTTTACTTTTATTATCTTCTTGTTCTAGCGTCATTTCCCTCTGCCGGATCCAAGTCGTTCGTGTTCTCGACTAGGCTCAAGCAGGAACACGACAATCCGTACCAGGTGTGTATGTGTTGTGTGCTGTTATCATTTGTTTGGTTAAGCATGTCTTGTCTTGCAGAACTCGACGAACTTGACTGATTGGTCGTGTCACAACACGGTGGCCATAACCCTCGGGGCTCAGCTGTGCCTATGGAATGCCGAGATCGGTGAGACGTCGGTGAGTATTAATTTTTTGTCGTTCATTGATGATGTGATCAATTTCCAGATTGAAATTGACGGCGAGCTGGCAGTGGGCCGGTCGAACCTCATCACCTCTGTGAAGTGGTCCCTTGATGGGCGGTAGGTGGCGGTCGGATTCCAGGATGGACTGGTCAGGGTTGGTTATCTCTGGTTATTGATTGATTATCGATTGATTTCAGCTGCTGGATCCGTCGAAAAACAACCGTGTCGAGGTCCGCCGAGAGCTACAGAAGACCGTCGACGGCGGCAGTCAGGTACGGTAGTTAGAATCGGGGTACTGTAGTATTGATTGATCGATCGATTGGTTGCAGATCACTGGCATCCTGTTCAACAAGGACTATAAGGAGATGATAACCTCGCACGTTGAGCCTAACAACGACCTCAAGATGTGGAAGTTCCCCCCATGATCGAAGTCGCCAGCCTTACTGGTGGGTACCAGGGTTACGGTAGATGGGATTTGAAATACTATAGTTTGAGTTTGTGTTCAGACCAGACTGACCGCGTGTGTTGTTTGGCAATGTCTCCCGATGGGCAGTTCTGGAACCGTTTCAAGGTAACGATCGTTTTACCATTGATATTGATTAACACGTTTTTTAGAAAGACTAGAGTACTTGATTGGCGCAGAAAAATAAGCTGCACTCGACGAACATCCCGCTAGATGATCGATAGTTTTCGCTGTGCTTCAATTTCGACTACCTACCTCTACTGATTCTAGGGTTTTCTATACCCCCGCCATGTACTCGCTCTGTTATATGCTGTGCTCACTGACTTTGTATGAATGGATTGAAAACTCGCGTATTTGTGAATGCAATAGTCTCGGATAGATATTATGTTTACTCGGATGATAAGCCAGGGCGACATAAATATTTTTATTTATTTATTTCGTTTTTTTTTGTGTGAGTGCAATGATTGAGGGTAGTCCTTACTCCGGCGCTTAAAGTGCACTACTTTCTGAACTAGGCTTAAGAAGAAGTGAGCAATGGCTTTGTCAGGTCAAACAGGTCTGTTCTGCTAGTACTTTTTTTGAAACCGCAGCTGAACTGGTTCTGTCTTTCAGAAATGAAAGGAGAAGAGAACGAAGAGTGACAGAAGAGTGATGAGAAAGAGTGATAAGGCAGAAGGAGGAGGAGTTTGACCGAAAGTGCGGCGAGAGGGAGAGAGGAGAGATGATACATAGGTGAAGAGCTGACTAGCTGAATGAAATGACCAGCTGATAAATGCCCACGTAGAACGCTCGACATGGATCGCACATCTGAATGGCGAATAGTGGTCGTGAACTCCGGAAAGACTGATTCAAGGGGAACGAATATCGAAATGAAACAGGTAGGAGAGAAAAGCTGTCAGCTGGACCGCGCAACTTGTGTTATCATGTGAACAGTGGACACTGTGAAGTGAAAAGAGCTTTATTGCACACGACACGCACTAGCTGTTCAAGGGTTGTACTCGATGGGGAGGTTCTTGCGGCGGACCATTCCGTCTCCCTGGAACCACTCGCGGCGGAAGGTCTTGGCGGCGCCGTCGGGGGTGTTGGTCCACTCGATGGTGATGCGGTCGTTGTTGGTGTCCTCCTCTCCGTACTTGAACGCGTCGCAAGAGACGGCCATCAGCACGGCCTCCTTGGGGTCGAGCACTCCACACGGCGGGTCGACGCCGAGGCGCTTCATGTTGGTGGTCTTGATGGCCCATCCGATGCGGCGACCTCCGGCGTTGGTGATCTGGAGAGACGAGGGTTAGGGTACAGTAAAATAATGTAGTCGAAATAATCCACCTTGATGTGGTAGGTGTGCTTGTCATCGTAGGGGGCGTTGAAGACGATCTTGGTACCCGGCTGGGTGTTGATATCTCCGGGAGGGACGGACTGAGCCATGTCGAATAAATGCCGGCAGCCCGCCGCGTCCCCGTTTTTGTACAGAAAGGACGGCATGCTAATCAGCCAAATTCGCGTGATTCGCAATGCGAATGCAATTATGCGGCGGAGCATAATAGGAAATGATCTGCTAGTCTAAACAAAATGCAAATTGACTGACACTTGTGTTTTGCAGGTCGCAGTTTGGAGAAGAATGGGGAGAAGGAGAAGGGGATCACTCCTGAACCGTCCACGTCTTTCGACGCGATTCGACACGACGTCGACTTGCTGGTCACTCAGGTGAGAGCCTCTCTTATTCACTCTCTCACACTTATTCACTCTCTCACAACCGTCTGCAGCGTCCATGTATATAGTGTCGGCTAGCCTGAACACCTTGCATTTCTTGTTGCAGGCCCAGCAGAGTGACTACTTGGCTTCCCTCTTTGGAAACGCTTAGTTTCCGGATCAGACAGAGGCACGGGAGGAGGAGATAGAGGGAGTCTCTGGTCTGACAGACGGACGCGCTAACCATTAGGCCACAATGGCTCGGTCTTGACCGCCAGAGAGGAAATGAGGTATCCAAAAAACCAGACCTGTATGTTTGACCTGTATCCGGGCCTGTAGACCTGTATTCTGTAGACCTGTATCCGGGGTCCAAACTAAGGTATCCTATCAGTTTGGCTCGGATCCGAGAGTGTGGCTCTAACAACGATCCCGTCTCTTCGCGATCGATCGTCGGAGCACGGATTTTCCGCCACCAAACTTTTTGTGTCATGGTTGTCGGGAGTGGCCGGCTAGCGCGCGCCTGTCTCTATTTCTCTGCCGTCTCTCGTCGTCTAACCTATTTCGTCGCGCTCGGCTCTCTTGCGCGAGAGAGCGAAACTGGTGGGCGAGCCTACTATACCGTAAATTACATTGCCATGTCGCCATGTGCTGATTGATTCGAGATGCGTGCGCTAGATATAACAGTAGTAAAAATAAGTAAGAAAATTATTAGACGATCGGAACGGTGTATTGAATTTGTGATTCATGTTAGAGAGAAAAGAATGAGGGAACATTGAGAATGTTTAGTTTAGTTTATGTTTAGCATTAGCATTTATTGTGGATATGTACAGAAAGCGAGTTATGCAAATATCGTTTATTCCCATTGTATGTACATACAGTCAGCAGTCACGTAATTGGGTAGAGCCTTATTGCTTGTTTGTCTGATTGGCCTTGTTTGTCGGCGGGAGCAGTCTCAGTCTCTCGTTGTGCGGCATGGGTCGAGGGGTGGGGAATGGGGCCGGTCTCTCGCCCTCCTCTCCAGAACTGTCCACTGTCCGTAGGTGCTTGCGCGCGTCTTCCCGCAGACGCTGAAAACACATGGCTGCTATTCGAACACGTCGATTGGCTACCTTGTGCGACTCGGTTGTTGTCTTTCGCGGAGGCGCCGGTGTCCACACTACGATGTTGTGGCGCTTCGGCGTCTGGATTGTCTCTCTCTTCCTTCCTTCTCTCCTTTTCTCTCTCTCCCTCTATCTCTATCTCTCTCTCTCTCTCTCTCTCCATCCCCCTCCTCGCTCACTTGGAATCGTGGCTTCTGCGTGGTTGTACTGGATGGGTGTCGTGGGATGAGGAACGGAGAGAACGTCTTCTGCTGTTTTCTGCTGTTTACCGGAGGCGCCTGGCTGATCGGATCGCGGAAGCGCTTGTTGATGGGAGGAGTGGCTGGATCGGGAGTGGTCGATGTAGTTGTGGTACGAGCGCTCGTTGTTGTGGGCGGCGTTGTCGTAGTCTCCTCTGTCTCCATCAGATTGAGGGCGGTGATGGGATGTTTGCCCGGCTCGTCCGATTCGTTCAGCGACAGCTCGAACAGCTCGTCCGCGTCGCCGCTGGACTTCACATGGTCGCCGTCTCTGGAAGATGTAAAAGGTATTCAAGAGAAGAATGAAGATGTGCACCTGTAGACGACCCTTCTCTGCTCCACGGGAGCATCTTGCTGCTCCTGCTCCTGCTCCTCTCTCTGAAACGGGAAGACATGCTGGCTGTGCTGACGCATGTGCACTGCGCTAGTCACCTGAAAATACAAGTATTTTCGAACTTTCTACTCATACAAAAGATACAGTTACAACGAAGTTACCAACAGCATGAGCTCCTGCTGCAGCTGGTAGAAGAGCTGCAACTGCGACAGGTTCGCCTACAACAGAATCGTTTTCATCTCTCTCTCTCTCTCTCTCTCTCTCTCTCTCTCTCTCTCGTCCGCACCTCCTTCTCCTTCTCTCTCCTCTCCTCCTCCTGCCTCTGCAACTGTAGCTGTTGTTGTTGGAAGAGATGAGCGAGGTACTGTAGCTGTAGCTGGCTAGGGGACAGACCGGCCAGAGAAGCTGCGTCCGACGCCGGCTCGCCCGTCTGCGTGTACCTGAAAGGATCTCTCTCTCTCTCTCTCTCTCTCTCTCTCTCTCTCTTTCCCTCCCTCCCTCCCTCCCTCCCTCCCTCCCTCCCTCCCTCTCCTCTCTACCTCGCAGCCCGGATGTAGGACATTCCCTCCACTTTTGCAAGGTCCTCCACTTTTGCATGGTCCTCCACTAGCATGAACGATTCCTCCACCCACCATGAACGATCCCTCCACATTGCTAGGACGTTCCCTCCACTTCACATTTAGGCGTTTCACAACTTTTGTGTGACCTTTGAACTTACTAGAACAGTATTTACATGGAGTGTCGTTTAGGTCACAGAAGCCGATGGTGACCAAACTGATATCAGTGATACCCTAGGAGGTCACTAGTAGAAAACCGTTTTCAAATCCACAGGACCGGCCATACGTTTCGAGATATTTACGTTTCAAATTTTGGAACTAAACCGTGTGGATTGCTTTTGCGGCCTGTCACTCCATTCGCGCGATCTGTGAAACAGCGGCAGTGGTCTAGTGGATAGAGCGGCCGTCTGTCAAGCGGCAGGGTGTGGGTTCGCTCTTCCGATATGTTTTTCATTTTGCCGATTCTCTCCGGACTTGTACTTTTTGTTCGAATGGTTGGAGTCACGCATGGTGGAAACCTTCGTCGGTGATATTTTTCGAAACTTTTGAAAATGAAGTTTAAAGAACGCAAACATTTTGTAATGGGCCCTCAAACAAGACATATCGATTTGACCGTTCGTTTTGAAAAAAGGAGATGATAGGAGTTTTCTACCAACTGCCCAATTGTCACCAAAAAGTACAAGTCCGGAAAGTGTCGGCAAAATGAAAAGTTTATCCGGAGAGCGAACCCACACCCTGCCGCTTGACAGACGGCCGCTCTATCCACTAGGCCACCGCAGCTGTTTCACAGCTCGCGCGAATGGAGTGACAGGCCGCAAAAGCAACCCATACGGTTTAGCTCCAAAATTTGAAACGTAAATATCTCGAAACGTATGGCCGGTCCTGTGGATTTGAAAACGGTTTTCGACTAGTGACCTCCTAGGGTATCTCTGATATCAGTTTGGTCACCATTGGCTTCTGTGACCTAAACGACACTCCTTGTTAGTCATGAATATTGAACCTTGACACTTAGAAACTTTTACCATGTTTGCTCATAGTTTCGAAGTCACATCTCACTCTTCTCCCCCTACCACAAAGCGCTATGAGGCGGAGATGCATATATATATATATATATATATATATATGCATGGATAAAGGAAACACATGTGTGCACATAGAGGTTTTCAAGGCTGCTCTACAAGGTGGTATAGGTGATTTGGGTCCATTATGCAAAATATATCAGTTAAGGGACCATGACCATGATAGCGCCAGAAGGCAACACCAACACCAGATCTGCTTTAAAAACACTACATAGACTAATTAAAACGTGTAAAAAGATTTAGCAGTGCATGGGATAGAACTAGCGCACCGGATTGGAAGGCGCTCACTCTCGCCACTATACCACCTCGGCTCGTAAGGGCAGCGGTCTTTGCGCGTGATAACCCAATGAGCTGCACGGCGCAGTGGAAAAGACTGTGGGCTATCACTCTCGCAGCCACGGGTTCGATTCCTGTTTGCAACTTTGCATGAAACTTACATGCACCTCGGTGCGTGGTGATTTCGTGCGAATTTGAAAGTTTCATTACCACATAGTTCTGGTATACGCCTCTGTTCCTTTAAGCGTTCATAACTTTGAAACGTAATAATTCAAAACGTATGGTCGCTCAGAAAAAAAGTGAAAGCGGTTTTCGGCATTTGGTATCCTAGGGTATGTATGGTACTAATTTCATCCGGATCAGCGAATGTGAACCTAAACACTACCCATGTTAGAAAAGTATATAAGCAAAAAAATATGCAAAAAACATTTTCTTGATCATAACTTTTTTAAATTAATTTTCATTTAAAACTTTCCATATGAAAACTGTCTTTAAATGTTAGGACAAATCGAATGAGCTCTCTAGAGAGCTCAGGTTTGGAACAAAACCTGACCGAATTGAGGGCATGGTCCCTTAACTGATAAAATTTGCATAATGAACCAAAACCACCTATACCACCTTATAGCAGCCTTGAAAACCTCTATGTGCACACATCTAAATCCTATGTTCCACCTAGTTCGCTTCTTTCGCGGTACGTGTGATATGTCTCTCAGATTGGTTCTCTCATGGTGCCTTGTTGAAGGGGAGAGAGGAGTGAGATGTGAATTCGAAACTATGAGCAAACATGGTAAAAGTTTCTAGACAGTGTCAAGGTTCAATATTCATGACTAAATACTATTCTAGTAAGTTCAAAGATCACACATAAGTTGTAAAACGCCTAATTGTGAAGTGGAGGGAACGTCCTAGCAATGTGGAGGGATCGTTCATGGTGGGTGGAGGAATCGTTCATGCTAGATGCTAGTGGAGGAATCGTCCTTTTCACTTATTCTAAAAAATGTGGAGGGAACGTCCTACATCCCGCAGCCCTAGCCACGAGTGACTGTATGGCTGCCATGGCTACATCTGGTGCCACGGCTTCCTTCGATTGGTCGTACTCCACGCTCCTCTCCTCCTGCTCCTCCTCCTCCCCCTTCTCCTTCTTCCTACCGTAGCTGCCGGACTGAGAGGCCACATGCACGCGATCACTGTAGTATGTAGTATGTCGAGGTAATATCATTTTTTCTTCATTCATTTGTTTTTTATCCACGTAATGTTTGTACCGCAATGTGTTTAGACTGTGAAAACTAAACGAACACGGTTTGTCTCACCTGTATTCTTCATGGCTCCTTTCTGCCATGACAACAGCCGGCCGGACTCCGGTCATCTCCTCGGATTCCCTGTTCGGGAAGTCGTAGCCGTCGGTGGAAGAGGGAGGGCCGACGGGGAAGTGAGTCGTGGCAGCCTTGGTATTGTCAATTCACATACAGTTTCCCTCGTACACTCACATTCTTCTCCTGGCCAATCTGCCCCGTCGTCTCACCCGCTCCCCCCTCTCTGTCATAGCTCTGCTCCCGCGACTCGGAGACTGCCGTCGTTGCACTGCCGGTGGTGGTGTGTGGAGTAGTGGTTGTCGCCGACTGCGTCACTTCTGATGTGCCGTCGAACACTGTCGTGGGGCGTCTGCAACTCGTGCAATCAGAGAGAGAGAGAGAGAGAGAGAGAGAGAGAGAGAGAGAGAGCGAGAGAGAGAGAGAGAGAGAGAGAGAGAGAGAGAGAGAGAGAGAGAGACCGACCTGCCCGGGTGATGTCTCGGATATTTCGTTCTAGAACTTTTTTAACAACATTAGAGATTTTTTTTAAACATTAGAGAGCAATGACAACATTGAAGAGACAGGAACGAGAGTCGGACATTAAAGGTAGTGTACCCTCTGAACCCCATTATAAAAATTATCACGAATGTCGCCCTGCGATCTGCCCCTGCCGGCTCCCTTAAATTTGCTATGGCGTGTGTCTGTTTGTTTGTTTGTTTGTTTGTTTGTTTGTTTGTTTGTTTGTTTGTCCAGAGGTCTCCAGCTCTATGGCGTCGACCTATAAACTTCTCCTTATAGGGTTAGAGTTGATATAGTCCTGTGACGCTCGCGTTTACCTGGCACCTCATTTGCATAATTCCTTATATGGGTTCGCTAAGAACTCTGGACTTAGAATCTGAAACTTGTGACGTTTCTATATGAACTCTGTCAGTTTTAGACCTAGAGACTTGATACTTGGTACAAGTAACAAGTAAACAACGTCAAAATTTTTGGTAAACAACAACAGTAAACAAGTAAACAAAGAAGTAAACAACTCCGAATCTCTTTTAAAATTTATCTAACGTGTACTAGACCAAGTACTCAGTTCATATTTATTGTTTACAAGTCATGTAAACAAGTAAACAAATCTGTAAACAACTCAGAAATGTGTTTTAAAGGTCTTCAACGTGTAGTACACAAATTACTAAGTTCGATTTTGTTGTTTATTTGAGATGTAAACAAGTAAACAAATAAGTAAACAACTCCAAATCTCATTCTAAAGGTATCTAACGTGTACTTGACCAAGTACTGAGTTCATATTTATTGTTTACAAGTCATGTAAACAAGTACACAAAAAGGTAAACAACGCCAAGCTACAGTCTTTTATAGCTACAGTCTTGATACTTGGTATAAGTACAAAGTACTGGAGTACAAACTGTTTGGAATACAACTTATTTAATCAAACCTCATTTGTATACTCCAAATAGGGTCATGCTTATATCTCAGGTTCTTTCATAGCTACAGTCTTGATACTTGGTATATATACAAAGTACTAGAGTACAAACTGTTTGGAAAACAACTTTTCAAATTAAACCTCATTTGCATACTCCAAATAAGGTCATGTTTATATCTCAGGTTCTTTTATAGCTACAATCTTGATAATTTGTATAAGTACAAAGTACTTCAGTACAACCTGTTGGGTATACAACTTATTTACTTAAAGCTCATTATAATATCCCAAATAAGGTCATGTTCATATCTCAGCTCCTATTAGATCTACATTCTTCATGCTTAGCTTACAGTATGGAGTACTGGAGTACAATTGGTTTAGAATAGATCTTATCTAATTATACGTCATTTGCTTATACCAAATAAGGTCATGTTTATATCTCAGCTCATATTATAGCTATGATTTTCATACTTGCTATAAGTACGAATTACTTGAGTACAAACTGTTTGTTATACAAATAATCTAATTATACCTCATTTGCATACTCCAAATAGGGTCATGCTTAGATCTCAGGTTCTTTCATAGCTACAGTCTTGATACTTGGTATATATACAAAGTACTAGAGTACAAACTGTTTGGAAAACAACTTTTTAAATTAAACCTCATTTGCATACTCCAAATAAGGTCATGTTTATATCTCAGGTTCTTTTATAGCTACAATCTTGATAATTGGTATAAGTACAAAGTACTTCAGTACAACCTGTTGGGTATACAACTTATTTACTTAAAGCTCATTATAATATCCCAAATAAGGTCATGTTCATATCTCAGCTCCTATTAGATCTACATTCTTCATGCTTAGCTTACAGTATGGAGTACTGGAGTACAATTGGTTTAGAATAGATCTTATCTAATTATACGTCATTTGCTTATACCAAATAAGGTCATGTTTATATCTCAGCTCATATTATAGCTATGATTTTTATACTTGCTATAAGTACGAATTACTTGAGTACAAACTGTTTGTTATACAACTAATCTAATTATACCTCATTCGCATACTCCAAATAAGGTCATGCTTATATCTCAGATTCTTTCATAGCTACAGTCTTGATCTTTGGTATATGTACAAAGTACTGGAGTACAAACTGTTTGGAATACAACCTATTTAATTAAACCTCATTTGCATACTCCAAATAAGGTCATGTTTATATCTCAGGTTCTTTTATAGCTACAATCTTGATACTTTGTATAAGTACAAAGTACTTCAGTACAACCTGTTGGGTATACAACTTATTTACTTAAAGCTCAATATAATATCCCAAATAAGGTCATGTTCATATCTCAGCTCCTATTATAGCTACAATATTGATAGTTGGTATAAGTACAAAGTACTTGAGTACAAACTGTTTGGTATACAACTTATCTAATTATACCTCATTCGCATATTCCAAATAAGGTCATGTTTATAGCTCAGCTCATTTTATAGCTACAATCTTGATACTTGGAATATGTACAAAGTACTTGAGTATAAACTGTTTGGTATTCAACTTATTTATTTAAACCTCATTTGAATATCCCAAATAAGGTCTTGTTCATATCTCAGCTCCTATTATAACTACATTCTTGGTACTTGATATAAGTACAACGTACTGGAGTACAAAATGTCTCGTATATATCCAATTAGACCTCATTTGAATATCCCTAATAAGGTCATGTTCATATCTCAGCTCCTATTATCTGCAGATACAGGGGAAGAGAGGGAAGAAAAGTTAATGAAAGAGAGAGAGAGAGAGAGAGAGAGGAGAGGAGAGGAGAGGGGAGAGAAAGAGGGAAAGCACAAGATGAAGACGACACAAGTTAGAGAGAGAGAGGGGGGAGGAAAAGAGGGAAGGGGGGAGAGAGAGATAGGGAGTCTGTGTTTCAACTACACCAGTACCCACTACCACGACGGTTGCCATTTCTCCCTCCTCCTTCTCCTCACACGCGGTCTCTTCTCATTGCACAAGACGAAGACAACACTAGTCAGAGAGAGAGAGGGGGGAGGGAAAGAGGGAAGGGGGGAGAGAGAGATAGGGAGTCTGTGTTTCAACTACACCAGTACCCACTACCACGACGGTTGCCATTTCTCTCTCCTCCTTCTCCTCACACGCGGTCTCTTCTCATCGCACAAGACGAAGACAACACAAGTCAGAGAGAGAGAGGAGGGAGGGAAAGAGGAAAGGGGGGAGAGAGAGATAGGGAGTATGTGTTTCAACTACACCAGTACCCACTACCACGACGGTTGCCATTTCTCCCTCCTCCTTCTCCTCACACGCGGTCTCTTCTCATCGCACAAGACAAAGACGACACAAGTCAGAGAGAGAGAGAGAGAGAGGGGGGGGAAGGAGAGAGGGAAGGAGGAAGAGAGAGATAGGGAGTCTGTGTTTCAACTACACCAGTACCCACTACCACGACGGTTGCCATTTCTCCCTCCTCCTTCTCCTCACACGCGGTCTCTTCTCATCGCACAAGACAAAGACGACACAAGTTTGAGAGAAAGGGGGGAAGGAGAGAGGGAAGGAGAAAGAGAGAGAGAGGGAGTTTGTGTCTCAACTACACCAGTACCCACTACCACGACGGTTGCCATTTCTCCCTCCTCCTTCTCCTCACACGCGGTCTCTTCTCATCGCACAAGACAAAGACGACACAAGTTTGAGAGAGAGGGGGGAAGGAGAGAGGGAAGGAGAAAGAGAGAGAGGGAGTCTGTGTCTCAACTACACCAGTACCCACTACCACGACGGTCGCCATTTCTCCTTCCTCCTTCTCCTCACACACGGTCTCTTCTCATCGCACAAGACAAAGACGACACAAGTCAGAGAGAGAGAGAGAGAGAGGGGGGGAAGGAGAGAGGGAAGGAGGAAGAGAGAGAGAGGGAGTCTGTGTCTCAACTACACCAGTACCCACTACCACGACGGTCGCCATTTCTCCTTCCTCCTTCTCCTCACACACGGTCTCTTCTCATCGCACAAGACAAAGACGACACAAGTTTGAGAGAAAGGGGGGAAGGAGAGAGGGAAGGAGAAAGAGAGAGAGAGGGAGTCTGTGTCTCAACTACACCAGTACCCACTACCACGACGGTCGCCATTTCTCCTTCCTCCTTCTCCTCACACACGGTCTCTTCTCATCGCACAAGACAAAGACGACACAAGTCAGAGAGAGAGAGAGAGAGAGAGAGGGGGGAAGGAGAGAGGGAAGGAGGAAGAGAGAGAGAGGGAGTCTGTGTCTCAACTACACCAGTACCCACTACCACGACGGTCGCCATTTCTCCTTCCTCCTTCTCCTCACACACGGTCTCTTCTCATCGCACAAGACAAAGACGACACAAGTCAGAGAGAGAGAGAGAGAGGGGGGAAGGAGAGAGGGAAGGAGGAAGAGAGAGAGAGGGAGTCTGTGTCTCAACTACACCAGTACCCACTACCACGACGGTCGCCATTTCTCCTTCCTCCTTCTCCTCACACACGGTCTCTTCTCATCGCACAAGACAAAGACGACACAAGTCAGAGAGAGAGAGAGAGAGAGGGGGGGGGGAAGGAGAGAGGGAAGGAGGAAGAGAGAGAGAGGGAGTCTGTGTCTCAACTACACCAGTACCCACTACCACGACGGTCGCCATTTCTCCTTCCTCCTTCTCCTCACACACGGTCTCTTCTCATCGCACAAGACAAAGACGACACAAGTCAGAGAGAGAGAGAGAGAGAGAGAGAGAGGGGGGGGGGGGGGAAGGAGAGAGGGAAGGAGGAAGAGAGAGAGAGGGAGTCTGTGTCTCAACTACACCAGTACCCACTACCACGACGGTTGCCATAGTATTATACCTCTTTTGCATATTCAAATTAGGTCATATTCCAGCTCCTATTACAGCTACGACTTTGAAACTTCGTATAGGTACGAAGTTCTGGAATACTTATTGTTTAGTATACAATTTATCTATTTATACACGATTTGCATATACCAAATAAAGTCATGTGCATAGCTCAGCTCCTATTGTAGATACAAACTTGATACTCGGTACAGGTAACAAGTAAACAACTACAAAATGTTCGGTAAACAAGTCGAGTGAACAATTAAGTAAACAACTCCACATTTCATTCTAAAGGTATCTAATGTCTACTAAACCGAGTAGTGAGTCCATATTTGTTGTTTGAAGTAAACAAGTAAACAAGTTTGTAAACAATATATGCACCTGAATTGACTGACTGTTTTGTCTACGCTTGTTTGAGATAATATTGTAGCCGTTTTATTAGATGAATTATGGTAAAGAGTTTTTGTAAAGAAATTGGCCATCGTCTATAATCTATACTCATATGTTTGACTTGTTCTGAAGCTCACCTAGCGGCCACAGGCCGCTAGTTCCCCCTTTCATACTAATATTTACTATGGTGTCTGTCTGTCTGTCCTTCCGGAGAGATATCTCTTTTCAAAGTCTACTCTATCTACTCATTTTTTTCTAGAAAGTTTCTTCAATACCTGAGAACGCAAAATTCCAAATATCTCGTCAATAGCGATCTCCTGAGCGAATGTACCCAAAATGCACCCAAAATTCATGATCTTCGATTTCTATAAAAATTGAATACAAGAAAGATTACGTATAATAGATTATAGAAACTGGTTTCCTTTTTTGAAAAGTCACCAAATATGGCGAATATGATCGACTTTTCGTACAGACGAGATAGAGGGTCCAATTTGTAAACTTAAGCTTTTATGGGCAAAAAAACCATTCTGTCAAAGTTTCAGATCGATCGGACTTTGTCTTCATACAGTATTAGACATTTTCTGAGCGCGCGTTACTTGCTGGGGTCGCGCCCACCGGATTGCTCGCTACCAGCTGCCAGGTCAACCGATCGATATCGGATAGTTGGCATTCGCAATCACTGACCCATATCCACTCAGTTGTGTCTTTTTTGATAGGATTATGTCTATGTCTAAATATAACAATAATGGATTGAGTCAGTTGAAAAAAAGACAAAATTTCTATCTTCAACGAATAACTTTGACAAAACGAAAAGTTGAATGTTGAAAGTTAAGTAAAATGTTTCGAGACGTCAATAGATAGTGCTTTCTAACGATCAAATCAACCTCAAACTAATTCGAACTCCTTCACACGTGCGCACAACGTGTTAGGAGGCGCCAGCCGGCTTCTTTTCTCGAAGTCATTGTGGACGTAATATAGAACTATGTACTGCTTCTTTTTTTAGTTGAAACTAAGTTTCGAATTTATTACTTGTACTCTTGTACATATTCAGCCTGAAATTCCGCTTTTCGATGCAGTACAGTGTCGAGTGGAAGTGAGGTGAGGTGAGAATCGAGTTCACCTTACACGTCATTTGGCAAGCACAGGCGGTCAAATTGTGTTTTCAGAACGTGAGAGAGTAGACAGTAGGGGGAGAAGACAGTAGAGAAGAGAGTAGTACTTTCTGTTTGAAGAAAGTTTTTTACATAACTGTCTCTCGAAAGTCGCAGTGACTACTGCAGATGTGAAAATAGAAGAGTAGACAGAAGGTACCATAGTACTGTCTCTAGAAAGTTGTTGTCACCGCAGCGGGGACGTGAAAGTATACATACGAGAGAGAAGGAGAGAGAGAGAGAGAGAGAGAGAGAGAGAGAGAGAGAGAGAGAAGAGGAGAGAGAAGGGAGAGTAGACATAACTGTCTCTCGAAAGTCGCAGTGATAGTGATTACTGCAGAGGTGAGAGTGAGAGTGGATAAGGTGACGAGAGGTGAAAGTAGACAGAAGAAAACATAGTAATGTCTCTAGAAAGTTGACAGTAGACAATAGAGAATATAATACTGTTTCTACAGAATATAATACTGAGAGAGAAAGAGAAAAAGAGAAAGAAATAGCGAGACAATGGGAGAGGGAGAAGAGAGAGAGAGAGAGAGAGAGAGAGAGAGAGAGAGAGAGAGAGAGAGAGAGGAGAGATAGGGGAGAGTAGAACTGTGTCGAGGAAAGAGAGAGAGAGAGAGAGAGAGAGAGAGAGAGAGAGAGGCGGGGGGAGGAGGAGGGAGATAGGATGGATAGTAGACAGAACAGTGTAGAGGAGAAAGAGATGGGGCGGTGTACATCTGTGAAACATAAAATAAGTGAAAAAGAAGTAGGAGAGATAGTTAGAAAAAACAAAAGTTAAGCTACATATACAAAATACATAGAACTTGAACACTACAACCCTTGCGTGTATGTATCTTCGCAAGAGTCAAGAGTCATTAGAGAGCAATCAACTATCAAACATGCAAGACGAACTATTCTTCTATTTTTCTATTTTTGTATACCTAGTGCGAAGGCGCGCGACAGCGCGCCGGAGCGCTAGTCACCCTTTCATACTAATATTTACTATGGTGTCTGTCTGTCTGTCTGTCTGTCCTTCCGGAGAGATATCTCTTTTCAAAGTCTACTCTAACAACTCATTTTTTCTAGAAAGTTTATTCAATACCTGAGAACGCAAAATTCCAAATATCTCGTCAATAGCGATCTCCTAATCATAGTTATCACCTAATCTCCTAACTATGGAGAAAAATTTCAAAATACTTCAATGCGAACCAAATTAGAAGGGTAGGTGAATCGACCTAGAAAAAATCGATAGCCGCGATACCAGCCGACTGTGACCTCATCTTCATGCCCAAATAAGCGAATGTACCCAAAATGCACCCAAAATTCATGATCTTCGATTTCTATAAAAATTGAATAGAAGAAAGATTACGTATGATAGATTATAGAAACTGGTTTACTTTTTTGAAAAGTCAACAAATATGGCGAATACGATCGACTTTTCGTACAGACGAGATAGAGGGTCCAATTTGTAAACTTAAGCTTCTATGGGCTAAAAAGCCCTTCTGTTAAAGTTTCAGATCGATCGGACTTTGTCTTCATACAGTATTAGACATTTTTTGAGCGCGCGTTACTTGCTGGGGTCGCGCCCACCGGATTGCTCGCTACCAGCCGCCAGGTCAACCGATCGATATCGAATAGTTGGCATTCGCAATCACTGACCCATATCCATTCAGTTGTGTCTTTTTTGATAGGAATATGTCTAAATATAACAATAATGGATTGAGTCAGTGGAAAAAGACAAAGTTTCTATCTTCAACGAATAACTTTGACAAAACGAAAAGTTGAAGGTTGAAAGTTTAGTAAAATTTTTCGAGACGTCAATAGATAGTGCTTTCTAACGATCAAATCAATCTCAAACTGTTTCAAACTTCTTCACACGTGCGCACAACGTGTTAGGGCGCGCCAGCCGGCTTCTTTTTCAAAGTCATTGTAGACGTAATATAGAACTATGTACTGCTTCTTTTTTTCAGTTGAAACTAAGTTTTGAGTTTGTTACTTGTACTCTTGTTTATATTCAGCCTGAAATTCCGCTTTTCGATGCAGTACAGTGTCGAGTGGAAGTGAGGTGAGGTGAGAATCGAGTTCACCTTACATGTCATTTGGCAAGCACAGGCGGTCAAATTATATTTTTAGAACGTGATAGAGTAGACAGTAGGGAGAGAAGACAGTAGAAAAGAGAGTAGTGATTTCTGTTAAAAAAAAGTTTTTTAATAACTGTCTTTTACAGTCGTTATAATCCAAGGCTCTGTCTTGTTTTCGGCTGAGAACAAATGGTACGGCTATATCATTGTTACTCTCTATGAGTAGTGAGATAAACGCAATACCAACAATAATAAAAAAGGTAGCATAGTACTGTCTCTAGAAAGTTGTTGTCACCACAGCGGGGACGTGAAAGTATACAAGAGAGAGAATAGGAGAGAAAAAAGAGGAGAGAGAAAGAGAGAGTAGACATAACTGTCTCTGCAGATGTGAGAGTGAGAGTGGAAGAGGTGACGAGAGGTGAAAGTAGACAGAAGAAAACATAGTAATGTGTCTAGAAAGTTGTTGTCACAGTAGTAGAAAAAGATGCAGTAGACAAACAAGAGCATAGCATGAGTATTATCTCTAGAAAGTTGACAGTAGACAATAGAAAATATAATACTGTTTCTAGAGAATATATTACTGAGAGGGAAAGAGAAAGAGAGAAAGAGATAGCGAGACAGTGGGAGAGGGAGAAGCGAGAAGAGAGAGAGAGGAGAGATAGGAGAGACTAGAACTGTGTCGAGAAAAGAGAGAGAGAGAGTGTGAGAGAGAGAGAGAGAGAGAGAGAAAGAGAGAGATAGGCGGGGGGAGGGGGGGGGTGGAGGGAGATAGGATGGAAAGTAGACAGAACAGTGTAGAGGAGAAAGAGATGGGGCGGTGTACATCTGTGAAACAGAAAATAAGTGAAAAAGAAGTAGGAGAGAGGAGAGATAGTTAGAAAAGCCTAGGTTAAGCTACATATACAAAAAACATAGAACTTGAACACTTCAACTACAACCCTTGCGTGTATGTATCTTCGCAAGAGTCATTAGAGAGAAATCAACTATCAAGACGAACTATTCTTCTATTCTTCTATTTTTGTATACCTAGTGCGGAGGCGCGCGATAGCGCGCCGGAGCGCTAGTCCCCCTTGCATACTAATATTTACTATGGTGTCTGTCTGTCCTTCTTTCCGGAAGGTTATTTTTCTTCAAACTCAGTATTATCACTTCACTTCTTCTAAAAAGTTTCTTCAAAACCCCAGTACGCAAAATTCCAAATATCTCGTCAATAGCGATCTCCTAATCATAGTTATCACCTGATCTCTTAACTATGGAGAAAAATTTCAAAATACTTTAATTAGAACCAAATTTGGAGAGTAGGTGAATCGACCTAGAAAAAGTCGATAGCCGCGATACCAGCTGCCTGTGACCTCATCTTCATGCCCAAATAGGCGAATGTACCCAAAATGCACCCAAAATTCATGATCTTTGATTTCTATGAAAATTGAATAGAAGAAAGATTACGTATAGTAGATTATAGAAACTGGTTTCCTTTTTTGAAAAGTCACCAAATATGGCGAATATGATCGACTTTTCCTATAGACGAGATAGAGGGTCCAATTTGTAAACTTAAGCTTTTGTGGGCAAAAAAGCCCTTCTGTCAAAGTTTCAGATCGATCGAACTTTATCTTCATATGCTATTAGATCATTTTTGAGCGCGCGCTACTTGCTGCGGTCGCGCCCTCCGGGTTGCTCGCTACCAGCCGCCAGGTCAACCGATCGATATCGAATAGTTGGCATTCGCAATCACTGACCCATATCCACTCAGTTGTGTCTTTTTTGATAGAAGTATGTCTACATATATCAATAATGGATTAAGTCAGTTTAAAAAGATAAATTTCTTTTTTTTCAACGAATAACTTGACAAATCGAAAAGTTGAAGGTTTAAAGTTAAGTAAAATGTTTCGAGACGTCAATAGATAGTGATTTCTAACGATCAAATCAACCTCAAACTGCTTCAAACTCCTTCACACGTGCGCACAACGTGTTAGGGCGCGCCAGCCGGCTTCTTTTCTCGAAGTCATTGTAGACGTAATATAGAACTATGTACTGCTTCTTTTTTCAGTTGAAACTAAGTTTTGAGTTCATTACTTGTACTATTGTACATATTTAGCCTGAACTTCCGCTTTTCCATGCAGTACAGTGTCGAGTGGAAGTGAGGTGAGGTGAGAATCGAGTTCACCTTACATGTAATTTGGCAAGCACAGGCGGTCAAATTATATTTTTAGAACGTGAGAGAGTAGACAGTAGGGAGAGAAGACAGTACAGAAGAGAGTAGTACATTCTGTTAAAAAAAGTTTTTACATAACTGTCTCTCGAAAGTCGCAGTGACTACTGCAGTGAGAATAGAAGAGTAGACAGAAGGTACCATAGTACTGTCTCTAGAAAGTTGTTGTCACCGCAGCGGGGACGTGAAAGAATACAAGAAAGAGAATAGGAGAGAGAGAGAGAGAATAGGAGAGAGAAAAGAGAAGAGAGAAGGGAGAGTAGACATAACTGTCTCTCGAAAGTCGCAGTGACTACTGCAGTGAGAATAGAAGAGTAGACAGAAGATACCATAGTACTGTATCTAGAAAGTTGTTGTCACCGCAGCGGGGACGTGAAAGTATACAAGAGAGAGAATAGGAGAGAGAAAGGAGAAGAGAGAAGGGAGAGTAGACATAACTGTCTCTCGAAAGTCGCAGTGATAGTGATTACTGCAGATGTGAGCTTGGAAGAGGTAACGAGAGGTGAAAGTAGACAAAAGAAAACATAGTGAATAGTGATGTTTCTAGAAAGTTGTTGTCACAGTAGAAGAAAAAGATGCAGTAGACAAACAAAAGCATAGTATTAGTATTGTCTCTAGAAAGTTGACAGTAGACAGTAGACAATAGTTAATGTAATACTGTTTCTAGAGAATATAATACTGATAGAGAAAGCGAAAGAGAAAAAGAGATAGCGAGACAGTGGGAGAGGAAGAAGAGAGAGAGGAGAGATAGGGAAAAGTAGAATTGTGTCGAGGAAGAGAGAGAGAGAGAGAGAGAGAGAGAGAGAGAGAGAGAGAGAGAGAGAGAGAGAGAGAGAGAGAGAGAGAGAGAGAGAGAGGCGGGGGGAGGAGAAGGAAGATAGGATGGAAAGTAGACAGAACAGTGTAGAGGAGAAAGAGATGGGGCGGTGTACATCTGTGAAACACAAAATAAGTGAAAAGGAAGTAGGAGCGATAGTTAGAAAACACAAATATTAAGCTACATATACAAAATACATAGAACTTGAACACTTTAACGACAACCCTTGCGTGTATGTATCTTCGCGAGAGTCATTAGAGAGCAATCAACTATCAACCATGCAAGACGAACTATTCTTCTGTTTTTCTATTTTTGTATGCCTAGTGCGGAGGCGCGCGACAGCGCGCCGGAGCGCTAGTCCCCCTTTAATACTAATATTTACTATGGTGTCTGTCTGTCTGTCTGTCTGTCTGTCTGTCTGTCTGTCTGTCATTCTTTCCGGAGAGATATCTCTTTTCAAAGTATACCCTAATTGCTAAATTCTTCTAGAAAGTTTCTTTAACACCCGAGAACGCAAAATTCCAAATATCTCGTCAATCTTCTGATCATAGTTATCACCTAATCTCTTAACTATGGAGAAAAGTTTCAAAATACTTCAATTAGAACCAAATTCGGAGAGTAGGTGAATCGACCTAGAAAAAGTCGATAGCCGCGATACCAGCTGCCTGTGATCTCATCTTCATGCCCAAATAAGCGAATGTACCCAAAATGCACCCAAAATTCATGATCTTCGATTTCTATAAAAATTGAATAGAAGAAAGATTACGTATAATAGATTATGGAAACTGGTTTCCTTTTTTGAAAAGTCACCAAATATGGCGAATATGATCGACTTTTCGTACAGACGAGATAGAGGGTCCAATTTGTAAACTTAAGCTTTTATGGGCAAAAAAGCCCTTCTGTCAAAGTTTCAGATCGATCGGACTTTGTCTTCATACAGTATTAGACATTTTCTGAGCGCGCGTTACTTGCTGGGGTCGCGCCCACCGGATTGCTCGCTGCCAGCCGCCAGGTCAACCGATCGATATCGAATAGTTGGCATTCGCAATCACTGACCCATATCCACTCAGTTGTGTCTTTTTTGATAGGAATATGTCTAAATTAATAACAATAATGGATTAAGTCAGTTGAAAAAGACAAAATTTCTATCTTCAACGAATAACTTTTACAAAACGAACAGTTGAAGGTTTAAAATTGAGTAAAATGTTTCGAAACGTCGAAAGATAGTGCTTTCTAACGTTCAAATCAACCTCAAACTGTTTCGAACTCCTTCACACGTGCGCACAACGCGTTGGGGCGCGCCAGCCAGCTTCTTTTCTCGAAGTCATTGTAGACGTAATATAGAACTATGTACTGCTTCTGTTTTCAGTTAAAACTAAGTTTTGAGTTTATTACTTGTACTCTTGTACATACTCAGCCGGAAATTCCGCTTTTCGATGCAGTACCGTGTCGAGTGGAAGTGAGATGAGGTGAGAATCGAGTTCACCTTACATGTCATTTGGCAAGCACAGGCGGTCAAATTATATTTTTAGAACGTGAGAGAGTAGACAGTAGGGAGAGAAGACAGTAGAAAAAAGAGTAGTACTTTCTGTTAAATAAGTTTTCATATAACTGTATCTCGAAAGTCGCAATGACTACTGCAGATGTGAGAATAGAAGAGTAGACAGAAGGTACCATAGTACTGTCTCTAAAAAGTTATTGTTACCGCAGCGGGGACGTGAAAGTATACAAGAGAGAGAATAGGAGAGAGAGAGAGAGAGAGAGAGAGAAGAGAGAAAAGAGAAGAGAGAAGGGAAAGTAGACATAACCGTGTCTCGAAAGTCGCAGTGATAGTGATTACTGCAGATGTGAGAGTGAGAGTGGAAGAGGTGACGAGAGGTGAAAGTAGATAGAAGAAAACATAGTAATGTCTCTAGAAAGTTGTTGTCACCGTAGAAGAAAAAGATGCAGTAGACAAACAAGAGCATAGTATTAGTATTGTCTCCAGAAAGTTGACAGTAGACAATAGACAATATAATACTGTTTCTAGAGAATATAATACTGACAGAGAAAAAGAAAGAGAGAAAGATATAGCGAGACAGTGGGAGAGGGAGAAGAGAGAGCGAGAGATAGGAGAGATAGGGGAGAGTAGAACTGTGTCGAGGAAAGAGAGAGAGAGAGAGAGAGAGAGAGAGAGGCGGGGGAGGAGGAGGCAGATGAAAAGTAGACAGAACAGTGTAGCGGAGAAAGAGATGGGGCGGTGTACATCTGTGAAACATAAAATAAGTGGAAAAGAAGTAGGAGAGATAGTTAGAAAAGACAAAAATTGAGCTACATATACAAAATACAAAAAAGAACTTGAACCTTTCAACTACAACCTTGTAAGTATCTTCGCAAGAGTCATTAGAGAGCAATCAATTATCAAACATGCAAGACGAACTAATCTTATATTTTTCTATGTTTGTATACCTAGTGCGATAGCGCGCCGGAGCGCTAGTCAATGCCTTTTAGAAATATTTTCATTGTGGTTATTTGTGATGAGAAATAATGAAATCGAAACTTATCAAAAATTAATTTAAATCCAACATGATACGCATATTAACGCAACTTTTTTTTTAAACATAACTCGAGCTGATTAAAAGTTATTAGATTCTACGATTTCTTACTCCAATTTTTAAACGATTTTTCAAAACAAATTTGTTTCAGCATGTCTGCATTATCATATTATACTCATTGAATCGTAAACAATGACATGTTATATCTACGCATACACCCAGATCCAGAGGGTACACTACCTTTAATCAGTTTCCTTCCCAGTGAGGCAAAGCTGTTACTGCGGAAGCCATTTCCATACACCGTGTCGTATATGGCAAATGTACTTCCTCCACAGGTTTCTCCCCTTCCTTCTCCCTCGCAACGACAACTGAAATGAGTGAGGAGGCAAGCGCCTCATTATGTAATTCCACCCAACCCGGCTGCCCGAAATCTTTGTTTTTCGGAACAACTTTTCTCCGCCGCGCCTCTGTCGTGTGCGCTAAGGCCTGCAGACGGATATGTAAATGAACGCCTTTCTGGCCGCCCATTGGCTGTAACGTCTCTGCCTGCGCGAGGATAGCATTCGTGGCGGTCGCGTCGCGCTGCTCGCCCTTGAGATAATCTTTCTCTATTGGGTGTTTCTTTCGCGGACAATTCGCCGTTACCCAATCAAGTCAAACTGTCCTGTTATTTCTATCACATTAACAAATTATTACAAGCGTATGGGGTCTTGAAACCTTTTTTGGTTTTTACCGAAGAAACGATCAATTGCGATTGCAAATTCTTTCTGAGACAAACATGTGACTACACTTCTATCCAAATCAGATAATTTGTTCAACAAATGTTCAATCTTTCGGTAGTTTGTCTACAAATGTTCAATCTGCCGCCGGTGATTTGTCAGAGAAAGAGAAAAGATTGTGCAGGTTGCGACGCTTGCGAAGAAGAAAAAGCAGATACACAAGAATAAGACGAACTTCATGAAGACGATCGAAGTTCTGGACAAAAAGAAAGAGGAGGAGATTATGAAGGCCCACGAGAAGGTCAACAAGGTGCTTGAGTGGATATCGATTGATTCATAGTTTCCTTTCTCAGGACTTTGGTAACATCTTTGGCACTCTTCTTCCGGGAACGGACGCAAAGATGGAGCCGCCCCCTTCGAAGGATGGGAGAAAGACGACTGCGCTGGATGGGCTGGAGGTGAATGTGGCATTCAACGGACAGTGGAAGGAGCACCTGGGAGAGCTGAGTGGAGGTATGTGGAGGGGAGAGTGAGAGAGAGAGAGAGAGAGAGAGAGAGAGAGAGAGAGAGAGAGAGAGGTGGGGGGACTGTTTCCGTTTCAGGCCAGAAGGTGGCGCTCTCTCTTGTGCTGGCGATGTTGAAGTTCAAGCAGCCCATCTACATTCTCGACGAGGTCGACGCTGCCCTCGACCTCTCCCACACTCAGAACATTGGAGCCATGATCAAGAAGAACTTCACCAACTCGCGGGTACCCATTATCGATTGATATTGACAAGATGATTGATTGATTTCAGTTCTTCATCGTGTCGCTGAAGGAGGGTATGTTAAATCACGCGAACGTGTTGTACCGGACCACGTTCAGCGAGGGAACCAGTCAGATCACCAGGATTGACAACACCAAGTGAGATGAGAAGAAGAGAGAAGAGCGACCGTCTCCCTTTCACCTGCTGCTCTGTTGCCACTTACGATGTCTCACGTTCCAGCACTCGCAACTCCCACCGGTTGTTTTTTTGATATCACTTTACTCATTTTACGTATCTCACACTCCGGTTTTATGTACACCTCTACTTTGTATGTATATCGGCGATCTCTCTTTGTTCCTGTAACTATGCGTGTTTGATTGTTGTCGAATGAAGTGTTTTGATGCGTGCACGTGATTGTTTGTGTTGATGGCGACACGTGTGTGCGTGACGAGAGAGTTGTTTGTGATGTTGTCATTGTCTCGCCATGCCGGCCACTCAGCCTGCTGCCCCTTACTTCCCAGTCGAAGATTGGCGCTTCCCTGCACTCGATCCGGAAGATTGAACAAGTGTGGACAAATTATCGGGAGGTTGAACAAGGGTGGACAAAATACCGGAAGATCGAACATCTACGGGCAAATTACCGGAAGATTGAACAAGGGTGGACAAATTACCGGAAGATTGAACAAGTGTGGAAAAATTACCGGAAGATTGAACATGTACGGACAAAATACCGGAAGATTGATTGTCTACGTGCAAATTACCGGAAGATTGAACAAGTGTGGACAAATTATCGGGAGGTTGAACAAGGGTGGACAAAATACCGGAAGATTGAACATCTACGTGCAAATTACCGGAAGATTGAACAAGGGTGGACAAATTACCGTAAGATCGAACATCTACGGGCAAATTACCGGAAGATTGAACAAGGGTGGACAAATTACCGGAAGATTGAACAAGTGTGGAAAAATTACCGGAAGATTGAACATGTACGGACAAAATACCGGAAGATTGATTGTCTACGTGCAAATTACCGGAAGATTGAACAAGTGTGGACAAATTATCGGGAGGTTGAACAAGGGTGGACAAAATACCGGAAGATTGAACATATACGTGCAAATTACCGGAAGATTGAACAAGTGTGGACAAATTACCAGAAGATTGAACATGTACGGACAAAATACCGGAAGATTGATTATCTACGTGCAAATTACCGGAAGATTGAACAATTTTGGACGAATTAACGGGAGATTGAACAATATGTAACAAAATACCGGAAGATTGAACAATAATTAACAGAATACCGGAAGATTGAACATGTACGGACAAATTACCGAAAGATTGAACGAGTGTGGACGAATTACCAGGAGGTTGAACAAGGGTGGACAAGCACCAAAAGATTGAACATATACGTGCAAATTACCGGAAGATTGAACAAGGGTGGACAAAATACCGGAAAATTGAACAAGTGTGGACAACTTACCGGAAGATTGAACAAGGGTGGACAAATTACCGGAAGATTGAACATCTACGTGCAAATTACCAGAAGATTGAACAAGGGTGGACAAAATATCGGAAGATTGAACAAGTGCGGACAAATTACCGGGAGATTGAACGAGGGTGGACAAAATACCGTAAGATTGAACATCTACGTGCAAATTACCGGAAGATTGAACAAGGGTGGACAAATTACCGGAAGATTGAACAAGTGTGGAAAAATTACCGGAAGATTGAACATGTACGGACAAAATACCGGAAGATTGATTGTCTACGTGCAAATTACCGGAAGATTGAACAAGTGTGGACAAATTATCGGGAGGTTGAACAAGGGTGAACAAAATACCGTGAGATTGAACATCTACGTGCAAATTACCGGAAAATTAAACAAGGGTGGACAAAATACCGGAAGATTGAACAAGTGTGGACAAATTACTGGAAGATTGAACAAGGGTGGACAAATTACCGGAATATTGAACAAGTGTGGGAAAATTACCGGAAGATTGAACATGTACGTACAAAATACCAAAAGATTGAACATCTACGTGCAAATCACCGGGAGATTTAACAAGGGTGGACAAAATACCGTAAGATTGAACATCTACGTGCAAATTACCGGAAGATTGAACAAGGGTGGACAAAATACCGGAAGATTGAACAAGTCCGGGAAATTGAACAGGTACGGACAAATTACCGAAGATTGAATAAGTGTGAACAAAAAACCGGAAGGTTGAACAAGTGTGTACAAATTACCGGAAGATTGAACAATTGTGGACGAATTACCGGGAGATTGAACAATAGTTAACAAAATACCGGAAGATTGAACAATAATTAACAGAATACCGGAAGATTGAACATGTACGGACAAAATTACCGAAAGATTGAACAAGGGTGGACAAATTACCGGAATATTGAACAAGTGTGGGAAAATTACCGGAAGATTGAACATGTACGTACAAAATACCAAAAGATTGAACATCTACTTGCAAATCACCGGGAGATTGAACAAGTGTGGACAAAATACCGGAAGATTGATTGTCTACGTGCAAATTACCGGAAGATTGAACAAATGTGAACAAAATACCGGAAGATTGATTATCTACGTGCAACTTACCGGAAAATTGAACAAAAGTGGACAAACTACCGGGAGATTGAACAAGGGTGGACAAAGCACCGTAAGATTGAACATGTACGGACAAAATACCGAAAGATTGATTATCTACGTGCAAATTACCGGAAGATTGAACAATTGTGGACGAATTAACGGGAGATTGAACAATATGTAACAAAATACCGGAAGATTGAACAATAATTAACAGAATACCGGAAGATTGAACATGTACGGACAAATTACCGAAAGATTGAACGAGTGTGGACGAATTACCAGGAGGTTGAACAAGGGTGGACAAGCACCAAAAGATTGAACATATACGTGCAAATTACCGGAAGATTGAACAAGGGTGGACAAAATACCGGAAGATTGAACAAGTGTGGACAAATTACCGGAAGATTGAACAAGGGTGGACAAATTACCGGAATATTGAACAAGTGTGGGAAAATTACCGGAAGATTGAACATGTACGTACAAAACACCAAAAGATTGAACATCTACGTGCAAATCACCGGAAAATTAAACAAGGGTGGACAAAATACCGGAAGATTGAACAAGTGTGGACAAATTACTGGAAGATTGAACAAGGGTGGACAAATTACCGGAATATTGAACAAGTTTTCAACGGACAGTGGAAGGACAGTGGCATTCAACGGACAGTGGAAGGAGCACCTGGGAGAGCTGAGTGGAGGTATGTGGAGGGGAGAGTGAGAGAGAGAGAGAGAGAGAGAGAGAGAGAGAGAGAGAGAGAGAGAGAGAGAGAGAGAGAGAGAGGTGGGGGGACTGTTTCCGTTTCAGGCCAGAAGGTGGCGCTCTCTCTTGTGCTGGCGATGTTGAAGTTCAAGCAGCCCATCTACATTCTCGACGAGGTCGACGCTGCCCTCGACCTCTCCCACACTCAGAACATTGGAGCCATGATCAAGAAGAACTTCACCAACTCGCGGGTACCCATTATCGATTGATATTGACAAGATGATTGATTGATTTCAGTTCTTCATCGTGTCACTGAAGGAGGGTATGTTAAATCACGCGAACGTGTTGTACCGGACCACGTTCAGCGAGGGAACCAGTCAGATCACCAGGATTGACAACACCAAGTGAGATGAGAAGAAGAGAGAAGAGCGACCGTCTCCCTTTCACCTGCTGCTCTGTTGCCACTTACGATGTCTCACGTTCCAGCACTCGCAACTCCCACCGGTTGTTTTTTTGATATCACTTTACTCATTTTACGTATCTCACACTCCGGTTTTATGTACACCTCTACTTTGTATGTATATCGGCGATCTCTCTTTGTTCCTGTAACTATGCGTGTTTGATTGTTGTCGAATGAAGTGTTTTGATGCGTGCACGTGATTGTTTGTGTTGATGGCGACACGTGTGTGCGTGACGAGAGAGTTGTTTGTGATGTTGTCATTGTCTCGCCATGCCGGCCACTCAGCCTGCTGCCCCTTACTTCCCAGTCGAAGATTGGCGCTTCCCTGCACTCGATCCGGAAGATTGAACAAGTGTGGACAAATTATCGGGAGGTTGAACAAGGGTGGACAAAATACCGGAAGATCGAACATCTACGGGCAAATTACCGGAAGATTGAACAAGGGTGGACAAATTACCGGAAGATTGAACAAGTGTGGAAAAATTACCGGAAGATTGAACATGTACGGACAAAATACCGGAAGATTGATTGTCTACGTGCAAATTACCGGAAGATTGAACAAGTGTGGACAAATTATCGGGAGGTTGAACAAGGGTGGACAAAATACCGGAAGATTGAACATCTACGTGCAAATTACCGGAAGATTGAACAAGGGTGGACAAATTACCGTAAGATCGAACATCTACGGGCAAATTACCGGAAGATTGAACAAGGGTGGACAAATTACCGGAAGATTGAACAAGTGTGGAAAAATTACCGGAAGATTGAACATGTACGGACAAAATACCGGAAGATTGATTGTCTACGTGCAAATTACCGGAAGATTGAACAAGTGTGGACAAATTATCGGGAGGTTGAACAAGGGTGGACAAAATACCGGAAGATTGAACATATACGTGCAAATTACCGGAAGATTGAACAAGTGTGGACAAATTACCAGAAGATTGAACATGTACGGACAAAATACCGGAAGATTGATTATCTACGTGCAAATTACCGGAAGATTGAACAATTTTGGACGAATTAACGGGAGATTGAACAATATGTAACAAAATACCGGAAGATTGAACAATAATTAACAGAATACCGGAAGATTGAACATGTACGGACAAATTACCGAAAGATTGAACGAGTGTGGACGAATTACCAGGAGGTTGAACAAGGGTGGACAAGCACCAAAAGATTGAACATATACGTGCAAATTACCGGAAGATTGAACAAGGGTGGACAAAATACCGGAAAATTGAACAAGTGTGGACAACTTACCGGAAGATTGAACAAGGGTGGACAAATTACCGGAAGATTGAACATCTACGTGCAAATTACCAGAAGATTGAACAAGGGTGGACAAAATATCGGAAGATTGAACAAGTGCGGACAAATTACCGGGAGATTGAACGAGGGTGGACAAAATACCGTAAGATTGAACATCTACGTGCAAATTACCGGAAGATTGAACAAGGGTGGACAAATTACCGGAAGATTGAACAAGTGTGGAAAAATTACCGGAAGATTGAACATGTACGGACAAAATACCGGAAGATTGATTGTCTACGTGCAAATTACCGGAAGATTGAACAAGTGTGGACAAATTATCGGGAGGTTGAACAAGGGTGAACAAAATACCGTGAGATTGAACATCTACGTGCAAATTACCGGAAAATTAAACAAGGGTGGACAAAATACCGGAAGATTGAACAAGTGTGGACAAATTACTGGAAGATTGAACAAGGGTGGACAAATTACCGGAATATTGAACAAGTGTGGGAAAATTACCGGAAGATTGAACATGTACGTACAAAATACCAAAAGATTGAACATCTACGTGCAAATCACCGGGAGATTTAACAAGGGTGGACAAAATACCGTAAGATTGAACATCTACGTGCAAATTACCGGAAGATTGAACAAGGGTGGACAAAATACCGGAAGATTGAACAAGTCCGGGAAATTGAACAGGTACGGACAAATTACCGAAGATTGAATAAGTGTGAACAAAAAACCGGAAGGTTGAACAAGTGTGTACAAATTACCGGAAGATTGAACAATTGTGGACGAATTACCGGGAGATTGAACAATAGTTAACAAAATACCGGAAGATTGAACAATAATTAACAGAATACCGGAAGATTGAACATGTACGGACAAAATTAACGAAAGATTGAACAAGGGTGGACAAATTACCGGAATATTGAACAAGTGTGGGAAAATTACCGGAAGATTGAACATGTACGTACAAAATACCAAAAGATTGAACATCTACTTGCAAATCACCGGGAGATTGAACAAGTGTGGACAAAATACCGGAAGATTGATTGTCTACGTGCAAATTACCGGAAGATTGAACAAATGTGAACAAAATACCGGAAGATTGATTATCTACGTGCAACTTACCGGAAAATTGAACAAAAGTGGACAAACTACCGGGAGATTGAACAAGGGTGGACAAAGCACCGTAAGATTGAACATGTACGGACAAAATACCGAAAGATTGATTATCTACGTGCAAATTACCGGAAGATTGAACAATTGTGGACGAATTAACGGGAGATTGAACAATATGTAACAAAATACCGGAAGATTGAACAATAATTAACAGAATACCGGAAGATTGAACATGTATGGACAAATTACCGAAAGATTGAACGAGTGTGGACGAATTACCAGGAGGTTGAACAAGGGTGGACAAGCACCAAAAGATTGAACATATACGTGCAAATTACCGGAAGATTGAACAAGGGTGGACAAAATACCGGAAGATTGAACAAGTGTGGACAAATTACCGGAAGATTGAACAAGGGTGGACAAATTACCGGAATATTGAACAAGTGTGGGAAAATTACCGGAAGATTGAACATGTACGTACAAAACACCAAAAGATTGAACATCTACGTGCAAATCACCGGAAAATTAAACAAGGGTGGACAAAATACCGGAAGATTGAACAAGTGTGGACAAATTACTGGAAGATTGAACAAGGGTGGACAAATTACCGGAATATTGAACAAGTTTTCAACGGACAGTGGAAGGACAGTGGCATTCAACGGACAGTGGAAGGAGCACCTGGGAGAGCTGAGTGGAGGTATGTGGAGGGGAGAGTGAGAGAGAGAGAGAGAGAGAGAGAGAGAGAGAGAGAGAGAGAGAGAGAGAGAGAGAGAGAGGTGGGGGGACTGTTTCCGTTTCAGGCCAGAAGGTGGCGCTCTCTCTTGTGCTGGCGATGTTGAAGTTCAAGCAGCCCATCTACATTCTCGACGAGGTCGACGCTGCCCTCGACCTCTCCCACACTCAGAACATTGGAGCCATGATCAAGAAGAACTTCACCAACTCGCGGGTACCCATTATCGATTGATATTGACAAGATGATTGATTGATTTCAGTTCTTCATCGTGTCGCTGAAGGAGGGTATGTTAAATCACGCGAACGTGTTGTACCGGACCACGTTCAGCGAGGGAACCAGTCAGATCACCAGGATTGACAACACCAAGTGAGATGAGAAGAAGAGAGAAGAGCGACCGTCTCCCTTTCACCTGCTGCTCTGTTGCCACTTACGATGTCTCACGTTCCAGCACTCGCAACTCCCACCGGTTGTTTTTTTGATATCACTTTACTCATTTTACGTATCTCACACTCCGGTTTTATGTACACCTCTACTTTGTATGTATATCGGCGATCTCTCTTTGTTCCTGTAACTATGCGTGTTTGATTGTTGTCGAATGAAGTGTTTTGATGCGTGCACGTGATTGTTTGTGTTGATGGCGACACGTGTGTGCGTGACGAGAGAGTTGTTTGTGATGTTGTCATTGTCTCGCCATGCCGGCCACTCAGCCTGCTGCCCCTTACTTCCCAGTCGAAGATTGGCGCTTCCCTGCACTCGATCCGGAAGATTGAACAAGTGTGGACAAATTATCGGGAGGTTGAACAAGGGTGGACAAAATACCGGAAGATCGAACATCTACGGGCAAATTACCGGAAGATTGAACAAGGGTGGACAAATTACCGGAAGATTGAACAAGTGTGGAAAAATTACCGGAAGATTGAACATGTACGGACAAAATACCGGAAGATTGATTGTCTACGTGCAAATTACCGGAAGATTGAACAAGTGTGGACAAATTATCGGGAGGTTGAACAAGGGTGGACAAAATACCGGAAGATTGAACATCTACGTGCAAATTACCGGAAGATTGAACAAGGGTGGACAAATTACCGTAAGATCGAACATCTACGGGCAAATTACCGGAAGATTGAACAAGGGTGGACAAATTACCGGAAGATTGAACAAGTGTGGAAAAATTACCGGAAGATTGAACATGTACGGACAAAATACCGGAAGATTGATTGTCTACGTGCAAATTACCGGAAGATTGAACAAGTGTGGACAAGGTATCGGGAGGTTGAACAAGGGTGGACAAAATACCGGAAGATTGAACATATACGTGCAAATTACCGGAAGATTGAACAAGTGTGGACAAATTACCAGAAGATTGAACATGTACGGACAAAATACCGGAAGATTGATTATCTACGTGCAAATTACCGGAAGATTGAACAATTTTGGACGAATTAACGGGAGATTGAACAATATGTAACAAAATACCGGAAGATTGAACAATAATTAACAGAATACCGGAAGATTGAACATGTACGGACAAATTACCGAAAGATTGAACGAGTGTGGACGAATTACCAGGAGGTTGAACAAGGGTGGACAAGCACCAAAAGATTGAACATATACGTGCAAATTACCGGAAGATTGAACAAGGGTGGACAAAATACCGGAAAATTGAACAAGTGTGGACAACTTACCGGAAGATTGAACAAGGGTGGACAAATTACCGGAAGATTGAACATCTACGTGCAAATTACCAGAAGATTGAACAAGGGTGGACAAAATATCGGAAGATTGAACAAGTGCGGACAAATTACCGGGAGATTGAACGAGGGTGGACAAAATACCGTAAGATTGAACATCTACGTGCAAATTACCGGAAGATTGAACAAGGGTGGACAAATTACCGGAAGATTGAACAAGTGTGGAAAAATTACCGGAAGATTGAACATGTACGGACAAAATACCGGAAGATTGATTGTCTACGTGCAAATTACCGGAAGATTGAACAAGTGTGGACAAATTATCGGGAGGTTGAACAAGGGTGAACAAAATACCGTGAGATTGAACATCTACGTGCAAATTACCGGAAAATTAAACAAGGGTGGACAAAATACCGGAAGATTGAACAAGTGTGGACAAATTACTGGAAGATTGAACAAGGGTGGACAAATTACCGGAATATTGAACAAGTGTGGGAAAATTACCGGAAGATTGAACATGTACGTACAAAATACCAAAAGATTGAACATCTACGTGCAAATCACCGGGAGATTTAACAAGGGTGGACAAAATACCGTAAGATTGAACATCTACGTGCAAATTACCGGAAGATTGAACAAGGGTGGACAAAATACCGGAAGATTGAACAAGTCCGGGAAATTGAACAGGTACGGACAAATTACCGAAGATTGAATAAGTGTGAACAAAAAACCGGAAGGTTGAACAAGTGTGTACAAATTACCGGAAGATTGAACAATTGTGGACGAATTACCGGGAGATTGAACAATAGTTAACAAAATACCGGAAGATTGAACAATAATTAACAGAATACCGGAAGATTGAACATGTACGGACAAAATTACCGAAAGATTGAACAAGGGTGGACAAATTACCGGAATATTGAACAAGTGTGGGAAAATTACCGGAAGATTGAACATGTACGTACAAAATACCAAAAGATTGAACATCTACTTGCAAATCACCGGGAGATTGAACAAGTGTGGACAAAATACCGGAAGATTGATTGTCTACGTGCAAATTACCGGAAGATTGAACAAATGTGAACAAAATACCGGAAGATTGATTATCTACGTGCAACTTACCGGAAAATTGAACAAAAGTGGACAAACTACCGGGAGATTGAACAAGGGTGGACAAAGCACCGTAAGATTGAACATGTACGGACAAAATACCGAAAGATTGATTATCTACGTGCAAATTACCGGAAGATTGAACAATTGTGGACGAATTAACGGGAGATTGAACAATATGTAACAAAATACCGGAAGATTGAACAATAATTAACAGAATACCGGAAGATTGAACATGTACGGACAAATTACCGAAAGATTGAACGAGTGTGGACGAATTACCAGGAGGTTGAACAAGGGTGGACAAGCACCAAAAGATTGAACATATACGTGCAAATTACCGGAAGATTGAACAAGGGTGGACAAAATACCGGAAGATTGAACAAGTGTGGACAAATTACCGGAAGATTGAACAAGGGTGGACAAATTACCGGAATATTGAACAAGTGTGGGAAAATTACCGGAAGATTGAACATGTACGTACAAAACACCAAAAGATTGAACATCTACGTGCAAATCACCGGGAGATTGAACAAGTGTGGACAAATTACCGGAAGATTGATTGTCTACGTGCAAATTACCGGAAGATTGAACAAATGTGAACAAAATACCGGAAGATTGATTATCTACGTGCAACTTACTGGAAAATTGAACAAAAGTGGACAAACTACCGGGAGATTGAACAAGGGTGGACAAAGTACCGTAAGATTGAACATGTACGGACAAAATACCGGAAGATTGATTATCTACGTGCAAATTACCGGAAGATTGAACAATTGTGGACGAATTAACGGGAGATTGAACAATATGTAACAAAATACCGGAAGATTGAACAATAATTAACAGAATACCGGAAGATTGAACATGTACGGACAAATTACCGAAAGATTGAACGAGTGTGGACGAATTACCAGGAGGTTGAACAAGGGTGGACAAGCACCAAAAGATTGAACATATACGTGCAAATTACCGGAAGATTGAACAAGGGTGGACAAAATACCGGAAGATTGAACAAGTGTGGACAACTTACCGGAAGATTGAACAAGGGTGGACAAATTACCGGAAGATTGAACATCTACGTGCAAATTACCAAAAGATTGAACAAGGGTGGACAAATTACCGGGAGATTGAACAAGGGTGGACAAAATACCGTAAGATTGAACATCTACGTGCAAATTACCGGAAGATTGATTAAGGGTGGACAAATTACCGGAAGATTGAACAAGTGTGGAAAAATTACCGGAAGAATGAACATGTACGGACAAAATACCGGAAGATTGATTGTCTACGTGCAAATTACCGGAAGATTGAACAAGTGTGGACAAATTATCGGGAGGTTGAACAAGGGTGGACAAAATACCGGAAGATTGAACATATACGTGCAAATTACCGGAAGATTGAACAAGTGTGGACAAATTACCAGAAGATTGAACATGTACGGACAAAATACCGGAAGATTGATTATCTACGTGCAAATTACCGGAAGATTGAACAATTGTGGACGAATTACCGGGAGATTGAACAATATGTAACAAAATACCGGAAGATTGAACAATAATTAACAGAATACCGGAAGATTGAACATGTACGGACAAATTACCGAAAGATTGAACGAGTGTGGACGAATTACCAGGAGGTTGAACAAGGGTGGACAAGCACCAAAAGATTGAACATATACGTGCAAATTACCGGAAGATTGAACAAGGGTGGACGAAATACCGGAAGATTGAACAAGTGTGGACAACTTACCGGAAGATTGAACAAGGGTGGACAAATTACCGGAAGATTGAACATCTACGTGCAAATTACCAGATGATTGAACAAGGGTGGACAAAATATCGGAAGATTAAACAAATGCGGACAAATTACCGGGAGATTGAACAAAGGTGGACAAAATACCGTAAGATTGAACATCTACGTGCAAATTACCGGAAGATTGAACAAGGGTGGACAAATTACCGGAAGATTGAACAAGTGTGGAAAAATTACCGGAAGATTGAACATGTACGTACAAAATACCAAAAGATTGAACATCTACGTGCAAATCACCGGGAGATTGAACAAGTGTGGACAAAATACCGGAAGATTGATTGTCTACGTGCAAGTTACCGGAAGATTGAACAAATGTGAACAAAATACCGGAAGATTGATTATCTACGTGCAACTTACCGGAAAATTGAACAATTGTGGACAAACTACCGGGAGATTGAACAATATGTAACAGAATACCGGAAGATTGAACAAGGATGGACAAAATACCGGAAGATTGAACAAGTGTGGACAAATTACCGGAAGATTGAACAAGGGTGGACAAATTACCGGGAGATTGAACAAGTGTGGACAAAATACCGGAAGATTGATTGTCCACGTGCAAATTACCGGAAGATTGAACAATTGTGGACAAATTACCGGGAGGTTGAACAAGGGTGGACAAATCACACAATGTCTGATGTTGTCTTGAAAATCGCACGCTCGTACTTACCACTTATATGCGTGTTAATGGTTTGTTCAAGTTATCAATCTTTTCTCAACATGTATGTTTCAGCCGACGTCTCGGTCGCAGAGACACGGACGCCCTGCGCGGCCAGCAAGCGGCGGGCGGCCGAGGCAGCAGAGCAGCAGGTGGAGTTCAAGAAACACTACTCCGTCAAGAACAACAAGAAGGACGAATGAACAGTGAGCTGATATTTTGTCTCCCCGCTGTATCCCCGACACCGTTCTTCTCCCTCTCCTGTGCCATTTGGATTTCCCCCCGTTTTATACTCCCTTTGATTGAACCAGATATGTAGTCCCGTTCCATCTGAATGCGAGTCCCTTCTCGCGTATTCCTCATCCTGTACTATTTATTCTCCCATTCTATTCTCTCTTGTCAATTGAGCCCCGCTCCCTCTGACTCCGCCCTCAGCTCAGTCAATCTCCCCAGTGCTTCGTCCGATTTCTATACATATCGTTAGAGAAACGGTTCAAATTGATCTCTCCCTTATCGGAGAAAACGGAATGACCTGTTGTGCCATATATATACATGCTCTTTTTTGATTCTCAACCCAATGCGTTCTCAATTATACCAATTGTTGCTTCTCTCCCTCAACACAAGATATGATCAGATATGATTAAGTCGGTTAAATAAATGCTGTTAGAGAACATATGTTGGTTTTCACAAAAGACTGTAAGAGGGAGAGCAATATCTGGCAGGCGTAATTTTAATTGTTTTGTCCTGTACACGTACAGCCGTCGTACAATACGCGCGCTTCAATCGACAGGTACATACTGCTGGGGGTACAGTACGGAATGGTTGTCCGCGTACAGTTAGTTTTTCTGGCCGCGTACAATACAGCAGGGTTAGCGAGTGCTCCCCGGGTGAACAGTGATAATTCTTTACTTCCTTAGCAAACAAAAACAAAAGAAAACGTTTTTCGAAAGAGATTTATTAGACAATAACTGTAACTAACATCAGAACAAACATGGTGATATTATCGAAGCAATCGTTTGCGAGAAAGGGAATTAAACTGGGCATAAGGAGATAATAACGAGATATGATGGCACAGTGAGGTGACGCGGAATGGAGAGACAAACTATAGCGAGAGACGAATAGGGATCTGTTTCACATGGGGACTTTAGAGTAGCATTGAGAGTTAAAATTGGGTTACAAAAAGGCACAATTTGGGAGTAGCTCAGTACGGCAAAACAATTCACAGAAATAGTGGGCAGAGTGGAACACGCAGTTCTAACATCATCTAATACTCACAGTTACTCGCTCTTCTTGTTCTTGTACTTGAACTTCTTGGAATCAGTGTCCGCTGCCATCTCCGCTGCTCGTCGCTTGCTGGCAGTGCCGGCGTCCGTATCTCGACGGCCGAGACGGCGGCTGAAACAAATAACTTACATCAGTAAAACATATAACATTTGACTCTCAATCACTGGGTGTCCCAGGTCTTATAGGAGACAGCCATTTTCGCGAACAGAGGGCGTAAGATTCATATATAAAAACAACTCAATCGTCATTATTCAACCTGCTTAACATCGAAAAAGTTTCAAATTGATTACTCACAACCTGCCCTGGATGATCTTTTCCATGGAGAACTTGATTGCAGTTGTCTAGGGATAGACCGCTCTGCTAGACCAGGAAGTCTGAAAAATACCAACTACAACAATCGATATAATTATATTCGATATCAATAATCGATATAATCGTTATACTTGCACTAGGAAGTGAAATAGACCACATACCTCTGATTGGAAGCACGAACTCCTGCGGCAGGTTCTTTAGATGATTCGCACAATCTTTTCCGTCCACTCAGAAAGTGAACAGCTCGACTGGCGTGTCAGGTGAAATAATGGCCTGGAATCCATTCAAAATATGCGCTTTACAATCGAAACAAATGATAGTATTACCTTTTCCAGACACTGCAGCACGAACCTGTCGACCAGGAACTTGCTCTTCTGTCCGCCGATACCGAGAGCTTCGCTGACAAGGAGTGTGTACTCCTTGTCAAGGGCGACCACTAAACTTGAGAACGATAAAAACATGGAATAAGTCATTTTTTTAGTATAAAATGTATGGAATGCTACTCACCATCGAGTACACCCTCCACGGCTCGAGTTGACATGCCACTCAGATGAGGGAGAAGGGGTGCGCTTCCGAACGTGGCTTGCATCTTCTTCTCCCTCTCCGCTTCCAGCTTGTTCTGCGACTGCCGCGCGTCCTCGGCGACTTTCTTGACTTCTTCTGCGTGAACGCTTCGGATAACGGATAACTGAAGCAAAAATGAATCACCATATAAAGAGGATAAATTTAAAATTTGCTCAAATAAAAGCAAAATCGCAAAAATTCTGCAGTATTCACTGGTATTACACAATGTTTTTGAAACACACTTTTTTGCGACTGATTTTAGCCCAAAAAATGTTGTTTTTGAAATCACCTGGATGGCCCGATTGCAGCAACTGCCAGCGGGCCAACTAATCATTACGTTAACTTCTCATCAATCATAACCTCATTAATGAGTTAATGTCTCATTTCAAACAGGTGGTTTCAAAAACAACATTTTTTGGGCCAATGTATCTAAACTCACTGAGTATATTTTTAATCATCAGAAATTAGGGCCGATTTCGGATTACGGCAGAATTTTTGTGATTTTGCCATTATTTGAGCAGATTTTATATGCATCCGCATTATATGTATCCTAATTCGTACCTGACTTTGAATGTATATGATCTGTGCGAGCGTATCGCGTCGCTCTGGATCAGAACATGATGAGTATGTAGAAACAGTGTCGCGCAGGTTGGCGGGACGTGCGTGCAGTTGGTGGACGGCGCGCAGCTGGTAGAGATGGTCCTGAAACGTTATTTTCCAAATTCAAATGACAGGTTTAATTACCCAAGTTTGAGTTTGAGGACGACGAAGCGTGCTGCCCTCGAGCCTGTGTTGCCGATGTTCTCTGTCCCACCGCCGATGATGACGACATCTGCTGTCCCGCCGCCGAATCGCCCCGGCCGCCCACCCGCCCCACTCGTTGCACGAAACCGTTCTTCCTCCCCTGTGAGTCACAATCGTATGGTCGTGCTTCGTGGCCTCCGTGAGCCCACGGGGTGCCAACCTTATTACGCGTATATGCAAGACGAGCAGTCCGTAATTAATTTGATCAACCAGATTAATGCGGACGGCCCTGTGAAGGAGTGCTTTCGCATGGGCCACAAGGGGGGTAAAGGTCCGCGCAGCCTGAAGCTAATTTTCACGAACAGCCACACGGCCAGGCACTTTGTCGCGCAGTTCAATCACCACAAGCGCATGTTTCCCTCGCATTTTGGTGATATGTCGGCGAGGATGGGCTACAACCCGTCCGAGCTGGCAGCGCACAACAACACGCTAGGCGAGCGTACCAAGGCTTGGAAGCAGCGGGGGGTTGCGCACAGCAACCCCTCCGCTTCCCAGGCCAAGGGGCGCGATGACCCGGAACCAATGTTTATTTCCCCGTCCTTCTCTACCCTCTCGGAGGAGCAGGTGGTGAAGCCCGCGTATGACTCGGGCGGCGGTAAGACGGCCTCCATTGTTGTTCCGATGGAGGTCACCTCTTCTGCCGTTGTGGAGACGCACGCGGTCCTCAACCCCACCACTCCGGTGGCTGGGGCGCAGCTGGATGCGGCCGCCACTCCTAGGATGAGTAAGAGCCAGAGGAAGAAGGAGAAGGAACGGGCCAAAAAGCGCCTCGCTGAGTCGGCCCAGCAGCCTCCTTCAATGCCGAAGCAGCTGCGGTCCCGTAGCGGGAACCGCACGACCTCTATTCCCATTCCCACTACCATTGAACAGACACTTCCTCCCGCTCTCAATTCTAGGCTGACTGCAACTCCCGCGCGATCGCCTGCGACGGTCGGACAGCAGCAGACGTGCCCCCCGACCTCTTCCTGCCCCCCTCGGACGTTGCCAGCGGAGACGCCCGCGTGAAGTTCTACCTAGCGAATTGCACTAAGAAATTGAACGAATTACACTCTCTTCTATATAGCTTTGAGCATGACATTGTTGCTTTTTGCGAATCCTGGCTCTCGCCAAATTTTCCTAATGGTCTCCTTGATCCCCGCGGTGTTTATCATATTGTTCGACGAGATCGGCCCTCACGGGCCGGTGGAGTCATCATTTTCATCCGAAAGATTATTGCCATTCTTGAGATTCCATTATCCAATGATTCTGAATGTGTTTGTATTGACATTCTCACACCCATTGTATATCGTGTATTTCTGTTGTACCGGCCACCTTCCACCCCTGCCGAGCCCACTCGCTCAATTCTATCTGATCTCTCCTCTCTCATATCTGCCTCTGCTATGCCTGTAGTTGTTCTGGGTGATCTTAACTTTCAATTGTACCCGGGTCAGACCGCGGGTAGCGGACTAGTAAGTGATTTCTTTGAGTTCTGTAACAACGCTGGCTTGTACAATCTTGTACAACAGCCAACGCGCGGAAAGTACGTTTTTGATGTCGCTCTCGTCGATTCCCCACCAGCGTTTTCGGAAGTCGAGGTGGTCCGCCCATTCTCCTCCTCTGACCACGCCGCCGTCACTTTCTCCCTTCTCTCCGACGTAGCTGCTTCCGACGAGACTCAAGAAGACTTCTCGCGCGACTTCACGAAGGCCGACTATTCTAAACTGGACTTCATTCTAGCTAATTATGATTGGAGTTGTGTGTTTTCCGATACTTCTTGCATCGATACTGTTTATAATAAATTTATATCTGTTTTGAATGATATAATTCAGACTCATGTTCCTCTCAAGCGACGACCGACTGACAGACCCGCGCCCGCTCATCTCCTGCGAGCCCGTCGGCGAGTAGACGAGGCGTGGGAGGCGCGCGAGCAGACCTCCGACGGCTTCGCCCGCTTTGTCGCCGCCAGGAGAGACTATACAAGCAGGTGCGCCAAGTTTGCCGCTTACACCGAACGCAAAATTATCGACTCGCGCGATTCGCGCAGGTTCTTCGGCTACATCAATCGTAGACTGAACAACAACTCGCGCGGCATCAGTGCTCTCACTATGCCTGATGGCACGCGCACCTCCGACCCCGCAATCATCTCGCGCTCACTTGCCTCTTAGTTTGCAAGCGTCTATAACAAGCCA
This sequence comes from Rhabditoides inermis, assembly GCA_963966185.1. Taxonomy (NCBI): domain Eukaryota; kingdom Metazoa; phylum Nematoda; class Chromadorea; order Rhabditida; family Rhabditidae; genus Rhabditoides; species Rhabditoides inermis. Next base: position 157,416 of record CAWZYM010000297.1, on the reverse strand, counting down.
AACAACAGCCCTCTTCCTCCGCTCACAGCTGCTGACGCCCCACCCTTGTCTGATTTCCTTTTGGACGGATATGCGGTGTTCCAGGCGATTGGCAAACTGAAGAGCAAGCTTTCGCTCACGCCCGAACGCATTCCTGCCTACTTTATCAAAAAACTAGCTTTGTCGTTGTCTGAACCTCTTGCGCGCTTGTTCAACCTGTCGCTCATCTCTGGATCTGTGCCAGAAATGTGGCGCGTTGCTCTCGTATCGCCGCTGCACAAGAAGGGTCGGAGGGACGTTGTTGAAAATTACCGACCAATCTTACTAGTCTCTTCATTTTGCAAGATCCTTGAAATTATTATCAAGGACAAAATTCTTTCCCACCTTTTGCTCTCCGGTTTGATATACCCGCGTCAATTCGGGTTTCTACCGTCCAAATCAACTGTCGCACAACTTTTGTTGTGCGTTTCGAAATGGCTCGATGGTTTGTCCGAAGGCTTTCAAACTGACGTTGTTTATATTGATTTTTGCAAGGCTTTTGACAAGGTGTCTCACCGTCTTCTTTTGCACAAACTCTCCGGTTACGGTATCGGAAACTGTCTAATCAATTGGCTTGGCAGCTATCTCTCTAATCGCTCTTTTAAAGTTATGTGCGGCTCAAAATTTTCTGAATCTTTCGCATGCCCTTCCGGCGTTCCTCAAGGGAGCGTCTTAGGGCCTCTTTTGTTCGTAATCTTCATTAATGACTTACCATCGAAGATATCCTCGGAGGTAGTACTCTATGCAGACGACGCAAAATTCTTTCGTACGATCAGGGAGCCTATGATCGACTTTCATGAGTTGAAGGTGGACATGGTACACTTCTCGTCCTGGTCACATGACTGGGAGATGGAAGTGTCTGTGCCCAAGAGTCGTAACCTGTCCTTGTTCAGCGCGCAACTGCAACTGCGTGCGCAATTGCGCGCGCTGTCGCTTATCCAAATATCTCTACTTATGCGTCTTTATTCAGTACATACGTCCGTCCAATCTTGGAATACGGCTCTATCATCTGGTCTCCTCACACCTTAGAGCAGATCAACAAAATTGAGTCTGTTCTACGAAACTTCACTCGAATCACTCTTCACATACTTGGCTATAATTCTTTCAGTATTCCCTATCTAGATCGCCTCGCTATGTTTGGTATGAACTCACTTGAGTACCGTCGCACTGAACTCGATCTTATTTTCTGTTTCAGGGTTTTGCGTGGTATGGAGGGTCCCGAGTTGCGAGCCCTGTTCACTGTCCAACCGGGCAGAGGCAGACGCAAGAACTCGCTCCAACTGCGTAGAACGGCTACGTATAATAGTGTAGTACACAATGGGTTTGTCTCGCGCGTGGTTCGCGTGTGGAATCAGCTTCCTGACTGCATAGTCACCCACGGGTCACTAGCTTCTTTCAAATCCGCGCTCAGCGGTTTTGACCTTGGCGCAATTTGCGAGTTCAGGCATCATGAGCACTCGGGCTAGCTGGCACTCTCTATCTCTCTCTTCCTCCGCACCCCATCCCTTCCCCCCTCTTCCCACTCATTGTTTGTCGTTGAAGTTGTTATATTTCCGGTGTTATTGCTTCCGTGTTACACTTTTACAACTCGCATTATCCGCGTACTACGTTAGATAAATGTATATCACTTATGTAAAACTCACTTCCATCGACTGAGAAGAACTGAGAACATCGAGCTTGCTTTGGAGGTAGTCTGCGAGTGGGCGAGCATCCACCTGCGGACCTGTCAAATACAGGTGTAAAAAATAAATTTAAAAAAAACAAAAAACAAAAACAGAACATACCCAATTTCGGAGAAGCTGATTGTGGTGCACGTTCGTCTTGAACTTCCACGGCAGCCACACTGAACAAGGGATAGTGAACTAGAATTAGCTTGCACTCACCGCATCAGCGTGGTATCCAAGTTCCTCGTGGCCTTGTTGTGAGTGGCCTCCGTGTCGGTGCGTCGTTTGATGAGAGGTGCGTGGATGGAAGAAGACACTAAAATGAAACTAACAAGGGCACAACAGCAACATGAACATCAGCCGAACAAATTCCAAAATGTATCAATCAATAACACGCAATTGAGATATCACAAAGAAAACGCGAATTTGGATCAAGTGGTTTCGACTCCTAGCATCTTACCACCTGAGCCTTCCATCAACCCGGAGTCTCATCAGAGATGAAGTTGATGGAAAGTGTTCACTATGATTATTCGATATGGGGAAAATAATAGACAATGAAATATTACGATATTGGTGGGAAAAAGGTTTGAATATGGGGACGGACAACGTTTTTAGAGTTGTAAGGAGAGAGCGGCAGGTTGCTATCATTGAACGCAACTGAATGAATGAGGCAAGTGTTCGAGACGACTGATAAGCGGAGTGGGCAGAACTTTCGAGAAAAGTAGATCGTTTAGGGTGGATCAGAATTGCGAGAGTACACTCATTTCGAAGTGGACTCCAATCTAGCCAGTGACATGAGTGATGAATTCTATAAAATTCCGTTTTGCATGCAAATTGTATTTGGTTTTAAGAACATTATGAGAGAGAACTGATTTAGAAAGTTGTAGTTTAACGTGCGAACGATTATGAGCATTATTACTATAGGTTTCAAAAAGCTGCTTGCAACGTTCTTTGAAGTCTTCATATTTCGAACAACAACGGAAGATTCTTAATAGTTCCCCCTTTCACACTAATATTTACTATGGTGTCTGTCTGTCTGTCTGTCATTCTTTCCGGAGAGATATCTCTTTTTAAAGTATACCCTAATTGCTAATTTCTTCTAGAAAGTTTCTTTGACACCCGAGAACGCAAAATTCCAAATATTTCGTCAATAGCGATCTCCTAATCATAGTTATCACCTAATCTCTTAACTATGGAGAAAAATTTCAAAATACTTCAATTACTGTCCCGATCACAAGCTTTGACCATTCGGCCGTGACGTCACGGCCCGGGCCGTGACATAGCGTGACATTGATTATATATCGTTATCTGATCAAACTAAAAATAAACCAATAACACCAATAAATTCAGCATGCATGATTTGCCCGAAATGCACATTTCAATCTCATTTTCATCATTCAAATTGACACCCGGGTGTCCATGTGAGAAACACGATTCAGCATGAAAAGAAGCCGCTGTGATTGAAGTCACATTGAATATAGATAAACAAACTTCTGGATTTATACCTATCTGTATATTGTTGATCTGTATACAAAATATCATAGTAAAGTTTATTTCATTCATTGAGATATTTCGATGCAAAGTGGCTGTTTCAAATTGACATCTTTCGATTCGTACACTTTTCACGGGCTTAATGACGTCCGATCAGAATGAGATTTGCACCATTGAACTTCACATCTTTCACTCCTTCTTATTATAATGTTGTTTCAGCATTTTGTTTTCATGATTTCCGCTATGTTTTCACACTCGAGTCTTGTTTCGAGAACCCGGTGCGAGAGGGAAGGGGCGGGGCGTAGAGGTCGCGTCCTTCTGGCTGTACCCTGCCACAGGCGGGCGAGACTGCGACGCGATAACATATCTGACTTCCCCACTTCACCTTCATGAATTCAAAATTTAGCAATCTGAAATTGTTCTCAGTTTGTCACAAACATTCAGACCTTCAAAAAGAGGTCTCATAAGAACATAAGCAACTAACACCATGAAGTCCACGCTTTAAGACCAGTCTCGTTTGCGCACGGCGTTATTTGAAAAACCAGCTACGATTTTTGTTGCCCTGTTTTTGTCTCGTTGAGACAAGTAAAATGACATCTTATTTTTGAAATTTGAACCATTTTGAACACATCCAAGAATTGCCACCCGGAGTAATTGCCAGCTTGATGCCAAGACTCGACATTTTGCCAAAGGGAAAGAACCATAAAAGAGGGAGTAGGAGGTAGATTGGCGCATTCACTCATCTTTAACTGGCAATTAGTCCGGGTGGCAGTTCCTGCATGTGTTCAAAATGATCCAAATTTCAAAAATAAGATGTCATTTTACTTGTCTCAACGAGACAAAAACAGTGCAACAAAAATCGTGGCTGGTTTCTCAAATAACGCCGTGCGCAAACGAGACTGGTCTGAAAGCGTGGACTTCATGGAGAACAATTTCAGATTGCTAAATTTTGAATTCATGAAGGTGAAGTGGGGAAGTCAGATATGTTATCGCGTCGCAGTCTCGCCCGCCTGTGGCAGAGCACAGCCAGAGAGACGCGACTCCTCTACGCCCCGCCCCTCCCCTCTCGCACCGGGTTCTCGAAACAAGACTCGAGTGTGAAAACATAGCGGAAATCATGAAAACGAAATGCTGAACCAACATTATAATAAGATGGAGTGAAAGATGTGAAGTTCAATGGTGCAAATCTCATTCCGATCGGACGTCATTAAGCCCGTGAAAAGTGTACGGATCGAAAGATGTCAATTTGAAACAGCCACTTTGCATCGAAATATCTCGATGAATGAAATGAACTTCACTATGATATTTTGTATACAGATCAACAATATATATATAGATATAAATCCGAGAGTTCGTTTATCTATACTTATTGTGACTTCTATAACAGCCGCTGCTTTTTAGCTGAAAATCGTTTCTCACATGTCCACCCGGGTGCCAATTAAAATCATGAAAATGCGATTGAAATGTGCATTCGTACAAATCAAGCATGCTGAGTTTAATGGTGTTGTTGGTTTAATTTTAGTTTAATCAGATAACGATATATAATCAATGTCACGCTATGTCACGGCCCGGGCCGTGACGTCACGGCCGAATGGTCAAAGCTTATGATCGGGACAGTAGAACCAAATTTGGAGAGTAGGTGAATCGACCTAGAAAAAGTCGATAGCCGCGATACCAGCTGCCTGTGACCTCATCTTCATGCCCCAATAGGCGAATGTACCCAAAATGCACCCAAAGTTCATGATCTTCGATTTCCATAAAAATTGAATAGAAGAAAGATTACGTATAATAGATTATAGAAACTGGTTTCCTTTTTTGAAAAGTCACCAAATATGGCGAATATGATCGACTTTTCGTACAGACGAGATAGAGGGTCCAATTTGTAAACTTAAGCTTTTGTGGGCAAAAAAGCCCTTCTGTCAAAGTTTCAGAACGATCGGACTTTGTCTTCATACAGTATTAGACATTTTCTGAGCGCGCGTTACTTGCTGGGGTCGCGCCCACCGGATTGCTCGCTACCAGCCGCCAGGTCAACCGATCGATATCGAATAGTTGGCATTCGCAATCACTGACCCATATCCACTCATTTGTGTCGTTTTTGATAGGATTATGTCTAAATATAACAATAATGGATTGAGTCAGTTGAAAAAGACAAAATTTCTATCTTCAACGAATAACTTTGACAAAACGAAAAGTTGAAGGTTGAAAGTTGAGTAAAATGTTTCGAGACGACAATAGATAGTGCTATCTAACGTTCAAATCAACCTCAAACTGTTTCAAACTCCTTCACACGTGCGCACAACGTGTTAGGGCGCGCCAGCCGGCTTCTTTTCTCGAAGTCATTGTAGACGTAATATAGAACTATGTATGTACTGTTTCTTTTTTCAGTTGAAACTAAGTTTTGAGTTAATAACTTGTACTCTCGTACATAGTCACCCTGAAATTCCGCTTTTCAAAGCAGTACAGTGTCGAGTGGAAGTGAGGTGAGGTGAGAATCGAGTTCACCTTACATGTCATTTGGCAAGCACAGGCGGTCAAATTATATTTTTAGAACGTGAGAGAATAGACAGTAGGAAGAGAAGACAGTAGAGAAGAGAGTAGTACTTTCTGTTTAAAAAAGTCTTTACATAACTGTCTCTCGAAAGTCGCAGTGACTACTGCAGATGTGAGAATAGAAGAGTAGACAGAAGGTACCATAGTACTGTCTCTAGAAAGTTGTTGTGACCGCAGCGGGGACGTGAAAGTATACAAGAGAGAGAATAAGAGAGAGAAAAGAGGAGAGAGAAGGGAGAGTAGACATAACTGTCTCTCGAAAGTCGCAGTGATAGTGATTACTGCAGATGTGAGAGTGAGAGTGGAAGAGGTGACGAGAGGTGAAAGTAGACAGAAGAAAACATAGTAATGTCTCTAGAAAGTTGTTGTCACGGTAGAAGAAAAAGATGCAGTAGACAAACAAGAGCATATTGTTAGTATTGTCTCTAGAAAGTTTACAGTAGATAATAAAGAATATAATACTGTTTCTAGAGAATATAATACTGAGAGAGAAAGAGAAAGAGAGAAAGAGATAGCGAGACAGTGGGAGAAGGAGAAGAGAGAGAAGAGAGATAGGGGAGAATAGAACTGTGTCGAGGAAAGAAAGAGTGAGAGAGAGAGAGAAAGAGAGAGAGAGAGAGAGAGAGAGAGAGAGAGAGAGAGGCGGGGGAGGAGGAGGGAGATAGGATGGAAAGTAGACAGAACAGTGTAGAGGAGAAAGAGATGGGGCGGTGTACATCTGTGAAACATAAAATAAGTTAAAAAGAAGTAGGAGAGATAGTTAGAAAAGACAAAAATTAAGCTACATATACAAAATACATAGAACTTGAACACTTCAACTACAACCCTTGCGTGTATGTATCTTTGCAAGAGTCATTAGAGAGCAATCAACTATCAAACATGCAAGACGAACTATTCTTCTATTTTTCTTTTTTGTATACCTAGTGCGGAGGCGCGCGATAGCGCGCCGGAGCGCTAGTCTCCTTGTGAACAATTGTATGATACATTCAACGATATATTACTAGTTGCATGTGGAAAACGAACAACATGAAAATTGTAATCGTCAGTTTTATTGTAAAGTTTAGTAATGAACTTGTTGTTATCTAAATGAATGTTCAAATCTAAAAAGACTGTTGTATTCGGATCTGTATTTGTTTGTTCTAGAGTAAGTGAGCTATGGTAAATATCATTTTGTATTTTGTTGATCATGCTGCCTGCAAAAACTCTCGATAAACTAGAAAAATCATAGTCACGGATTTTGATGAAATTTGTTTTTCTGAGGTTTTCGAAGATTCTAAACACATCCTGCGCAGTGGCTGAGTCCAAAAAATTTTTGGTACCAGAAATGGTATACGGTACCCCAATTTTGCATAATGGCCCAAACTCAACCAAACTTTGATCTGAAGGTGTCATTTTACTCGTTACATGATTAGAAACAAGTTTATAATTGAACATTTTTGCATAATTTCAATAATAAAAAATATAGTCACAAAACCGAAAATTTTTCTATTTTTCCAGATATTTTCTTTTTTGAAAATTTAACCGATGTCCGCCCAGTCCAAATGAAAACAACGTTATATTAGGAAGATTATGGCGGTCATTTTCAGCAATTAAAATCAAAAATCGAAAGACACCTTTTTTGGGAACAGCCGCTCAAAGTTGGTACACTACGACATTCCTAGTCAACAAAATTCCAACTGCAAAGCATTTATCAACAAAAATTGCGAGGATTCTTCAAATCAAACTATTCAAATGTTTATACGTTATCTTTAACACGATGTTCACTCGTAGTAAAGTAAATCACTCATAAGAACATAAAATCGTTAACGTTTTGCGATGATTGCAGGTACACCAATCGGGCTTTTGCATTCATTTCCATTTGGGTATTTGCCTTGCGGACAATACTCATGCGAACCAACATTGAATCAACATTGATGTTATTAACCGATAGATATTTGATATCTATCGATAATCGAAATGCGCGGCAACTAAGGACCAGCTTGCGTTGTTTTGCTTGCGGTATCCTGAGCACAACTTGACCTCTTTCACTTTGATCTGTCCGTAGATGTAGAATCAGAAATAGGGTGTGAACGACTTCGATCTTCTACTCTCTCTCTCTCTCTCTCTCTCTCTCTCTCTCTCTCTCTCTCTCTCTCTCTCTCTTGCGCTCTCTCTCAGGATCTTTTAATGCCAAGCAAGTCTCACTCTGCAGTCATCTCAGGTGCGGGAAAATAGAACATTTTAATCTTATGGAGTCCAAGATGATGGCTTACCGAGATGAAATCCACAAGATTGGAATCATCACCTACATATGTATAACAAAAAAACTTTTGAAAAAAAGTAGCTATACTTCGCTCACTTTATCAAGTAATCAAGTTTGCCAATGGCGGTCAGCCTGCTTCGGCCTTGGCTGAAGCGCCTGCCGCGCAAAGAATTAAGGACACCGGAGTACGTTAGTACGAAAAAAATCAAAGCTTTTCTACTCCACTCCCCCTCAGGACTATGGAATATGTGGACTTCGAAACAACAGCCAAATCATGGTCACTGCGACCAAGTCAGGAGTTGATAATAGATTTTCCGTTAAAGACTGTCGTAGAAAAATATCCTCCGAGAGAAACAGTGAGCCTGGACAAAGTAGGCTACACAGGTTTTAGAATCACTGTTGACATTGAGTGGAGTGGTTTTAGGAATTCGTTTCCTGTGGTCAGTTGAATCTCACATTATTGGACAAGCTGGTCCTTATTTGCAGCGCATTCGATTATCGATGGAAATCAAATAGCTATCGATAACCAACATCAATGTTGGTTTGTATGAGTATTGTCCGCAAGGCAACCACCCAAATGGGAATGAATGTTTTTAAACGTTTTGCGATGATTACAGGTACACCGATTGGTGTACCTGCAATCATCGCAAAACGTTAACGATTTTATGTTCTTATGAGTGATTTACTTTACTACGAGCAAATATCGTGTTAGAGATGATGTATAAACATTTGAATAGTTTGATTTGAAGAATCCTCGCAATTTTTGTTGATAAATGCTTTGCAGTTGGAATTTTGTTGACTAGGAATGTCGGAGTGTACCAACTTTGAGCGGCTGTTCCCAAAAAAGGTGTCTTTCGATTTTTGATTTTAATAGCTGAAAATGACCGTCATAATCTGCCTAATATAACGTTGCTTACATTTGGACTGGGCGGACATCGGTTAAATTTTGCAAAAAAGAAAATATCTGGAAAAAGAGAATTTTTTTGGTTTTCTGATTATAATTTTTTAATCATTAAAGTTATGCAGAAATGTTCAATTATAAACTTGTTTCTAATCATGTAACGAGTAAAATGACACATCCAGATCAAAGTTTGGTTGAGTTTGGGCCATTATGCAAATTTGAAGTACCGTATACCATATCTGGTACCAAAAAAATTTTTGGACTCAGCCACTGCGCAGGATGTGTTTAGAATGTTCGAAAACCTCAAGAAAATCAATTTCATCAAAATCCGTGACTATGATTTTTCTAGTTTTGGTCTAGTCTGTGGAGAGTTCGATTTTCTCAGAGACCGTGTGATATATAATTGATTAACTGAGAATTGACACTACATAACAAGTTCTGTTGTTATTGTACCGTGACAGTGCGTTGTACATATTATAATATTCATCAGAGAAAAATAACATGGAACTCACGTGAAACTTGAAAGTGCACCCTGAATCTCCCAATAGACGCTGTTGCATCTCATACAGCCGATCTAGCTGCTCTCCGACCCAGTCGCACACTTCTTGTGTTAGTAGAAAACTGTCCATCCAGCGGGCCACAACTGCATGCAACATCATCAAAGTAGCCGTGGCATCGGAGCGGAACATGCGACAAGCTGCAGCCAAGGGGATGACAACAAGAGCGGTCTAAAAAGAGAAACACGAGTTATCAGAAAAGCGGAAGAAGCTTTGAATCGCAATATGGCGATACCTCACCATCGCCTTTTCGTGTCCGCTGACATTACCAACGTGTACAATGTCGTCGGCGGGAGAACACTTGCGGTACGTAGGCCATTCCGTGAGACGAAGAGACTGGTTTAATTCGCGAATGTTTCTAGCTGACAGTCGAGCGTGTTTTTGGACTCAGAAGAAAACATGTCTGAAAGAAATGCGAAACATAATTCGATATTAGTTTCAAAATGGTCACCTCTCAGAGCATCAGACAAGTTTCCCTCAGCACATTGGTGTAGATACATGTAGTCAGATGCTAGAGTGTACGGCGGGATTTCAGCATTCCAGATACCGTAGTCTACAATACATTTGACTAGCAACGACTACAGATCTTCCAAATAATTCTAAATCCATTGCACCGCTGGGCTGAATCCTGAACTGGGTCAAACAACCCTCCAGGCAGCCGGAGATCACGAGCCTGGTTAGGCGGCCAGTATCGAACAGGGCAGCATGAATTGAAAAACATAAACGTCATGAAAAAGTATGAGATACCTGGATTGGTTTGCCCGTGTTGAGTGCACCGAGGGCATCCCATGAAACCATTGTGACCCGGAAGGTTCCAGACAGAGGCGGCTGCCTGTCAATACCCAAAGTTCACAACTTCCGGAATAATCTAAATGAAACTTACAGGGCAGTCCAGACAAGAGTACGTTACAGACAGACAGACCTCCCACTGCAAAATTCAATTAGATGTACCACACGAGATATCAAAGTCAAAATTCGATATGTACCTGTCGACCGCCGTGGAACAACTGGAGAGGTATGCGTTGGGAGAGTTGAACGACTGTCGTGAATTGGATTAGCAACTCAGACCACAGACTCTTGTCAGGAGTCACACCACATGAGAGAGCGCCGATCATGACAACGTTTTCGGCTTTTCCTCGCACACTTGGTGCCAGATCCACAATCGAACACATGGCCGGCCACAAATGACTCCTAAAATGATTGCTTTAAAAAACCCGCGACGGCCTTATACCACAATTATATCACCTGTCACAATCAGGATAGACGATACCGTCGCAATTCACCAGAAGCTGTACGTTGATGCGACCTCTGGCGAATTCGTTTCTGCTTTCCACTCCTGAAATGCTTTACCTTCATTTTCCGTTTAACCCTAATCATTTCCTCATTCTCAGTAACCCCTCTTCTATATCCTATAACACTCAGATAAGCGTACGTTCGCAATGAACTATTTTAAATCTTTCTAAGTGCTCTCCATTTTTCAAGAAGCACATTTTTGAGCCCAATCATGTCACAAAGACAGTGGCACATGTTTTATGAAATATGCATAATGTCTTATGGAAAGACGATCTGTAGTACATTCCAAATTGCACTGCTTGCGCGCAACCGGTGCATAGACAGCCATAACGCGCGAATGGTCCATACCGTTTTCTTTGATCGTAATTAATTCTTTGATCGTAATGAATGTAAAGGCGTTAAGGTAAAGATAACCCCGATTCAAGAGATTATTTTCTTTGAGTTGCACAAAACATCAAATTGAAAAAAACACACACCATTTCGGTACTTCTCGTAGTACCGCATATCGTCTCTCCGAGTATCACCGACGGCGAGTGTATGGAAGAACGTGTGCCATTGAACTATCTTCTGTAAAGTGATTATAAAAGTAATTGATACAATGTTGTATCTTTACCTCAATGTTCTTCTCCAACTTCTGCTGTAGAGATTTCGAAGAATCAAAGGTGTACACCGAATATGGAGCTGCGCGACTCGGCTTGTGAACTCTAAAAATGAATCATTGATAATCAATTAAGTTCTCCATCACTCACGCTCCTGCCATGCCGTTGCCTATATCCAGGTTAGTGGCCCTGCAACCATATCATTATGTTTATACGCTTTGAAAAGTGAACTTACTGAAAAGTCGTTCTCCTTTCTTGGCATGTGTGCGATTCACAACGAGAAGTGGAGTTCGACAATCGACTCAAGCATTCACCACAATAGACGTTTTGTCGAACTGGAGACATCTCAAGGAGACCGGATCGTACACGCATTTGATCTTCCCAAGAGTATTTGAGAGGACCAACAGCCCGCTTTGCCGCGAAATCATATAATTCCTTCAATTTGGAGGGAGTGAGACCGGCAATTTCATCCAAGACAGTGGGTGCCAGCAAGTGATCTGGTACGGTTGCTAGCCATGCAGGAGGAACAGCGCCTGTGTATGAACGAAAACATGCATTCGTGGGTCATAACATACAAATCACACACCTCCTCTACCTCCCTGCGGACCGGTCCTCCGCCGCCGCCGCCTCCGAGCGGACCACCCGGTCCTCCGCCGCCGCCGCCTCCGAGCGGACCACCCGGTCCTCCGCCGCCGCCGCCTCCGAGCGGACCGCCAGGTCCCCCGCCGCCGCCTCCGAGCGGACCACCCGGTCCTCCGCCGCCGCCGCCTCCGAGCGGACCGCCAGGTCCTCCGCCGCCGCCGCCTCTGAGCGGACCGCCAGGTCCCCCGCCGCCGCCTCCGAGCGGAACACCCGGTCCTCCGCCGCCGCCGCCTCCGAGCGGACCGCCAGGTCCTCCGCCGCCGCCGCCTCCGAGCGGACCGCCAGGTCCCCCGCCGCCGCCGCCTCCGAGCGGACCACCCGGTCCTCCGCCGCCGCCGCCTCCGAGCGGACCGCCAGGTCCCCCGCCGCCGCCGCCTCCGAGCGGACCACCCGGTCCTCCGCCGCCGCCGCCTCCGAGCGGACCACCCGGTCCTCCGCCGCCGCCCTGCGAGATGAATCCTCCTCTTCCGCCTTCAAAATTAAATTTTAATAATACGAGAAGAAAAATCACAAATCATACCTGCATTGCATGTGAAATCAATCGGCTGGCAATCCATTGACTCTCCATCCACTTCATTCATTTCATAGCTTCTGTTGAATACTCAAACAAATCATTCAATTAATGTTTACTTAGAATAAGTTGAAACTACCTTCATCTAAGTCTTTTTTTTTCCACAATTTCGAGGGAGGAGCATCGTCCCACCACCACGCGTCGTCTTCCATTATCCTAACAAAAAAAATAAAAATCATACCAAAACAATATACATTGAAACAACAAAAATGACAGAAAAAATAACATTGTTCCAGTTTCCAGAGCACTCGCATCATTGTGTGCGATGTAATGTACATGTACAGTACGTGTACTGTACATTTCTTTTCGTACAGTTGGCGTACAAGTAGCGTGCAATGTATTGAGTCCTGACTGTACGCGTACTGTACATAACACGGTGCTTGGTCGCGTACAATACCGCCGGATTACCGAGGAGGAGAAGGGCGGAGTGGGGGGAAGGGGCATTTTCCGGTTTGAATGTAGTGTACATGTACAGCCGTCGTACAATACGCGCACAACAAACGAGCTGTACATACTGCTGGGGGTACAGTACGGATGAACTGTACGCGTACAGGTCGTTTTTCGGGCCGCGTACAATACCGCCGGATCACCGAGTTCCGGGAACGGGCGCAAAGCTGGAGCTGCCCTTTTCGAAGGATGGGAGAAAGACGACTGCGATGGATGGGCTGGAGGTGAAGGTGGCATTCAACGGACAGTGGAAAGAGCACCTGGGAGAGCTGAGTGGAGGTATGTGGAGGGGAGAGTGAGAGAGAGAAAGAGAGAGAGAGAGAGAGAGAGAGAGAGAGAGAGAGAGAGAGAGATAGAAGTGGGGGGACTGTTTCTGTTTCAGGCCAGAAGGTGGCGCTCTCTCTTGTGTTGGCGATGTTGAAGTTCAAGCCGGCGCCCATCTACATTCTCGACGAGGTCGACGCTGCCCTCGACCTCTCCCACACTCAGAACATTGGAGCCATGATCAAGAAGCACTTCACCAACTCGCAGGTACCCATTAGCCATTGATAATGACAAGATGATTGATTGATTTCAGTTCATCATCGTGTCGCTAAAGGAGGGTATGTTCAATCACGCAAACGTGTTGTACCGGACCAAGTTCAGCGAGGGAACCAGTCAGATCACCAGGATTGACAACACCAAGTGAGGGGGGGAGAAGAGAGAAGAGCGACCGTCTCTCTTTCACCTGCTGCCATGTTGCCACTTACGATGTCTCACGTTCCATCTTGACTCCCTCCAATTGCCTTTTTGATATCACTTTACTCATTTTACGTATCTCACACTCCGGTTTTATGTACACCTCTACTTTGTATATCGGCGATCTCTCTGTGTTCCTGTAACTATGCGTGTTTGATTGTTGTCGAATGAAGTGTTTTGATGCGTGCACGTGATTGTTTGTGTTGATGGCGACACGTGTGTGCGTGACGAGAGAGTTGTTTGTGATGTTGTCATTGTCTCGCCATGCCGGCCACTCAGCCTGCTGCCCTTTTCTTCCCAGTTGACGATTGGCGCTTCCCTGCACTCGCTTCCGATCAGCAGACAGTGGGTAGATTTGGCATATGTCTATCTTGTTGACTGTTCGTGTTTCAGATCAAAGTCGCCCCTGCCGCCAAGGTGTGGCTGGCGCACGAAGGAAGACCGATGTACGTCGACAAGATCGTCGACGCGCTCGCCCGTCACTTCGACATCATTGTCGTCAATCCCCCACCCAAGTATGTGTGTAGTGGATCGTTGAACGGAGCAATTCTCACAAATTGCCACTTCTCAGGCACCCTTTCTCGAGATTGCTTTCGAGAACGAACGGAATCATGGCTGGAAAGAAGAAGGGTATGTACCAGGACAGCGGCACGCACTACGTCAAAGGAGGAAGAATCTGCGACGTTCTGAAGCGGGATAACCGGAAGCAGAAGAACGACGAGCTGAGCAAGGTGAGAGTAAAAGCGCGACAGTCACGTAACATTCAACCTTTTGCATTTTTGAAAATTGTCATTCGTTATTGTTCACTGTTTTGTTTCAGGCGATTCCAGCTGCTGAGCTGAGCGACCAGGCCGTTCTTCGTCTGTTCGATACTGGACAGCCCGTCAACAATCTCCAGACCATCCTCTCGAAGCCATCCAGGAAGTTCCAGACGCAGGTAGGTATGGGAAAGAAAATTAGTAGAATGCCTGTTACTAACTGTGAGGATTGTGCACGATGTGGAAGAAAAGAAGGAAGTGGTTATGGGGACACACATTACGATAGCATGAGTATTGTATGTGCAGCGCCGCCACGATTCGCTGCTCGGAAGTGGCCGCCAACCCTGCATCTCGTTCTGCGAGCGCGTCGCAGTCAAGTGTGTCTCTCCGAGGCCATCGGCTGTCAGTGTTTATATCGATTGTCTGTTAACTTACGCTCACAGATTTATGTTACCAATGACGATGTTTCTAATTCAGGATCCGCGCACACCGACAGTCTTCGTCGTCTCAAAGCAGCCGGAAGAAGTGGCGAAGGAAATCAAGTGGAGAGTCAGTGGGGAAGAGAGAAAGATCCTGTTTAGTATGATCTTAATTGTTGTAATGTGTACATCTCCAGCGCGCGAGAATGTTGCCGATGTTCTGGTCGAGCAAGCACTACACGATCCCGAAGGTGGGTTGTTGTTTGCTTGTGCACTGTTCTCCTGTTCACTCCACTCTGTTCTAGCGCCCGTCGGTTCTATTCGAAAGCGGCTCCTCGGACTGGGTGTACACGACGCGGCTGCGCGTGGAGGAGGAGGTACGAGGTGGGCATGTGTAGTGCTGTTGTTGTTCACATTTATTCAGGTGGGCCCGCGAGACAGCCGAATTATTAAGTATTGAATTATCGTAAGTATTTCTCCAAGAATCATCGTTTTTCTAGGTTTCGCGTGGTGCTAAATCCGATTTTTTTTGTCAATTTCAAGAAAGCGACCCGTCTCAATCCCACTGATCCCGAGAAGATTCTCGACGCCCCCGAATTCCGAGTACGTCCATACATCGTCCTATGATGTGACGTGAGAAATGCAGTGACATCTGGTCATTCTTTTTTTGTTGTCAATCTTGCCAGAGTGGTTCTTGTGACATATTGGACAACGTTTTGGTAAGAGATGTGAATAAGATCGACACAAGACGTATGAATAGACGTGACATTCTGATGCAAGCTGTTTTCAGAACTCTTTCTACATGAACCTGCCGGTGTGCACCCCAATCCTAACGACAGGTAGGGAGAAAGAGAGAGAGAGAGAGAGAGAGAGAGAGAGAGAGAGAGAGAGAGATACTCCGTCTCTTCCAGATGGGGTCGCAACCCCCTCGACGACGCCAAAATGTTTAAACACGACATCTGCGCCCGCATGCTCTCCCACCCAAAGTTCCATGATTAAGTTGGCAGACGCCGTCGAGGAGAGGTACGTCATCCGGCCGATGACGTCATCGCATTGATAGTGACGTCACTGTTTCCAGTGACGAGTACGAGTCCGACGAATCCACGGAATCCGCCCGCGAATCGGCCGATTCCTCCCCGAACCCAGTTGACTATGCCAGCAGGCTGTCTGCCACAGGTGAGTGACGTCATCCGGTAAAGTCATCTGTTGGTGACGTCATTCAGGCTTCTCCTACTCGCTCGACTCGCGATTGGTGCGACCAGTGTCCGGTGGCATGAACAAGTGGGCGCCTCTTTCCGACATATGATGACGTAATCTCTGGAGATGACGTCACCATGACGTCACTGTGTTTGTACAAGTTCCACAAAGGGTTGTAACGTGATTGACCTGATTCGCTCACTTATTTACTCAACAGTATATGTTTTTTTTTCATTTATTGATTATTGAAGTGTGGATTGATTGCAACGATTCGACTAGTACTTTTTCATGTTTTACCTTACTCCTGCTTCTGTCACGACAAGATTGTCTGAAAAAAATCAATAGTCTTGATGTATCGATTGTAATAAAACTTTTTACCTTGAACTTTGTGTCTGCTTGGAACTCTGCGGTCTGCTTCTGTTTCGGACCGCCGGATTTCGACTGTTTTTGCTCGAGTGCATCATAGAAAAAGTTCAAGCCGGCGCCCATCTACATTCTCGACGAGGTCGACGCTGCCCTCGACCTCTCGCACACTCAGAACATTGGAGCTAAATATGATCAAGGAGCACTTCACCAACTCGCAGGTACTCATTATCGATTGATAGGCTGATCGGTATCGATCGATATTGATTCGAATATTGATTGATTTCAGTTCATCATCGTGTCTCTGAAGGAGGGTATGTTCAACCACGCGAACGTTTTGTACCGGACCAAGCTCAGTGAGGGAACCAGTCAGATCACCAGAATTGAAAACACCAACTGAAGGGAGGAGAAGAGAGGAAAACGTTCGTTTTCCTTTCATCTGCCATGCCGCCACTTACGACGTCTCGAATCTTACCCTACAGATTGCCTTTTTGATATCACTTTACTCATTTTACGTTTCTCACACTCCGGTTTTATACACACCACTCGTTTGTTTATCGGCGATCTCTTTTCGTTTCAGTATTTATGCGCGTTTGATTGTTGTCGAATGAAGTGTTTTGATGTGTGCACGTGCGTGCACGTGATTGTCTGTGTTGGTGGCGACACGTGTCCGTGTGCGTGACGAGAGTGAGTGATACGTGGTGTCGTCATTCCCTCGATATGCCCTTCCCTCGACCCGTCGATGCCGCTCGCTTCCCGACGGGAGACTGGCGCTTCCATTCTATCGACTGTAACGGCATTGTGAGGCAGGGTGTGGAGTGAGGGTCGTGATGCGACTTTTGTAGGTGAAGAAGTTCGCGGCGGCTCTTCTCGTGTTGCAGCGGTTTTGAGAGCTGCACGTTGACAGCATCATCGACAAGTTGGAGAAAGAGTTCGACATCCTTGTCAACAACAAGGAGTGAGTAGGAGCCGACATTGCCGTTCAACACTCCGCCTTTGTAGCTCGAAGTTCGCCAAAGAGATGAACAACATGAACGCATTTGTTCATGTTCGCCACGGCAAGTATCGATCTGACGAGACGTACGAGGCAAGAAGGGGAAGGTGCTGTGTTGTCCGAAAACAGAAGGGCGCTCAACAAAACGATTCTATCAAGGTTGGCGAGTGGGGCGCATGTTATGGCATTCCTAGCGCTTAGAACTCCAAACGTTCGAAGGAGATGGTGAATAGAGAATAAAAACACCGAGACGCGTACTACGAAATCATCATTATTGTTCTTCAGTGTAATCAACTGATATTTAGGGCCGTCTCGGCGACGGGCGGTGCGGCGGCGGAGTATAAAAGGGCCCTCAGGTACCCAATGTGAGCTGGGACCCGACTGTGCTCGTGCAGCTGGTGACTCCCCGCAAAAGACCGGTGAGTTGTTCATGTTGATAAGTGTGTCATGTTGAGAAAATAATGTCGGATCTGGTCTTTAATCTGAAAAACTTTTGTTTTGTTTTAATGTTCATTTATTGCAGCAGTCGCGCATGCTTCCTTCGAGATGAAACAGCGACGTGTACGCCATTCAGTCGGTGGGTTATTTATATGATTACTTTTCACTTGTATCATCTTCTTGTTCTAGCGTCATTCCCCTCTCCCCTCTGCCGGATCCAAGTCGTTCGTGTTTTCGACTAGGCTCAAGCAGGAACACGACAATCCGTACCAGGTGTGTATGTGTTGAGTGCTGTTATTCATTTGTTTGTAAATTCGCCGCCAGCGGAAGCCGCTGGAGGAATTGGTGTGTTCTTGTTTAGTTCAATGGTCTTTTTAAATTACAATTTGCCTCGGTAATCATTTGCAGCCGAGTTGGGCGCTCGCGCGCCATCAAAGCAGTGCCACAGATCATTCTGGCCGCAACTGGTATTTCATACGACTTGTGTCATGGTTTAGCATGTCTTGTCTTGCAGAACTCGACGAACTTGACTGATTGGTCGTGTCACAACACGGTGGCCATAGCCCTCGAAGCTTAGCTCTACCTATGGAATGCCGAGATCGGTGAGACGTCGGTGAGTATTGATTTTTTTTTTTGCCGTTCATAGATGATGTGATCAATTTCCAGATTGAAATTGACGGCGAGCTGGCCGGTCGAACCTCATCACCTCTGTTAAGTGGTCTCTTGATGGGCGGTACGTGGCGGTCGGATTCCAGGATGGACTGGTCAGGGTTGGTTATCTCTGGGTATTGATTGATTATCGATTGATTTCAGCTGCTAGATCAGTCGAAAAACAACCGTGTCGAGGTTCGTCGAGAGCTCCAGAAGACCGTCGACGGCGGCAGTCAGGTACGGTAGTTAGAATCGGGGTACTATAGTATTGATTGATCGATTGATTGATTGCAGATCACTGGCATCCTGTTCAACAAGGACTATAAGGAGATGATCACCTCGCACGTTGAGCCCAACAACGACCTCAAGATGCGGAAGTTCCCCCCATGATCGAAGTCGCCAGCCTTACCGGTGGGTACCAGGGTTACGGTAGATGGGATTTGAAATACTATAGTTTGAATTTGTGTTCAGACCACACTGACCGCGTGTGTTGATTGGTGATGTCTCCCGATGGGCAGGTCTGGAACCGTTTCAAGGTATCGATCGTTTTAACATTGATATTGATTAACACGTTTTTTAGAAAGACTAGAGTATTTGATTGGCGCAGAAAAATAAGCTGCACTCGATGAACATCCCGCTAGATGATCGATAGTTTTCGTTGTGCTTCAATTTCGACTACCTACCTCTACTGATTCTAGGGTTTTCTATACCCCCGCCATGTACTCGCTCTGTTATATGCTGTACTCACTGACTTTGTATGAATGGATTGAAAACTCGCGTATTTGTGAATGCAATAGTCTCGGATAGAAATTATGTTTACTCGGATGATAAGCCAGGGCGACATAAATATTTTGATTTATTTATTTCTTTTTTTGTGTGAGTGCAATGATTGAGGGTAGGCCTTACTCCGGCGCTTAAAGTGCACTGCTTTCTGAACTAGGCTCAAGAAGAAGTGAGCAATGGCTTTATCAGGTCAAACAGGTCTGTGCTGCTAGTACATTTTTTTTGAAACCGCAGCTGAACTGGTTCTGTCTTTCAGAAATGAAAGGAGAGAGAACGAAGAGTAACAGGAGAGTGATAAGAAAGAGTGATGAGGCAGAAGGAGCAGGAGTTTGACCGAAAGTGCGGCGAGAGGGAGAGAGGAGAGATGATACATAGGTGAAGAGCTGACTAGCTGAATGAGATGACCAGCTGATAAATGCCCACATAGAACGCTCGACATGGATCGCACATCTGAATGGCGAATAGTGGTAGTGAACTCCGGAAAGACTGATTCAAGGAGAACGGATCGAAATAAAACAGGTAGGGGAGAAAAACTGTCAGCTGGACCGCGAAACTTGTGTTATCATGTGAACAGTGGACACTGTGAAGTGAAAAGAGCTTTATTGCACAAGACACGCACTAGCTGTTCAAGGGTTATACTCGATGGGGAGGTTCTTGCGGCGGACCATTCCGTCGCCCTGGAACCACTCGCGGCGGAAGGTCTTGGCGGCGCCGTCGGGGGTGTTGGTCCACTCGATGGTGATGCGGTCGTTGTTGGTGTCCTCCTCTCCGTACTTGAACGCGTCGCAAAAGACGGCCATCAGCACGGCCTCCTTGGGGTCGAGCACTCCGCACGGCGGGTCGACGCCGAGGCGCTTCATGTTGGTGGTCTTGATGGCCCATCCGATGCGGCGACCACCGGCGTTGGTGATCTGGAGAGGGTTAGGGTACTGTAAAGTAAGGTAGTCGAAGTAACCCACCTTGATGTGGTAGGTGTGCTTGTCATCGTAGGGGGCGTTAAAGACGATCTTGGTACCCGGCTGGGTGTTGATATCTCCGGGAGGAACGGACTGAGCTATGGCGAATGGATGCCGGCAGCCCGCCGCGCCCCCGTTTTTGTACAGAAAGGACGGCATGCTAATCAGCCAAATTCGCGTGATTCGCAATGCGAATGCAATTATGCGGCGGAGCATGATAGGAAATGATCTGCTAGTCTAAAAAAAATGCAATTTGACTGACACTTGTGTTTTGCAGGTCGCAGTTTGGAGAAGAATGGGGAGAAGAAGAAGGGGATCACTCCTGAACCGTCCACGTCTTTTGACGCGATTCGACACGACGTCGACTTGCTGGTCACTCAGGTGAGAGCCTCTCTTATTCACTCTATCACAACTATCTGCTGCTCTTCATGTATATAGTGTCGGCTAGCCTGAACACCTTGCATTTCTCGTTGCAGGCCCAGCAGAGTGACTACCTGGCTTCCCTTTTTGGCAACGCTTCGTTTCCGGTGTCGCAAGGGGTACGAAACCACCATATACGAAACTAATGCCAACTCAGACACCACACAAGTCTCTATTTATACAAGTTTATCTCAACAACACGCAATCACAAGAAATAGTATCGGCGCGGAAAGATGCAAGCTCTATTCGGTTCTTTGCGCGTTGTGTTATTTGTTCTCATTTTAGATTACAATTTAATTCATTTTGTCTGCCATTCATCTGGAAGACGACTGCAATCTAGTGCAGCCTGACTCCAGCCGCTCTCCGCGCAGACTGAATTCTGCACGGTTTAGGATAACACGGTAGCTAAAAGCTATCGCGGCGGGACTAATTCATTATTCATTTGAATATCTGATTAGTAATATGGAGGAAAATATTCGCCGAAATCGTCGCGCACAGTCCGCGACATCCGGATCAGACAGAGGCACGGGAGGAGAAGATGAGAAAGTCTCTGGTCTGACAGACGGACGCGCTAACCATTAGGCCACAATGGCTCGGTCTTGACGGCCAGAGAGGAAATGAGGTATCCAAAAAACCAGACCTGTATGTTTGACCTGTATCCGGGCCTGTAGACCTGTATTCTGTAGACCTGTATCCGTAGTCCTAACTAAGGTATCCTATCAATTTGGCTAGGATCCGAGAGTGTGGCTCTAACAACGCTCCCGTCTCTTCGCGATCGATCGTCGGAGCACGGATTTCCGCCACCAAACTTTGTGTGTCATGGTTGTCGGGAGTGGCCGGCTGGCGCGCGCCTGTCTCTATTTCTCTGCCGTCTCTCGTCGTCTAACCTATTTCGGCTCTCTTGCGCGAGAGAGCGAAACTGGTGGGCGAGCCTACTATACCGTAAATTGCATTGCCATGTCGCCATGTGCTTATTGATTCGAGATGCGTGCGCTAGATATAACAGTAGTAAAAATAAGTAAGAAAATTATTAGACGATCGGTGTATTGATTTTGTGATTCATGTTAGAGAGAAAAGAATGAGGGAACATTGAGAATGTTTAGTTTAGTTTATGTTTAGCATTAGCACTTATTGTGGATATGTACAGAATGCGAGTTATGCAAATATCGTTTATTCCCATGGTATGTACATACAGTCAGCAGTCACTTAATTGGGTAGAGCCTCATTGCTTGTTTGTCTGATTGGCCTTGTTTGTCGGCGGGAGCAGTCTCAGTCTCTCGTTGTGCGGCATGGGTCGAGGGGTGGGGAACGGGGCCGGTCTCTCGCCCTCCTCTCCAGAACTGTCCACTGTCCGTAGGTGCTGGCTCGCGTCTTCCCGCAGACGCTGAAAACACATGGCTGCTATTCGAACACGTCGATTGGCTACCTTGTGCGACTCGGTTGTTGTCTTTCGCGGAGGCGCCGGTGTCCACACTACGATGTTGTGGCGCTTCGGCGTCTGGATTGTCTCTCTCCTTCCTTCCTTCTCTCCTTTTCTCTCTCTCCCTCTCTCTCTCCCTCTCTCTCTCGTTCCCTCTCTCTCTCTCTCTCTCTCTCTCTCTCTCTCTCCATCCCCCTCCTCGCTCACTTGGAATCGTGGCTTCTGCGTGGTTGTACTAGATGGGTGTCGTGGGATGAGGAACGGAGAGAACGTCTTCTGCTGTCTTCTGCTGTTTACCGGAGGCGCCTGGCTGATCGGATCGCGGAAGCGCTTGTTGATAGTAGGAGTGGCTGTATCGGGAGTAGACGATGTAGTTGTGGTGGTGGTACGAGCACTCGTTGTTGTGGACGGCGTTGTCGTAGTCTCCTCTGTCTCCATCAGATTGAGGGCGGTGATGGGATGTTTGCCCGGCTCGTCCGATTCGTTCAGCGACAGCTCGAACAGCTCGTCCGCGTCGCCGCTGGACTTCACATGGTCGCCGTCTCTGGAAGATGTGAAAGGTATTCAAGAGAAGAATGAAGATGTGCACCTGTAGACGACCCTTCTCTGCTCCACGGAAGCATCTTGCTTCTCCTGCTCCTCTCTCTGAAAAGGGAAGACATGCTGGCTGTGCTGACGCATGTGCACTGCGCTAGTCACCTGAAAATACAAGTATTTTCAAACTGTCTACAAAAGATACAGTTACATACAACGAAGTTACCAACAACATGAAAGAAGAATGAGAAAGAGGGAGGGAGGGAGAGAGCGAGAGAGAGAGAGGGGTGCTCACGTCCTGTTTTCCCCTGTCCTCCCTGAGTGGGGGCGGGGCGTGTCCAGTGAGTCTCTCGAGCAGTAGCTGTTGTCTCGTCTTTTGCTGGCTGGCGATGAGCTCCTTTTGTTGAGCCTGCTCCTGCTGCAGCTGGTAGAAGAGCTGCAACTGCGACAGGTTCGCCTACAACAGAATCGTCTTCATCTCTCTCTCTCTCTCTCTCTCTCTCTCTATCGTCCGCACCTCTTTCTCCTTCTCTCTCCTCTCCTCCTCCTGCCTCTGCAACTGTAGTTGTTTACCTGAAAGGATCTCTCTCTCTCTCTCTCTCTCTCTCTCTCTCTCTCTTTCTCTCTCTCCCTCTCCCTCTCCCTCGTTCTCTCTCTCCCCTCTCTCCCCTCTCTCTCTCTCTCTCTCTCTCTCTCTCTATCTCTCTATCTCTCTATCTCTCCTACCTACCTCGCAGCCCTAGCCACGAGTGACTGTATGGCTGCCATGGCTACATCTGGTTCCACGGCTTCCTTCGATTGGTCGTACTCCACGCTTCTCTTCTCCTCCTCCTCCTCCTCCCCCTTCTCCTTCTCTCCACCGTAGCTGCCGGACTGAGAGGCCACATGCACGCGATCACTGTAGTATGTAGTATGTCGAGGAAATATCATTTTTTTTCTTCTTTCATTTCTTTTTTTTATTTATGTAATGTTTGAACCCGCATTGTGTTTAGACTGTGAAAACTGAACGAACACGGTTTTTCTCACCTGCATTCTTCATGGCTCCTTTCTGCCATGAAAACAGCCGGCCGGACTCGGGTCATCTCCTCGGATTCCCTGTTCGAGAAGTCGTAGCCGTCGGTGGGAGAAGAAGGGCCGACGGGGAAGTGAGTCGTTGCAGCCTTGGTATTGTCCATTCACATACAGTTTCTCTCTGTTCAATCTTTTGGTAGTTTGTCTACAAATGTTCAATCTGCCGCCGGTGATTTGTCAGAGAAAGAAAAAAGATTGTGCAGGTTGCGACGCTTGCGAAGAAGAAAAAGCAGATACACAAGAATAAGACGAACTTCATGAAGACGATCGAAGTTCTGGGCAAAAAGAAAGAGGAGGAGATTATGAAGGCCCACGAGAAGGTCAACAAGGTGCTTGAATGGATGTCGATTGATTCATAGTTTTCTTTATCAGGACTTTTGTAACATCTTTGGCACTCTTCTTCCGGGAACAGACGCGAAGCTGGAGCCGCCCCCTTCGAAGGATGGGAGGAAGACGACTGCGCTGGATGGGCTGGAGGTAAAGGTGGCATTCAACGGACAGTGGAAGGAGCACCTGGGAGAGCTGAGTGGAGGTATGTGGAGGGGAGAGAGAGAATTATGAGGGGGACTGTTTTCGTTTCAGGACAGAAGTCGCTGGTGGCGCTCTCGCTGGTGCTGGCGATGCTGAAGTTCAAGCCGGCGCACATCTACATTCTCGACGAGGTCGACGCTGCCCTCGACCTCTCGCACACTCAGAACATTGGAGCCATGATCAAGAAGCACTTCACCAACTCGCAGGTTATCGATTGATGGGCTGATCGGTATCGATCGATATTGATTCGATTACCGAATGATTTCAGTTCATCATCGCGTAACTGAAAGAGAGTATGTTCAACCACGCGAACGTTTTGTACCGGACTAAGTTCAGCGAGGCAACCAGTCAGATCACCAAAATTGGAAACACCAAGTGAGGGGAGGATAAGAGAGAAAAACGGTCGTCTCCCTTTCACCTGCCATGCCGCCAATTACGACGTCTCGAATCTTACCCTACAGATTGCCTTTTTGATATCACTTTACTCATTTTACGTATCTCACACTCCGGTTTTATACACACTATTCGTTTGTATATCGGCGATCTCTTTTTGTTTCAGTATTTATGCGCGTTCGATTGTTGTCGAATAAAGTGTTTTGATGTGTGCACGTGCGTGCACGTGATTGTCTGTGTTGGTGGTGACACGTGTCCGTGTGCGTGACGAGAGTGAGTGAGACGTGGTGTCGTCATTCCCTCGATATGCCCTTCCCTCGACCCGTCGATGCCGCTCGCTTCCCGACGGGAGACTGGCGCTTCCAGTCTATCGACTGTAACGGAATTGTGAGGCAGGGTGTGGAGTGAGGGTCGTGATGCGACTTTTGTAGGTGAAGAAGTTCGCGGCGGCTCTTCTCGTGTTGCAGCGGTTTTGAGAGCTGCACGTTGACAGCATCATCGACAAGTTGGGGAAAGAGTTCGACATCCTCGTCAACAACAAGGAGTGAGTAGGAGCCGACATTTCCGTTTAACACTCCGCCGTTGTAGCTCGAAGTTCGCCAAAGAGATGAACAACATGGACGCATTTGTTCATGTTCGCCACGGCACCTATAGATCCAACGAGGCGTACGAGGCAAGAAGGGGAAGGTGCTGTGTTGTCCGAAAACAGAAGGGCGCTCAACAAAACGATTCTATCAAGGTTGGCGAGTGGGGCGCATGTTATGGCATTCCTAGCGCTTAGCACTCCATACATTCGAAGGAGACGCGTACTACAAAATCATCATTGTTGTTCTTCAATGTAATCAACTGATATTTAGGTACCCAAGGTCAGCTGGGACCCGATTGTGGTCGTGCAGCTCATGACTCCCCGCAAGGGAGCGGTGAGTTGTTTATGTTGATAAGTGGGGTAGTGCTGATGTTGCCTTGCAGCACCCCGACCGGCCTTCAGTCATGGCGGACGCAAAAAACGCGGCGGAGAGGAATAAGGAGATTCTCTACAAGGTGTGTGTGTGTGGAAACTGAAGGATGGGAGAAAAGAATGTCGGATCTGGTCTTTAATCTTAAACACTTTTGTTTTGTTTTCATGTTCATTTATTGCAGCAGTCGCGCATGCTTCCTTCGAGATGAAACAGCGACGTGTACGCCATTCAGTCGGTGGGTTATTTATATGATTACTTTTCACTTGTATCCTCTTCTTGTTCTAGCGTCATCCCCCCTCCCCTCTGCCGGACGTGTTCTCGACTAGTCTCAAGCAGGAACACGACAATCCGTACCAGGTGTGTATGTGTTGAGTGATGTCATTCATTTGTTTGTAAATTCGCCGCCAGCGGAAGCCGCTGGAGGAATTGGTGTGTTCTTGTTTGGTTCAATGGTCTTTTTCAAATTACAATTTGCCTCGGTAATGGCGACACATTTGCAGCCGAGCCGTGTTGGGCGGTCGCGCGCCATCACAGCAGTGCCACAGATCATTCTGGCCGCACCTGGAATGTCATACGACTTGTGTCATGGTTTAGCATGGATTGTCTTGCAGAACTCGACGAACTTGACTGATTGGTCGTGTCACAACACGGTGGCCATAGCCCTCGGGGCTCAGCTCTACCTATGGAATGCCAAGATCGGTGAGACGTCGGTGAGTATTGATTTTATTGCCGTTCATTGATGATGTGATCGATTTCCAGATTGCAATTGACGGCGAGCTGGCAGTGGGCCGGTCGAACCTCATCACCTCTGTGAAGTGGTCCCTTGATGGGCGGTACGTGGCGGTCGGATTCCAGGATGGACTGGTCAGGGTTAGTTATCTCTGGTTATTGATTGATTATCGATTGCTTTCAGCTGCTGGATCAGTCGAAAAACAACCGTGTCGAGGTCCGCCGAGAGCTCCAGAAGACTGTCGATGGCGGCAGTCAGGCAAGGTAGTTAGAATCGGGGTAATATAGTATTGATTGATCGATTGATTGATTGCAGATCACTGGCATCCTGTTCAACAAGGACTATAAGGAGATGATCACCTCGCACGTTGAGCACAACAACGACCTCAAGATGCGGAAGTTCCCCCCATAATCGAAGTCGCCAGCCTTACCGGTGGGTACCAGGGTTACGGTAGATGGGATATGAAATACTGTAAATTGAATTTGTGTTCAGACCACACTGACCGCGTGTGTTGATTGGTGATGTCTCCCGATGGGCAGTTCTGGAACCGTTTCAAGGTATCGATCGTTTTACCATTGATATTGATTAACACGTTATTAGAAAGACTAGAGTACATGATTGGCGCAGAAAAATAAGCTGCACTCGATGAACATCCCGCTAGATGATCGATAGTTTTCGTTGTGCTTTAATTTCGACTACCTACCTCTACTGATTCTAGGGTTTTCTATACCCCCGCCATGTACTCGCTCTGTTATATGCTGTACTCACTGACTTTGTATGAATGGATTGAAAACTCGCGTTTTTGTGAATGCAATAGTCTCGGATAGAAATTATGTTTACTCGGATGATAAGCCAGGGCGACATAAATATTTTGATTTATTTATTTCTTTTTTTTTTGTGTGTGAGTGCAATGATTGAGGGTAGTCCTTACTCCGGCGCTTAAAGTGCACTACTTTCTGAACCGGACTTAAGAAGAAGTGAGCAATGGCTTTGTCAGGTCAAACAGGTCTGTGCTGCTAGTACTTTTTTTGAAACCACAGCTGAACTGGTTCTGTCTTTCAGAAATGAAAGGAGAAGAGAACGAAGAGTGACAGGAGAGTGATGAGAAAGAGTGATAAGGCAGAAGGAGGAGGAGTTAAACCGAAAGTGCGGAGAGAGGGAGAGAGGAGAGATGATACATAGGTGAAGAGCTGACTAGCTGAATGAAATGACCAGCTGATAAATGCCCACATAGAACGCTCGACATGGATCGCACATCTGAATGGCGAATAGTGGTCGTGAACTCCGGAAAGACTGATTCAAGGGGAACGAATATCGAAATAGGTAGGGTAGAAAAGCTGTCAGCTGGACCGCGCAACTTGTGTTATCATGTGAACAGTGGACACTGTGAAGTGAAAAGAGCTTTATTGCACACGACACGCACTAGCTGTTCAAGGGTTGTACTCGATGGGGAGGTTCTTGCGGCGGACCATTCCGTCTCCCTGAAACCACTCGCGGCGGAAGGTCTTGGCGGCGCCGTCTAGGGTGTTGGTACACTCCATGGTGATGCGGCTGTTGTTGGTGTCCTCCTCTCCGTACTTGAACGCGTCGCAAGAGACGGCCATCAGCACGGCCTCCTTGGGGTCGAGCACTCCGCACGGCGGGTCACGGCGGGTCGACGCCGAGGCGCTTCATGTTGGTGGTCTTGATGGCCCATCCGATGCGGCGACCTCCGGCGTTGGTGATCTGAAGAGACGAGGGTTAGGGTACAGTAAAATAATGTAGTCGAAATAACCCACCTTGATGTGGTAGGTGTGCTTGTCATCGTAGGGGGCGTTGAAAACGATCTTGGTGCTGGGTGTTGATATCTCCGGGAGGGACGGACTGAGCCATGTCGAATGGATGCAGGCAGCCCGCCGCGCCCCCGTTTTTGTACAGAAAGGACGGCATGCTAATCAGCCAAATTCGCGTGATTCGCAATGCGAATGCAATTTTGCGGCGGGGCATAATAGGAAATGATCTGCTAGTCTAAACAAAATGCAAATTGTTTGACACTTGTGTTTTGCAGGTCGCAGTTCGGAGAAGAATGGGGAGAAGGAGAAGGGGATCACTCATGAACCGTCCACGTCTTTCGACGCGATTCGACACGACGTCGACTTGCTGGTCACTCAGGTGAGAGCCTCTCTTATTCACTCTCTCACAACCGTCTGCAGCCTTCCATGTATATAGTGTCGGCTAGCCTGAACACCTTGCATTTTTCGTTACAGGCCCAGCAGAGTGACTACTTGGCTTCCCTCTTTGGCAACGCCTCGTTTCCGGGTCAGACAGAGGCACGGGAGGAGGAGATAGAGGGAGTCTCTGGTCTGACAGACGGACACGCTAACCATTAGGCCACAATGGTTCGGTCTTGACCGCCAGAGATGAAATGATGTAATTTCTAACACCACACATCGATATCCGGGGTCCTAACTAAAATATTCTATCAATTTGGCTCGGATCCGAGAGTGTGGTTCTAACAACGCTCCTGAGACGTATCTTCGCGATCGATCGACGGAGCACGGATCTTCCGCCGCCGAGATCGAAACTTCTCCAGAAGCTGCAAGCAGGAAGCAGGGGGTGACAAGCATCGCCAACAATACGTACGCATCCACGGGACCACCGAAATCCATACTATTGGAACTCGCAGTAGGTGTGGCGATAGATATAACAGCAGTAAAAATAGGTAAGAAAATTCGGTGTATTAATTTTGTGATGTTAATGAGAAAAAAATGAGGGAACATTGAAAATGCGCGTAGAGTGTTTAGTTTAGTTTATGTTTAGCATTAGCACTTATTGTGGATATGTACAGAATGCGAGTTATGCAAATATCGTTTCTTCCCATTGTATGCACAAACAGTCAGCAGTTACGTAATTGGGTAGAGCCTTATTGCTTGTTTGTCTGATTGGCCTTGTTTGTCGGCGGGAGCAGTCTCAGTCTCTCGTTGTGCGGCATGGGTCGAGGGGTGGGGAACGGGGCCGGTCTCTCGCCCTCCTCTCCAGAACTGTCCACTGTCCGTAGGTGCTTGCGCGCGTCTTCCCGCAGACGCTGAAAACACATGGCTGCTATTCGAACACGTCGATTGGCTACCTTGTGCGACTCGGTTGTTGTCTTTCGCGGAGGCGCCGGTGTCCACACTACGATGTTGTGGCGCTTCGGCGTCTGGATTGTCTCTCTCCTTCCTTCCTTCTCTCTTTTTCTCTCTCTCAATTCTCTCTCTCTCTCTCTCTCTCTCTCCATCCCTCTTCTCGCTCACTTGGAATCGTGGCTTCTGCGTGGTTGTACTGGATGGGTGTCGTGGGATGAGGAACGGAGAGAACGTCTTCTGCTGTCTTCTGCTGTTTACCGGAGGCGCCTGGCTGATCGGATCGCGGAAGCGCTTGTTGATGGCAGGAGTGGCTGGATCGGGAGTTGTCGATGTAGTTGTGGTGGTGGTACGAGCGCTCGTTGTTGTGGACGGCGTTGTCGTAGTCTCCTCTGTCTCCATCAGATTGAGGGCGGTTATGGGATGTTTGCCCGACTCGTCCGATTCGTTCAGCGACAGCTCAAACAGCTCGTCCGCGTCGCCGCTGGACTTCACATGGTCGCCGTCTCTGGAAGATGTAAAAGGTATTCAAAAGAAGAATGAAGATGTGCACCTGTAGACGACCCTTCTCTGCTCCACGGGAGCATCTTGCTGCTCCTGCTCCTGCTCCTCTCTCTGAAACGGGAACACATGCTGGCTGTGCTGACGCATGTGCACTGCGCTAGTCACCTGAAAATACCAGTATTTTCGAACTTTCTACTCATACAAAAGATACAGTTACAACGAAGTTACCAACAGCATGAGAAAGAAGAATGAGAGAGAGGAAGGGAGGGAGGGAGAGAGCGAGGAAGGGAGAGAGCGAGAGAGAGAGGGGTGCTGACGTCCTGTTTTCCCCTGCCCTCCCTGAGTGGGGGCGGGGCGTGTCCAGTGAGTCTCTCGAGCAGTAGCTGTTGTCTCGTCTTTTGCTGGCTGGCGATGAGCTCCTTTTGTTGAGCCTGCTCCTGCTGCAGCTGGTAGAAGAGCTGCAACTGCGACAGGTTCGCCTACAACAGAATCGTTTTCATCTCTCTCTCTCTCTCTCTCGTCCGCACCTCCTTCTCCTTTTCTCTCCTCTCCTCCTCCTGCCTCTGCAACTGTAGCTGGTGTTGTTGGAAGAGATGAGCGAGGTACTGTAGCTGTAGCTGGCTGGGGGACAGACCGGCCAGAGAAGCTGCGTCCGACGCCGGCTCGCCCGTCTGCGTGTACCTGAAAGGATCTCTCTCTCTCTCTCTCTCCCTCTCTCTCCCTCTCTCTCTCTCTCCCCCTCTCCTCCCTACCTCGCAGCCCTAGCCACGAGTGACTGTATGGCTGCCATGGCTACATCTGGTGCCACGGCTTCCTTCGATTGGTCGTACTCCACGCTCCTCTCCTCCTCCTCCTCCTCCTCCTCCCCCTTCTCCTTCTCCCCACCGTAGCTGCCGGACTGAGAGGCCACATGCACGCGATCACTGAAGTATGTAGTATGTCGAGGAAATATCATTTTACCTTGCAGCCTTTTGTTTTTTTTCATTTGTTTTTTTTCATCCCTGTAATGTTTGTACCGCAATGTGTTTAGACTGTGAAAACTAAACGAACACGGTTTGTCTCACCTGTATTCTTCATGGCTCCTTTCTGCCATCACAACAGCCGGCCGTACTCCGGTCATCTCCTCGGATTCCCTGTTCGGGAAGTCGTAGCCGTCGGTGGAAGAGAAAAAGCCGACGGGGAAGTGAGTCGTGGCAGCCTTGGTATTGTCCATTCACATACAGTTTCTCTCGTACACTCACATTCTTCTCCTGGCCAATCTGCCCCGTCGTCTCACCCGCTCCCCCCTCTCTGTCATAACTCTGCTCCCGCGACTCGGAGACTGCTGTTGTTGCACTGCCGGTGGTGGTGTGTGGAGTAGTGGTTGTCGCCGACTGCGTCACTTCTGATGTGCCGTCGAACACTGTCGTGGGGCGTCTGCAACTTGTGCAATCAGAGAGAGAGAGAGAGAGAGAGAGAGAGAGAGAGAGAGAGAGAGACCCACCTGCCCGGGTGTTGTTTGTGCTTTGGTTGGGCCCTTAGTCCCTGGTGTCTGGCCTGGTCGAGGGAGAACGTGTGTGCGTATACATCGTCCGGGGAGGGAGTGGTGAGACGAGTGCGCAAACCCTGACGACGCGCCGTGCCCAGTGAGACGTGACTTCCTGTGGGAAAAGTGATCTCTCTCTCTCTCTATCTCTTTCTTTATCACTCTTTCCCCTTTCCCTCTCTCTCTCGATAGAGAGAGGACATGATTCACTCACCAATAGCCACCACCTCATCCTCTACTGGATGCGCCCTGGGAGGCGGGGGCGGGAGACCGGGGAATGGGAGTGCGCCGCCCAGAGAGGACAGCTCAATACATTCAGTTATTTAACTAGTAATTTTGTAGCCAGTAATAATTTATGATTATGGGATCATTACTATAAGGCTGTTCTCTTCTTTCTCTCTCATATCGTGTTTGTCGAACTCACCGCACTGGGATCGGCGTAGGTATTGGCAGCTGCCGCTCCCGATTTCGACGATAGATGATGTTGCTTCTTCGCGATTCTGCAGGCATCAAATTGTCAGACTAACCCTAACAGATAATCACTCACAGATCGCGCACTCTCTGGTGGAATGAATCGGCAGCAACGATGGCGAGATAGGAGAGGACGAAGAGTCCGCGTCGCATTGTGAAGTGGAAGGTTGACGAGTGAATAGAGGAGGAGACTCGCCTGTCTCTGCCGTGCCGTCAGCCAGCGAGTGACGGAGGAGGAGTGGTCAGTGCGGAGGCGAATCAGCGCCTGCATTATCGCATTGATAACCAGTAGTCCATAACCGGTAGCTGCCTTCCCTCCGGCTGTGCGTTTCCTCACTGCCGTTCCCCTAAGTGCTAACATGCTTTTCAGCCTTTCAGTGAAAGCGAAAGTGTTTTCTGATGTCGATGTGACAAAATGACCACATAATAGTAACATACAACGTTCGTTTCAAGGTCGATTTTGGTGTCAATTTTGCGAGACATTAATCAAGAACTAAAATTATTTATATACTTATTCATTTCAACTATGTGACAATACTACATGAACATAACCTACAATCAAAAAAGAAACACGCAATAAGTTTTTTTGTTAAAGTTAAAAATACAATCACAACACACAACACACATTTTTTTTTGTTTCCTGTATGCGTTAACTGTACAATGTTTGCAATTTTTCAAGTAGAATTCCGTAGGTCAACTTGAGAGAACAAAGAACCAATAACATACGCTTCTTCCCCGGAGCACACTGGCGAACAATCGACGCTCATAACATAACCTTGATGGGTGACCGTAGTAGGTAGTAGTGAACCGCGCGGGCGGTCTCGCGTTCTTGCCGTCGTGTTTATGATCACTGTTCTCTCTCGCGCGGGAGTGTAATGGAGAAGAAGCCTTTCAGCCTTTCACTCTCACGTTCATTCTCGCAGTTCACTCTCGACCCGACAGCCATGCGCACCGCTCTCGCCCTCTCCCTACTTCTTCTGGTGGCAGCCGCACAACAGCCGGTGAGACAAGTGGGTGTCTACAGTTTATGTAACAGGTGTATTTATCATCTCCCAGGCGTTCCCGTCGTCTCGCCTGATTCCCTTCGAAATCGACCACTCCGGGTACACGTTCACTCTGCGAGATAAGAGGAGTGTGGGAAGTGAGAAGGCGGTCAGTGCACCTTTTTCAAATAACACTTGTCGTTTGTGTTCGAATTCGGTTTACGGTTTCTGTTACGGGCTAACCTTCTCTCGCATCAGATCGAATGTGCTAATGCGGAAACACAGTACGGTTTTCGTATATCGGCTGACGAGTGACGCAACAGGCGTTTCACTTTCAGTTCCCGAAACAACCATTGCAGTTCATGTGATCAAACTCAAAAAAAAATTTCAGGACGACGCATCTGAACTGTTCGTAGATGCATCTTCTTCCGAGGAGCCTGGCTTCCACCAGCCATCTGATTCCAAGGAGGTAGCCGAGGCTATCGCTGACGCTGAGAGGTGAGTTTCCATGGAATTTTCGAAAAACCTTTCTGATATTTTACATTATAAACATCATTTTTTTATTCGTTTCACGAGTTACATTTCAGAGAGAAGGTGTTTCTGCGGCCGAGGCAGTTGACTCTTTCCGACCTACTTGAAGTGGATTACAACGCGGAGAAAGAGGACGGTTTCTAAAAAAAGAAGCTGAACGACAAACTATGATGTAAAAGTGACGTGTATGATGTACAGTGAACCGGTTGTGAATGTATAGCGTGCTTGAACGAAATCGAATAAATAAAGATTCTATGAATCAAACTGCATACTACGCGAATAGTGTTTAGTGTCACAAGTGAAATGAGAGTTGCATATCGAGTTTATCTCTCTCTCTCTCTCTCTCTCTCTCTCTCTCTCTCTCTCTCTCTCTCTCTTTCTCTTTCTCCATCTCTCTCTCTCTCTCTCTCCACGCAAAGACATCGTTCCAGCTGACCAATATCGGTTATGCATGTCAAATATCGCCTTTCCCAGTAATATCAGCACTGCATATCTGCAACACTAGACACCCTATCCGATTCGAGTTCTTCTATATAAGGAGTGTAAATATGGTGAGAGTGACGACATCCGATCATGCGCTTCGGATTGATTCTCGTCTCCGCTGCCGCCGCGTCCGCTGCTGTCATCGGACGAGGGTGAGTGCTACTGTATGATGTAGTAATCGTAGTGTACTAGAACAGTAGTATTGCCAATTCAAATATAAAAAAATGGGGTTTTCGTAGTTTCTAATGCGTTTTTTTCAGCAAACGCCAGTATGACACCGCCTCCAGTCAGACCGGATTTGTGAGTGTTTTTCAACAAAAAAACTTTTTTAAGCATATGTAGGTTCACATTTGATCGAATTACCGTTCAAATCTCGCACGCCTGGCTTCTCCGAAATGCGAGAGAGATATCTAATTTTGCTATAAATTGCTATAAAACTTCCAGTCGACGATCGCGGAAGTGCCTCTCATCCACGAGACCGGGTCGTCCAACTACTACATTGTCGTCAACTCGCAGAAGGTACACTTCGTACTGTACTACAAGTTACTTTCGTTGAAGGTTATCAACATACTATTTCTTTCTGTTCAGCTCCCTGTGGCAGTCCCGGCTGACGTCACTTTTCCGGAGAGCCCTGTTCAGTCTATCCCAGCCGCGGCTGTCACTACTGACTCCGTCCCCGCTGACTCCACCCCTGCCCTCGCTGAGGGGCCTGCCGTCGATGTTGCACCTGTAGCAGATGAGACAACTGCCGAGCCTGCGATTGAGACTCTCATCGACGACGCTACGGGTGCTCCCGGAGCGTCGCTCGGCTCCGCCCCTGCAGCCCCGCCCACTGACGCGGTTCTGGCGGTAGACGAGGGCTACGATGCGGAGGAGACGGAGGCGCCAACGAGCGAGGAAAAGGCGACCACTACTGCTCTTTCTGAGGCTCCCGTTCCGGCTGCAACCGACGCCTCTACCGTTTTTGAAGCGCCTGCTGCTTCCGAGCA
Organism: Rhabditoides inermis; assembly: GCA_963966185.1. Taxonomy (NCBI): domain Eukaryota; kingdom Metazoa; phylum Nematoda; class Chromadorea; order Rhabditida; family Rhabditidae; genus Rhabditoides; species Rhabditoides inermis. The sequence continues at coordinate 122,496 of CAWZYM010000297.1, read as the reverse complement.
TGTGGTTGAGGCGCCTGTTGCAGCTCCAGTTGCCACTCCCGTCTCCCCTGCCGCAGCCGCTTCCCCTGCGGAACACGATGCGCCAACCGAGACCGAGACACCCGCTGCACCCATCGCCACCGAAGCCGCAACTCCTGTGACCGAGGCTACCGCTGCTCCTTCTCCGACTGTCAAAAGGGTGCCGACCTCCGCCGAGCCCGAGCCTGCTATCGAGACGCTGATCGGAGACATGCCGGACGCGCCGGGTGCGACTCTCGCCCCTGTAGATGAGGCTGCGTACGGGGCTCTCACCGGTGCGGCGCCGGCTGCAGTCGATACCTCTGAAGCTCCATCTGAGCCGGCTGCCGAGGGAACCGATGCGCCAGCGCCAGTTGATGCTCCTGCAGACACTCCCAGTGACACTGCCTCTCCCGAGGCGGATGAGGGAGAGGATAAGGAGAAGAAGGAAGAAGAGAGCAGTGAGTCCAGCGAGGAGGACAAGAACGAACAGAAACGCCACAGAAAGAGGAACCAGGTTAGAGAAAGAGATATTTAACCAAACTAGAAAGTGAACCTAGATGTACCCAATGAGATTAGCAGAATGCACTTTTCAGGTACTGATCCGTCAGAAGCAGGTGGCATTCGAGACGTCGATCCCAGTTGTGCAGAGCCAGGAGACGGCAGTTGGAGACGACTCGCTCGTCATCAGTCAGGTACAGAGCGCAGTCGGCAGGACTGGAAGGAAGCGGCATGGAGACAAGAAGGACAAGAACACTCGAGACGACAAGCAGAACGAGGAGAAAGACGATGAGAAGAAGCCGGAATTGGAGGCTGTCGGATACCTCCGCTTGTAAATATACTGTAATCTATGAATGACAACGACCGCTTTACTCATGTGTGTTACTTTCTAATACAAGCGTTTCTGTAGACGGTGTTCTTTCTGTTCGTACTTGAACGTGTAAAAAACAACAGTCGAACATAATTCTCATTTTATCGAGCACTTTGCAGTCGACGCCAAGATTACTTATGTTGGACGAATTGATGGTGGTCTAGGTAAGTATGTGACGTATGTACATATGTGGTTCGTAAACTTTTCCAAATTCCTTTCCAGTAACCGTGCTTTGTAAACCTTTTTTCAGCAACTACGCTCGGAAAAGAAGATTATGCACTCATTTTTTATGCAAATAGTAGTACTTTTCTTGGCTATGTTTCAACAGAACCTGAATGTGGCAACAAAACAATAGCTGCGGCAAAAGGACCTAGAGGTGCTTAAGCATTTTCAAGAAATCGTATGACATCAATTTATTACAGTGGGCAACATACCGCTATACGATTTTGTTGGAGGAAATGCAACACTGATGCCAGGTTATCAAGTGTACAACACCAAGTTCGCATACATTTGGTAAAATGAAGTGTATCGTATCCATATGAACGTATGAATAAATCTCGTTTTGACAGCGAAACTCAATCAGTTGTGTACCAATAATCATATTGTCTCGTCTCCGCATCGATCATAGCCGCGCGTTGTACTCGGAGTTAGATTTTCTTAAAGGAACAGTGGCGGCTTATTTCTGCCACAACCTGCCACAACTCCTCATTTTCACACGAGCGAAACATTTGGCCGTGACCGAAATCCAATCCGCGAAGATCGAGCGCCACAACGCAGCGCACATGCACTGAGCCAAGAAGCAAGTGACCGGGCGTTGTTCATTTGCGGTTATGTCTCCGATCCCAGTTTTTGCAGTGAAGCGTTGGCGAAAAATTCAAATTTTGAGCTGCATTCTTGGCAGTTGCAGAATCGAAAGTAACGCAGAATCGTCGTTCTTTCGATAAAACTGCAAATGTGTTAGGTTAATATGATTTTTAATAATACTGCGAGTCGAAAATAAGTCGCCACTGTTGCTTTAATCTGTATTCGCGTATGTGTAAGTCTACTGAAAGTGTTTCTCAATATGATTTGATTTCTTATGACTTCCGTGCACTTTTCATAGATCGACTATGCCTCGGAATGCAGGTCGATGTTGTAAATGTAGATGAGCGAGTCTGAATGAGCTTCCCCTTCCAAGCTTCATCCAAACCCTACAACTAACTGGATTGACGACTAATGAGATATGCAAGCGCTACACGCACTCTGCACAAGAAAACACTATCCGACGGGATATGTCACCTACACGTGTTGCACTTCCTTCGTTCCGATGGCACGCGCTCTGTTGCGTCAGTGACGTAGTAGTGCAAGTCTATCCGCCTTCGCTTCTCCGCGATAGTCTCTCACTTGACGCCAGTCAGAGCACAGAAGAGTTTCTGAGATCAGATGGAGCTCCGTCTTTTCACCACAAATCACACGTCTCTCCTCCATCCGCAAATGCAACACATATGTGTTTGGAGTGAAACACTCGGCGCGTCTGACCGGCTCACCGCATAAGTTTCAATTGTTTTTTTTTGTTGAATCACCAAAGGAACTCTCACGTCTGGTTCAGCATTCTACAACCGTCAGCCATTCTCGACGTAGCACCCGCGACAGCGGGGATCGCAACAGGTTCAACAGAGCAGTTCTGTGTCACATCTCCTTTGTGGAGGACTGATAGTGCGAGGGCAAGAATACATATACAGACTTTTGCATGCGTAGAGGAGATCACATGTACATTATTGTGGAGAAGACGTGAGATCAAAAGCATATTCTGTTCCGAACTGATTCCTTCAAATGTACAACTTTTTCGTTCCTGCATTATGTAAGTACCAGTTTGAGTTTTCATGAGCGCGAAACTTGGTCATGGCGATTCGAGTTTTATTATAATTCATTCATGAGAACGTTTGAATTGTTCAAACCAATGTAGTTGTTGTACGAAAAGGGTTTGATACAGAAACAATCAGAATTGCGCATTTTCCATTGTCGTGGAGCAAAGACATCTTTTTTCCTATCCAAATCTAACAAACAGAACAGAGTGGTTTCGTAAAGTGGATTATGCTATTGTTACTAGGCTACTGTCGCCATGGACTAGCTGAAACGTTCGCTAAAATCTTTCATCAGTTTACGTTTCCTCCGTTTGTGAACTGGACAGTTGTGAAGATGATTTGGCATATACAACTAGCCTGCTATGTGTCTTTATCTATTTCTGATGCCAAGTCGAGACTCGAATCGCTTTTCTCGAGAGGTGACTGCAACGCATCATTGGGAACTGATTTGTATCAGGTGAAGCTTGGTGGGTTTATAACATGGATGGTTACGCATTTCAGGTCCAACTGTTCGACAACGATCAGATACAGGAGTGTTTCTTCGGACGGTCGTTCAATTACTCAGTGGTCGAAGCTTTGGTCTGCTCAAACAATACAGGAACTAACTTTCTGCAAGTCTTCTACGTCGACGAAGCATCTCCGAACTGTCATCCCGTCGCACAACTCGCGCCGAACAGAATAACGGTATTTGTATGTTGTATAATTCTATTCTTCACACCTTTACTTGGGGGTCTGTTCTTCATTTGGGTGCTTGACCGTAACAAGGTGATAAATTGGTAACATTCTGCTGCGAAGGTACGCCACCAACGGGCCAATATATTGCCAAAATCTCCTGAATCGGAAAATACTTTTGCTTTTATTCTTCAAACCGAACTTCTTTTTTTAAGAATAATTCTTTTTGATTTTTGTTTCGAATCAGGATCGATAATCTCTGAATTAGAAATGGGTCGCTTATCGTTATCGAAGAAATCTCTTATCTTCATAAACGTGGAAAAATGCTGTTTTCATCAAATTGTATGAACAAAATGCGTCTATTGTGTGTAAGTTCAAAACTCGTTTTTCAAAGAGAACGAGGCGAGTCTTTTCTGAAAATCAAGAACACTCCAATTCGCAACAATTTCACGTATCCTACGTTCGATTAAATTGGAATTGCATGTGTATCGAAAGCTAGTTAAACTTAACTACCTGATTAATAGCTCACCTTTAAGAAAAGTTTTTTTAGACTTGTACTTGAGTACTTAACAGCGATAACAGTGATGTCGAAATAAACTTTTTTTTTCTCGCAGTACAACGCTGAACAATATCATGCAAGCAATGATTGCAGTGGACTCGGGAGCTGCAGACGTACGAGTATAACCATCTCATTGCCGGGACGGATTTCTCACGACCAGCGAGTGCCGCCCACTCGGACCCCGTGTACTTGTCACTGTTTCAATACATTTATAACTACACTGGTGAGGAACCTGATTCGGAAGACATTACTTTATTATGTACGAAAATTCGGTCTATAGTTATAAAATAAACTAGAAGGCTTGTGGGACCGTTTTGAAGTCTTTTCTGAAGTATTTTGTCAGCAAAAGTGAAGAGTGTGGCCACTACGTTATCAGGACACGTGGGCCGCGTGGTCCGGCCCGACCTCCACCCGCACTCATTCCACACATTCAACACCGAATGCGGCGGCGCCTTCGTCGAGCTCCATCTCATCGCGTACCCCAGAGACCCGTCCGTACCCGACTATTCTAACAAAAGTATGGTTTCCGCTATAAAACGAGGTGCTCAAACCACTGGTTGCAGGAATGCACTATTTCACGACCGACGCCACAGAAAGAGCGACGGCACTCGCAGACGGAAGTCTAGGTGAAAAGAGGGAAGAGATATCTCTGGAATATCCGGTCGGATACTGTTCTCGTGTGCAAGGAGCGTGCGGGGCGGACACACCTCTAATCAGAGTCACCAATCCAGGTAGGATCCATACTGTTAATGGACAGTTACACATACACAGGTTTAGTAAATGATGATAACCCCAATCCAATGCGAGAACTTGAGTAAGGCGAGTTTGTGCGCCTCCAATTGAAACTTGCGCGAAAATCAGCAGGGCGAAAACAATGCGATTTGCTCATACCGCAAGCCTCTCAGACCACTCAGACCACTCAGGTCACCACTCAGACCCGACCATCTGTCAAGAATACATTTGTTATCGCATCATGTTATCACGTTATGCGTTATGATATTGAATTTTGAATCTATAACTACCGTTTCTTTCAGATCCTTTCACTCACAACATCAAACTTGATAACGAAGCGACAACAAATGAGAATTATGTGTACGATACGTTGTGCTACATATGGAAATAAACTTATTTTGTAATTTTCTTTTTTGTTTCCTGACGGATTGTATTGACAGCAGGGCTCGCATGGCAATACACAGCAAGAGAGACCAGACGCACGTGAAAATAATTGGCCTGATTGTTTTTTAGAAGTTTTTTTGACGTTTTTTTTAATCAAATCGCCGTGTCTAACAAATCCGGCCAACCTCTTTCCACTTCTACAATGACCATAACAACTGTTAATTTGAATAAAAAGCATACGAAAAACGAAAAAATATCAAACAAATTGTCGCTAAGCCGTGATGTCATGAAGCCGCTGGATAAATTCTCCAAAAGTTTCTTTGCATTGCTAAAGCGAGCATTAGCCATCAAAAACTGCGGACAAGTAAAGAGACATTATAAGATTTAGACATTTAAAAACACTTCACTTACAACAGTTATTCTTACATACATATAAAGTTCATAACGTTCATGTAGGTCATATATATAATTAATATGTTAGATAGCTTGTGTCTCTGTTGCGAAAATTCTCCCCAAAACCCGAAATTGAGAGAGAAGACTCGTTGTGTGTGTGTGTTTTTTTAATTGAAATGACAGTGTTGTTTGTTGTTAAAATGAGTTAGTAATCTTTTTTATTACATATATAAGTAGTAACTTGTCTAAAAAAACATGTGAAGTACGAATTCGAGCCGTATTGAGGGCGGCGCGCAGCGCCGCCCGTTTGTCTTGATCTTTGACGCGCGCAGCGCGTCACCCCCAAGGCATACTCAATTATCTTTCAAAAGTACTTCCAAGTAAAAGTAGTTGGTTTGTACTGTTGTCTCAGTTGAGCAAAAGGACTGACATGTTTTCAATGGAGACATGTGCCAACAGGCTCTCTCTCTCTCATACCAGTGCAAAGCGGCCATATTATAATGAACGCGTTTACAAAGTTATGCAGTTATTATCTAAAAACACAACTTCTGTTGTAACATAACACGTCGAATAATGCTGAGAGCCTGTTTGCACATGTCTCCATTGAAAACATGTCAGTCCTTTTGCTCAACTGAGACAACAGTACAAACCAACTACTTTTACTTGGAAGTACTTTTGAAAGATAATATCTGTCCTTTTCTTAAGTTTTGTTTCACAAAATTATATTTTCATACACGTTCGCGATTCGCTGCGAGGATACCGACGCGCACCCGCTATTCGCCTCTCTCTCTCACTCACACACAGAGGGGGCGGGGCGAAAGCGATTGTCCGACGCCCGCCCGCCCGCCCGACACCAATCTCAATCCGCACTCGAATGCGGACTCTCCGTATCTCGCTTCAAATTCAATCAAACTCAATACAACTTTCTATAACTCTATCGAATAGAGATGTGAATGCAATGTAACAGTGGAAATCACTTCAAAATGAGGAAAAGTGCTTCATCCGGGAAAAGTCGTTTTTGAGCATTCTAGCGCGCGGGGACATCCAGTACAAACGAGAGGGCGCACTCAATACAACTTTCTATTATCTTTTAAAAGTACTTCCGTAAAAAGTGTTGTTTGTGTTAACCTGATTCAAGAAAAGCGCATGCATATATTATTAATTTTCGAAAAATCAAATCGTAAACACCTGAACATGAAAACTAACACAAACTTGCTCTTTCAAACGAATATAGAATAGTTACACGTAACATTCAGAATAATACGATTGTTTTGTTTATTTAGTGTTTTTTGCGGTTTATTATTTATGGTTTATCAGTAAAATAAAATGTTATTCGTGATGTTGTTTGACTCAATGTTTCAGGTATAAAAATGTCAAAAAAATAAAACATGGAATTATTCAACATTAATTATTCAAAAATTATTCAACGTTTTGAAAGAGCAAGTTTGTGTTAGTTTTCATGTTCAGGTGTTTACGATTTGATTTTTCGAAAATTAATAATATATGCATGCGCTTTTCTTGAATCAGGTTAACACAAACAACACTTTTTACGGAAGTACTTTTAAAAGATAATATATGTCCTTTTGTTGAATTTCATAGAAATTTTCTCTCTCGTCTTCATACATGTAACATGTTCTTCTCTCATTATTTCATCAATTTCATTTCAAATTTATTCGATATTTTCTCGTTCTCTCGTTCTCTCCTTCCATTCCTTCCCTCCTTCTCTCCTTCTTTCCTTCTCTCCTCCTCTCCTTTCCTCCTTCTCTCCTCCCATTCCTTCCCTCCTTCTCTCCTTCTCCCCTTCTCTCCTCCTCTCCTCCTCTCCTTCCCTCCTTCCTTCCTTCCCTCCTTCTTTCCTTCTCTCTTTCTCTCGTTCTCTCTTTCTCTCGTTCTCTCTTTCTCTCGTTCTCTCGTTATCCCTTTCTCTCTTTCTCTCGTTCTCTAGTTCTCTCGTTCTCTCGTTCTCTCTTTCTCCCTTTCTCTCTTTTCTCTCTTTCTCTCGTTCTCTCTTTTCTCTCTTTCTCTCGTTCTCTCGTTCTCTCTTTCTCTCGTTCTCTCCGTCTCTCCGTCTCTCCTTCCCTCCTTCCCCCCTTCTCCCTTTCTCTCTTTCTCTCGTTCTCTCGTTCTCTCGTTATCTAGTTCTCTCGTTATTTCGTTTTCTCTTTCTCTCGTTCTCTCGTTCTCGCGTGTCTCCTTCTCTTCTTCTCTCCTTCCCTCCTTCCCTCCTTCTCCCTTTCTCGTTTTCTCTAGTTCTCCAGTTCTCTCTTTCTCTCGTTCTCTCGTTCTCTCTTTCTCTCTTTCTCTCTTTCTCTCGTTCTCTCGTTCTCTCGTTCTCTCGTTCTCTCGTTTCTCGTTCTCTCGTTTTCTCCGTCTCTCCGTCTCTCCTTCTCTTCTTCCCTCCTTCCCTCCTACCACCCTCCTTCTCTCTTTCTCTCGTTCTCTCGTTCTCTAGTTATATCGTTCTCTCTTTCTTTCGTTCTCTCTTTCTCTTGTTCTCTCTTTCTCTCGTTTTCTCGTTCTCTCGTTCTCTCGTTCTCTCGTTCTCTCTTTATCTCGTTCTCTCGTTCTCTCGTTCTCTCCGTCTCTCCTTCTCTTCTTCCCTCCTTCTCTCCTTCTCTCTTTCTCTCGTTCTCTATTTCTCTCGTTATATCGTTCTCTCTTTCTCTCGTTCTCTCGTGCTCTCGTTTTCTCGTTCTCTCGTTCTCTCGTTCTCTCGTTGTCTCGTTGTCTCGTTCTCTCGTTGTCTCGTTCTCTCCTTCTTTCCTTCCCTCCTTCCCGCCTTCTCACTTTCTCTCTTTCTCTCGTTCTCTAGTTCTCTCGTTATATCGTTCTCTCTTTCACTCGTTTTCTCTTTCTATCGGTTTCTCTTTCTCTCGTTCTCTCATTATCTCTTTCTCTCTTTCTCTCTTTCTCTCTTTCTCTCTTTCTCTTTTTTCTCTAGTTCTCTCCTTCTCTCCTTCTCTTCTTCTCTCCATCCCTCCTTCCCTCCTTCTCCCTTTCTCTCTTTCTCTCGTTCTCTAGCTCTCTCGTTATATCGTTCTCTCTTTCTCTCGTTTTCTCTTTCTCTCGTTTTCTCGTTTTCTCGTTCTCTCTTTCTCTCTTTCTCTCCTTCCCTCCTTCCCTCCTCCTCCCATTCTCTCTTTCTCTCGTTCTCTAATTCTCTCGTTATATCGTTCTCGCTTTCTCTCGTTCTCTCTTTCTCTCTTTCTCTCTTTCTTTCGTTCTCTAGTTTCTAGTTCTCTCGTTCTCTCTTTCTATCCTTCTCTTCTTCTCTCCATCCCTCCTTCTCCCTTTCTCTCTTTCTCTCGTTCTCTAGCTCTCTCGTTCTCTTTTTATATCTTTCTCTCTTTCTCTGGTTCTCTCGTTCTCTCGTTCTCTCTTTCTATCCTTCTCTCGTTCTCTCGTTCTCTCGTTCTCTCCGTCTCTCCTTCCCTCCTCTCTTTTTCTCCTTTTCTCTCGTTATATCGTTCTCTCGTTCTCTCGTTCTCTCATTCTCTCGTTCTCTCGTTCTCTCGTTCTCTCGTTCTCTCTTTCTCTCTCCCCTTACTAAATTCCTACTGATCGCAGCCACCAAAGTACATCTGTCTCTCTCCAAACAGCGTGCTCTCTCGCGTGCTCTCGCGCTCGCCCGCCAGCAGAGGGCTAGCTATCAGCTAGCGTGACTGGAAACGACACCCACCCACACGCTGGCCTTTCGCCTAGTGCGAGTGCGAGATCGCTCATAACTTCTTTCGGAGAAAAGATACAAAGATGCCGTCAATTAGTGATCTGCCCTATGGAACCGTGCGAATCTAACTAACATAAATTGGAAGACTTCACATTGTTGCTAACATGTCCTTTGGATATCGCTACTTGAAAATTCTGGCGCGAGCCTTATTTTAACCCAAGAGAGAGGGCGCTGCGCGCCCTCTCTAATAACTCTATCGAATAGAGATGTGAATGCAATGTAACAGTGGAAATCACTTCAAAATGAGGAAAAGTGCTTCATCCGGGAAAAGTCGTTTTTGAGCATTCTAGCGCGCGGGGACATCCAGTACAAACGAGAGGGCGCTGGCGCGCCCTCTCTAATTTCCTCTATCCCAATACGATATGCTCCATAGTATGTGTTTTTTTTGTTAGAATATCATTTGACAAGACTTATGAGTATGATACAAGAAATAAATATCGGTTGCGGCTTCCAAAATATCAAAAACAACTTTTCGCTCATTCTGCCACTAAACGTGTTTACGACGACGACGACGACGACGACGGTGTGCATCACGTAAGCCCCGCCCACTGCACTCTGCGCTCATTGGTCGCTCGGCCCACTGTCAGTGCAATCTGATTGGCCGAACGCTCATGCCCCGCCTTTCGCTCAGCCACTCTCACACCCCGGCCTCTTGGCTCTCTCACAAGCGTACGCTCTCTGCGCGCTCTCTCTTCTTCCAGCCGAGCATGCCCCGCTTTTCGATCAGCCACTCTCTTTCTCTCAAGACCGTCTGATTCTCTCACTTGCGCACGCTCTCTGCGCGCTCTCTCTTTCTCGTGCGAGCCAGAATGGGCAGCCGGCCTGAAATCAAATGGATCGATCGGTGAGGAGAGGGCCAGTGAGAGCGCTCGGCAGTTAAAGAACGTGCGAATAGCGGAAGAGCAGAGCAGTGCGGGTGAGGCTGCTTTGATCTCTGTGCCACAACTTCCCAATTCTAACAGTAATACTGCGATTAACATAAATTAAGGAAGATAAGTTCAACGCACTCGGCTCTGCAATTACAATTCATGACCGAGGTTTCAGTGGCTCAGAATCTAATGAAGCCTGTTTTATATGATACGTATGTGCATACATAAATGATTCCAAAAGCAACATTTGAATTCATTTGCAAACATCGCAAAACATTCGCAAAACAAACTGGCAGATATGAAGATCGAACGCGCCTGGTTAGTACCAGTACGCCCTCACCCTACCACTTGAGCTATTCCACATCGAGAATATGGGGTGGCTAGCGCAGTGGATGTGCGCGCAGCTATCATGCGGAAGGTCGTTCATCTCAGAAAAAGTCACGGTGGAGTGACGACCACTCTCACAACTTTCGTGAGCCTCTAGTCAGAAGTCTGTGACGTCATCTGATCCAAATTCATTACATTAATTAATGGACCAATTGTCTAGCGATTTGTACTCGAGAGCCTTAGGTCAGTCCTCTTATTGGCTAGGTCGACGGTTGTATAACTTGAAACTGCTGATAATCAAACTTTTAACAGTACATGCACTCAAGATATTACATGATAACTACTGAAGAATGGCTAGTTTACTTGTAGTAGAATTTCATTTCGACTAGCTAGTAACTTGCTAGGTAATGGAACTGCTTAGATGATGAAGGGAAGAAGATAGAAATTTGTAACGTGTGTAGCGCGCGTCAATGAGCGACCGGCAGAGGCGTGAGCGATTGGACCAAGCTATTTCGAAGGTTTCTAATTTAGATACATTCGTATATAACACAACATTGTTCGGCAACACAAGATCTATCAGTTTCAAAAAAGCGGGAATCACAGAAACTATTTTATAATTTCTTCTTCGGTAGTATAGTGGTTAGTATAATTTCAAACCAGTGAATATTACTATGTAGATGTAGTAGTGTTGTGTAAGTTATTTGTATTTTCAACCATGACAATCTGACTAGTGACTTTGTAATATGTATGTTTTATTTTCGTAGTTCTCCAATGTGAAAAAATTTCTTTGAAATTTGAGAAAAGGACATCCATTCTCTTTCGAAAAGTACGTAAGTAAAAAGAAGAGGTTTGTCTGGATCTGATTCAACAAAAGCACATGCATAAAATCTCTTTGCAGCTGACTAAAATATCAAAACAAACCTGCTCTTTCGAATATATAAGATAATAGAACATAAATATTATGCATTATGATACTTAATTTATTTATAGTGAACTATAATAAAAATTTGGCCTTTTTCACAGTCACCTTACATTTTATATTTTTCAATGTTTAAAAACACATTTCAGAGTGATTCGAAAGAGCAGGTTTGTTTTGATATTTTAGTCAGCTGCAAAGAGATTTTATGCATGTGCTTTTGTTGAATCAGATCCAGACAAACCTCTTCTTTTTACTTACGTACTTTTCGAAAGAGAATCATTATCATCATCAAGATTTCATACATTTTAAAAGGCGGGTTGATTCTGTTTATTAACAGAATCAACCCGCCTAACATGTGGCTTTCGAATACAAGTCGCTATCTGCTTACAAGGGGTACATCGATGAATGTAATGAAATTGGATCAGATGACGTCACAGATTTCTGACTAGAGGCTCACGAAAGTTGTGAGGGTGGTCGTCACTCCACCGTGACTAGCAGTACATCATTGGCCGCCGATAATCAAACCCGGGACCTTCCGCTTGATAGCTGCGTGCACATCCACTGCGCTAACCACCCTCTTTGAATTGAAATGATTGTAAATGCGGTGAAACGAAATTAATAATGATTAACATACAAATTTTCTAATGAAAAACACAGAAGCATTCATGTTCTGTACGAAAATGTTCCTGTATTTTTTATCCTGCATACATCACGTGTCAACTGTTGGCTGCGTGAAGTACTATTTGCTGCCCCACATCGATTCCACCCAGTTCGAACGCAACCCACCCGGTGCGCACTGTATGATTGTGCTGTATAACAGCGTACGTACTTCAGTCGGTACATTGCTTCGTGCCTTCGTGTTGACGCAGTCGGAAATAAACAAGACCTGCGATAACTAATTGGTAGTTTTCAGACGATCGATTCGAGCTACGCCGGAAGAAACGAGTTCGACATTAGAAATCTCATTGGTATGAATCACTTACTTTTTCTGTGAGCCCGCTTCTGATGGATATTTCTGCTACGCTTCGACTTTGAGCAGAAACTCTCAGTTGGAGTGTGCGCGCGGAAATATGTGTCAATTCAATTTAATTTAATTCAATTCAACATTTATCCGGTGTCGCATTATGTGATCATAACTCAAAACATCAATCATTCACAGAGTAGTGCCGGGAAGCAAAATTCTTCCATCTTGTCGCATCAGCGTTCGCGGCCACACTCTTCCATTCCTCCTCAAGGGTCTTCCTATTGGTCTGGATCGTCTTCTTGAATTCGTCGCTCCACTGTAGATGGGGGCGACCGGCCTTGCCTTTCCTTGGCGGGTTCCAATCGATCACGCGTCGCGTTCATCGGTCGTCGTTGCAAGTCATGATGTGGCGGGCGAACCTCCACTTCCTTGATCTCGCCTCGCACAGCACGTCTCGTAATCCCGTCAGTCGTCGTATATCCTTGCACGGCACTTTGTTCAGCACAGTCAACCCGAGCATCTTTCGTTCCATTCGTCGTTGGACAGTTCTCAGCTTCTGCAGGTCTTCTCGCCTTAGACTCCATGTCTCGGCAGCGTAGGTGCGGGAAGAACTGCCATCCGAAATACTTTCCTCCGCAGTCGCATCGGCGCACTCTTCAGCGTCAGGAACTGACTATGGCGGAAGAAAGCGCCCCAGCCAGCCTGTATCCTCCTTGTCACCTCCACTCGGTCGTCAGCCAGAAAACTAAGAGAGCGGCCCAAGTAGACGAATTTGTCTACGTACTCCACTTCTCCTCCGTCCAGCCTGATGCTCTTCTTCGGTCCGTTGCTCATGACCACCGTCTTCTTCCTGTTCACGTTCAGCCCGTAGTCGCTGCTCTTCTCCGCGAGTTCCTCCAGCATCCTTTCTGCAGCCGAGGCCGAACGTGCAAAAAGGATGATGTCGTCAGCATAACAGAGATGAGTCAGCCTCTGTCCTCCAATGTCCAGTCCGGCTTCAACGTCGAAGTCCACCGGAAATATGTGTAAATGAGACAAATGCATTCATCTAACACATCAGCACCGGAAACTATGCACTACACAGGTTCTCGCGATCATATGTAATGAGCATCGGTTACACTATGCCTGTTCATATTATAGTAAAGTACTCGATCCGCCTACAGTCGGTTTCGATTCGAAGTATATAAACGACTGTGACGTGAATGTGTCTTATTCATCTATCATATCTTTCACAAATTCTATTATAGATCTTTTAAAAATAGTTAAACTTTAGATGCGTGTGTTGTTCCTTCTGGGAACGGCTTTCGCGCTTGCTTTGACCGCCGGATACGATGAGTCAGAGGCGGTGAGTTTCCATCTACATGCATGTTGTCGATCTGCCATTCCATTCAGCCCGCTCCGGTCGTCCCCGTTCCTGCTCTCGAAGCATCCACGTTCGCACCGAACTCGCCTTTGACCATCGATGCGACTACTGCTGCTCCGGCTCCGGCACCCGAGGACACCGAGGTGCCGGCCGCCATCGACGCTCCAGCCTCCGCTGACACTCCGGACGCGTCCGCTCCTGGTAGGCCGGCTAGCGGTGGAGGATCTGAGGACGGAAGCTACGATTCCGTGGAGGTTCCGAAGGTTGGAGAAGCACATCATTCCACGCATGAGGGACAGGGACGGCCGATGGTCATCCGACAGAAGCAGGTTAGAAGAGGGAAAGGGGAAGTGGAAGAAGGGGGGAAGTAACTCTCTTTCAGATCGCTCACAACAACCCGGTAGCGATCATTCAGCAGCAGGAAACAGTGGTAGCAGACGACACTGGTGGTGAGCCAGGCACAGTCGGCTGTCGGCAGAAGGAGACACGGGAAGGGCAGACATGGCATAGGAGGAGGACCCAGCGCAGGAAATGAGGACGAACCCAGTGGACCCGAAGCTGATGGAGGCTATGGCGGAACTGAACAGAGGGACCATGAAGAGGAACACAACGGAGAGAAACTCAACGGACCTGTTGGGGAAGCGCCCGAGGATGGACCCGGACCCCATGAATCGTCTCCTACTCTTGCTCAGCCTGTCTCTGGACCGGCTCCCGGACCCGTACCTGCTCCAGCTACTGCTCCCAGAGACAATTCTATCGCGAGCACCGACGCTGCCGAGGAGGCAAACGAGACTGAGGCTCCTTCAGATGAGCCGGAATCCACCCCCGCTCCCTACAAATCTCACTTCTTACAGGCCAGAAATTAGACAAAAATATTGTGAAAGTGCCTAGCTTTACTGTATCAATTTATTGTAGATAACAGTGTTGTGTATAAATCGCGTATATGTTTGACATACTGCTCCCAGAGACAATTCTATAATAATCTAACAGCTATCGACACTCTTATGAAAATAAGAAACACGTCAACAAAAGAACTATATTGCGCGGATTTCTCTAGTCTATTTACTAACTTACCACATGACACAGTCATGAGTAACATGTTTCAACTTATTGACCTTTGTTTTAAAAATAGCGGAAAAGACTATATAAACGTCGGATATAACAAAACTTACTATACCAACGATTACAAACTGAATCAAAGATTGTATTCAGCTATAGACGTTAAATATTTAATTCAGTACGTACTAGAAAACAGTTACGCAGTGTATGGAGATAAACTTTTCAAACAAAAATCAGGTATTCCGCAAGGAAACAACGCTTCTCCCTCCATTGCCGATTTAACACTATCTTACATGGAATTTACATATATCAGAAGACACGAATCTTCTTTCAAGTTTGGGTTCAATGCATTCAGATACATGGACGATCTGCTAATCATTCACGATCCTCGGACAACTGTTCTCAGTGAAATAATCAACAATATTTACCACCACTCTCTCACACTGGAACAGACAAATACTAGCTCACAAACAGCAGTATTTCTCGACCTAAACATATACAAAACCAACAGTAGTTTTAAAATTGAATTATACAACAAAACGGATGATTACAATTTTGAGGTTGTACGCTACCCAAATTATAAATCAAACATTAAATCATCCATCGGGATGAATACACTACGTGGAGAAGTGCTACGGATTTTTAGAACATGTACGGAAACAGTCACGTTCACAAAACGTTGCAAACAACTAGTGGAAACTTTTTACAAAAACGAATATCCAAGAGCACTGATTGAAAAAGAGTTCTCGAGATTCATAATGCAAAACAAAACTATCTCATTGAAACTTAATTTGAAACGTATTGACGACGTACTTGCTATCATACGATAAACAGGCGCCAACAGAGGTATGGTGGTAAACGGGGTCAACCCGACTCCGCCCCCATCATACACACGACATTGCCCTCTCTCTCATTCACATGAACGCAGTCGGCACCTCGCACACTCGCCACCGCCTGTCCACTCTCTATTTTTGTGTATTTTTTACTCGCATCAACCGTTTCGCCTATATGGAATCTATATTCCCTTCTTCCCCTTCTCTTCCAACAAGTTCTACACTAAACATTTATGTCGTGTTGTCGTACGTTTGCATGTTACGTGTTTGTCTAGCGGTTCCTACTGATGAGACTCCGCCGCGCTGTCCTCTTTAAACAAATCCAGTCTAGAATAGGAGTCGAAACTGGTTTTGTTCACATCAATTTAACCAACTTATCCTCATTTTGACATTTTGTTTTTGTTGTCTAATTTTACGATCATGTTGCCTACGTGATGAAACTGCAAGCCAGTCGGATCGGATATGGGGTGACCGGGGTATGGGTTATAAGCGGGCGCTGACAGATGTTGGTATGGTTGTTGTGGGAGAATCATGCGTCTTTTCCTACTGATTTTTCTCACCATCTCGGCCGCGGCTTTTCCCAAGTGAGCTAGCAGTGGTCTTTTTCCCGTTTTCCCATCTCTCCAACATGATTTCAGAGCGGACAAGTCGATGGAAATTCCCGATGCTGCTATAGACCCATCATCATTTGTCATGCAGCAATCTGATCCTAGCCAAGTCACCGTACGTTTCTTCACTTACACATGTCGGAACGTATAGTGTGTTCCCTTTTTTGACCGACATAGACAGTTTCTAGACAGCGCATGAAAATGCGCTTATCGCTGTCCGATTAAATGACGGCGACCGGTTTACAAGTATCAAAACTGTGTTTTTCGATTGATATCAAGCCAACTCTGTGGGGCTCTGTGGGGTCCTCGGCCTACACAAGCAGCATCTACTGTAAAACATTTATATCTCTAGCTCTTTCCTCTGCCGAAAAAAGTGTACCTAACTGATTTGAGCTCATGTAAACAAGATGTTTACGGTAGTAGTGTATGATATATGACAATTCTGACATAACTAGTGTATGTGGATGTTATGAGCATGACATATTGAAAAATGAACGAGTTTCATACACTAGATAAGGTATACTCCTTATTTGAAATTTTTATCAGATCCAATTGCGCAGCTGAAAAGCGACCGCGCCGATGCATACCTTTTTCTCTTCTTCCCGAATGGTCGCAGTTGTGAGAAATGACCGCAATATAGAACATTTGCATAATATTCGCGTCTTTTGTCTAATATTCCGGCCGTCCGAATGTGTCGGTCAGAAAAGGGAACACACTATATCTGTAACGTTTTTTTTCAAGATTTCTATCGAGCAAAAGCAGTTGAAATCCGGCGGTCCGAAACAGGAGCAGACCGCAGAGTTCCAAGCAGACACAAAGTTCAAGGTAAAAAGTTATATTACAATCGATACATCAAGACTATTGATTTTTTTCAGACAATCTTATCGCGACAGGAGCAGGAGTAAGGTAAAACATGAAAAAGTACTAGTCGAATCGAATTAAACCACACTTCAATAATCAATAAATGCCTAGAAAAAACATATACTGTTGAGTAAATAAGTGAGCGAATCAGATCAGTCAATACGTTACAACCCTTTGTGGAACTTGTACAAACACAGTGACGTCATGGTGACGTCATCTCCAGAGATTACGTCATCATATGTCAGAAAGAGGCGCCCACTTGTTCATGCCACCGGACACTGGTCGCACCAATCGCGAGTCGAGCGAGTAGGAGAAGGCGCCTGAATGACGTCACCATCAGATGACGTCACCGGATGACGTCACTCACCCGTGGCAGACAGCCTGCTGGCATAGTCAACAGGGTTCGGCGAGGAATCGGCCGATTCGCGGGCGGACTCCGTGGATTCGTCGGACTCGTACTCGTCACTGGAAACAGTGACGTCACTATCATTGCGATGACGTCATCGGCCGGATGACGTACCTCTCCTCGACGGCGTCTGCCAACTGATTCTGGAACTTTGGGTGGGAGAGCATGCGGGCGCAGATGTCGTGTTTGAACATTTTGGCGTCGTCGAGGGGGGTGCGACCCCATCTGGAGAAGAAGAATTCTCTCTCTCTTCTCTCCATTTCTCTCTCTCTCTCTCTCTCTCTCCCTACCTGTCCTTGGGATTCGGCTGCACACCGGCATTGTTGAGCAGGAACTTGACTATCGAGTAGTGCCCTTCCGACGCCGACACGTGAAGAGCAGTCCTGATATTGATTGATTTGTCAATTATCAGATTATCGTCATCGGTTTATTCCCACCCACCTTCCGTCATAGTCAGCCATGTTGAGGTCCTGGCCCTGGAGGTACATCCTGAAAAGTACATCAGTTATGAAAAATCGATAATCAATCAATATAATCGATCGATACCCTACCTCCTGACGCTCTCCATGTCGCCGTACTTGGCTGCGTAGAGGAGGGAGACGACGAGTTCCGTGTCGCGCGCCCCGATGCGGCGTCTCAACAAATACGCCGTCAGTTATTTATGTATTGATTTTTTTTTGTTTTCTTTAGATCAATGACCTATGAATGTATTTATGTGCTGTACTACTTTACTACTAACAGCATAAGTGAGTGTACCTGGGATCCATCTTCTTCGAGTCTGCGTGTAGGAGGGAGTCGTAGTTGTGGAAGTTGAACTTCTCGATGAGTTTCTGGCAGAAGGCGACGCCCTTGCACGAGTTGCCCATCTTATCGATCGGCGGAGCGAACAGACAAATGCCTACAGGAATGTATAATGAATGTTTCGCTTTGATTGATTCCGTTCAATCAATCAGTCAGTCAGTAATTCTGCAGACATTATCTGCAGGATGTTGGGCAGAAATACTGGGTCTGCTTTTTCTTTACTCGTGAACTACTCGTTCTGCTTACTGCGTTTTTTTTTCAATTTCTCGTTGTTTGTTAACAACACTCACCCATGAGATTCGGGATGACGACAATCATGGCTCCAGAGACACCAGACTTGGCGGGAAGACCGACCTGGAGAGAGAAGGTTGAGAGGGGGAGGGGGGGGGAAGAGAGAGGGTCGTACCTGGAAGGCGAACTTTCCGGAGTAGTCATACATCCCGCACGAATACATGAGCGAGAGAACGTCGCGACAGGGTTGGGGAGAAATGCACCTGAATTGAAACTACAGTAATCTCATAGTATGTACATATGTGAACGCGCTGCACCACAAATACGAAAACACTTTTTTTCCACAGTACAGCAACCAATCTACCGTACCTCTCCTCGGTGAGCGGACACACGCCTCCATTGGCGAGAGTCGCCGCCATCACAGAAAGGGAGTCAGTGTTCATCTCCAGAGAGCACAGCTGTAAGAAAGGAGTGATTCTCTCTCCCCCCCCCTCTCTCTCTACCTGGAAGTACAGATCCAGTTCCTCCCGCAGACTCTTGATAGTTGAGGGAAAGCACTTGTTCTCCTTCATATAGTACGATAGGGCGTAGTTTCTGTCCGCAGAATCGCGCTCCGACAAGAAACTGAAACCTTGATCATTGAACGAGTGTTGAATAGTGCATATGTATGTATCGTTCAATTGTGAAATAACCGGCTTGCTGGATATACGCGCTCAGTGAAGCGTATTCTAAGATTGGTACATTTCATCTGTTATACATATCTGACGTTTTTGTAACGCATTGGATTGTCATAGAACTTCCTATCATTTAATCGTTAATCAATCGATACCCACGTTGCGTTGTTGAATCCCACATGCTCTCCGCCCGCCAGTCTCTTGTAGCGGGAGAGAACGAAGTCGTACCGATCTGCCATGCTTTCGCCACTCTGAAATTGTATAATAATATATTTGTTTATTAAACAATTTCAGAGTGGTGAAAGAGAAAAACTCAGTTTATTTGTTCATTTACTTGTTCACCTTGATCAATGACGTGGTTATGATGGCACCGGCGTTGATGAGCGGGTTGTGCGGCTTGCCTACAGATATTGATTCAATGAATTTCATGGAACGAAAAACTTCTCTCACCACTTCCATCCAGACAAATCTCGTTGAACAATCGCCCGCTCGGCTCGTGGCCCACGTACGAGTGCACCTGAAGCATACGGTATTTCTAATATACCGCACACTGCCTGTATTACTGTAACTCGTAAGCTACCGTTTAGCTACCGCACCTTGTCGGTTCCCAGGTCAGAGGCGACGATAGCGTAGTTGAAGGCCTTGGAGACACTCTGAATGCAGAAGTTCTCCCGAACATCTCCAAGAGAGAAACGCTGTCCGTCGATGGTGCAGATTGACATTCCTGCAAGAGTAGTGCTCTCTCTTTCTCCCCCCCTCTCTCTCTCTCTCTCTCTCTCTCTCTCTCTCTCTCTCTCTCTCTCTCTCTCTTTCCCTCACCCCAGTGCTTGGGATTCTGCCTCGCCAGCTGTGGGATATACGTTGCCACTTCTCCACTAGTGATCTTCGAGACCTCAAGTATGAATATTGAAAAATGAAAAGTACATTTTTAGGTTTTTTACAAAGTGTATTTAAAATGTGTAGAGACACAGTACTCAAATTACGTAACGAGCTCCGAAACTGATGATACGTTTCATAGCTCTTTTAAATGCTTCAAAAAATGAAAGTTCAAAAAATACGCACGTCGTTGTATACATCAGTGATGGCCTGTGTGAATTCACTCCAGCTGGGAATGATGAAGTGTCCTCGGAGAGCCTGCGCGATCAGAGGAATAGACGGCTTGATCACTCTGCGAAAGTTTTGATTGAGACATGTGCTAACAGAGTGCATGGTTGTATGAGGATTGTCTGATTCTTTTGAAGAGTTACTTATAAAACTGACAGATTTTATTTCGAAGGGCAGAGTACAGAGATTTGATGTTTATCAGAAAACCTTCATTTCGTGTATATAGTTCAACTTACTCTATGAACTTCTCCCTGCCGCACACGAGGTTGGAGCTGTCGTTGTCGTCGTCCTGTTCCATCTCCTTCATCTGCTCCACTACCTGAACAACATGGTCCCGTCACGAATAACATAAGACTCAGGAACATTGGTCCCGCCACGAACCTTGCGAATGCGCGGATCCTTCTCGCGGATGCCCATTGAGCGAAGTACCTGCAATACTTTTTTGTAACAGTTTGCACAGACCCCATGACATGACGTCACATTTTTTCGATCAACATTTCCTGGCGCATCGGTTTCCAGCTTCGGTCGCCCGATAACATTACACTAACAGATGAATGGTGGAACTTGCAAAGCTAACCAAACAATCAAGACGAGGTCAGACACGATTATGTATCAAAAAGCCGTTTGATGATAAAAAAGCACCTTCTCTATTTCTGAGGGGAGGATCTTTCTGAGGGTTCTCACGGCATTTCACGATCAGTTAAAGGAACGTACCACTATGATTTTCGTGTGTAAACTACGACTACCACATAAAAGAACATGAAAATACAATCACTTTTCATCAATAAACTATATGCTGAAAATGAAGATAAGGTGTTGAAAACGCATCGCGAAGTTGTGAATTCCGTAGTGATTTTCATTTTCAGCATACAGTTTATTAATGAAATTGATTGTATTTTTTTGTTCTCTCGCGTGGTAGTCGTAGTTTACATACGAAACTCAAAGTGGTACATTCCTGTAAAAACGGAAATTGTTTTTCCCTGCAAGAGTTGCTACAGAATCCAGAATGGCGTAAACTTTCGCGGTCCAATTGAAATTATACTTTTGTAACCGCGACGCGACTTGATTTCTAACGTGAATCGCAGTGGTCCTTTGCCAGCAAAAGTTGAGTCTGACCTCTATTTTGAAAAATCTCACCCTTATGAGTCTGCTGAGACTGGCTTCCCTTCCCCCAGCCTCCTTGAAAATGTCGAAGATCAGGTCTCCCGGCTTTCGGCCCCTGTAGAAGATGATATGAATCATTCAGACCTCACGCTTTCGCTGCGGGACCCGCACCTCTGTTCGAACGCCTTGTCCATCTCGGCGCAGGAGGGCATCACACACGCCTTGGGCTTGGGTGTCGGTTCGGCGCTCATGACTGAAATAATTATGGTCTTTGATATCAAAGTATTATCAAACTCATCACAGTTAACGCGATACCAGTTTTTTTTTAATGAATTGTATTGATCAAACTCTTCGCAAACAGTCAAATATGATCACGAAATGCAGAAAGTACTCACCAGTAATCTCCTTCTCGAGCGTCTTCCGGTTGTCCGGCGCGGTCTGAAAATGAGAGGAGTGGACCCGAGAGAAGTGAGCAGAGAATGGTTAGTGCGGGGACAAAGGGCGCGGGTTCGATGGCGAATGATTCGAAATGATAACCGACAGATCGGCGCGAAAACGACTGGTCACAAAGAAGAAGGGAATTTGTGGCTGTTTGGGGAAATACTGCCCTGCCACCTCGTCTCTCTCTCTCTCTCTCTCTCTCTCTCTCTCTCTCTCTCTCTCTCTCTCTCTCTCTCTCTCTTCTATCACTTGATAGGTGGACGATAAAACTCGCGCGATTGCCTTTTAGCGATCTGGTTAGACTACAGTAATAGTGAACTTTCGAAGAGACGCGTATGAAAACAAGGCGATCAAAAAGAGACAGTGGAGACAGTGACATACTGTATCTTCTATAATTAGACAGGTTAGCTAATTTACGAATCTGCACTTTTCTGAAATTTGATGTGAGTTCACTCTTCTGACTGCACGCGAGAAAAGACAAGAGAGAGAGAGAGAGAGAGAGAGAGAGAGAGAAGAGAGAGAGAGAGAGAGAGAGAGAGAGAGAGAGAGAGAGAGAGAGAGATGCATACCTTCTTCTCTTCTTCCCGAATAGTCGACATGGTCACAGGCTTGGTCATCTTCCGGACCAACACAAAATCGTCGTGGCCAGTACCCGCGTACATCTGAAGGTATACTGTATACACAATACGGTATACGGTAGATATTAAAAAGGCATAGGAGTCACAGAGTATGCGGCGGGGGAATCCCTATCACGCGACATGCTCTCAGAAAACTGTTAGCATTGACATGTGATAGCCGGGAAACACCTCCCATCGACACAAGAATAGACACTGCGGAGAAGACGACTGCGGGAAAAGTTTATCATCGGCGGCGGAAAAATGTATGGAGAGAGGGGGATTGGCGGTCAGATAGCACCGTCGGGGAATCACCCCCGTCTGTGATAGACACTGCGCGTGTTCGATGCTGCTCTTGCGACGTAGACTGCGCGGACACGCATAAAAAGCGAGAGAAGATGCTGAGAGAGAGAGAGAGAGAGAGAGAGAGAGAGAGAGAGAGAGAGAGACTATCTAGCCCACACTAGCCCACTTAGCCCCCGTCTTTGTGATAGCCAACAAGTTGCCCGACTACCTCGTCGCTGGATACTGTAGATGCCGTGTCGGTGAGAGTGGATACTGTAGAAGCGCTCTCCTGCAAAGCATAGAAATGTGGTAGCTGTGAACTCTTGCGATACCTTTTTGCTCTGATTGATGATTTCTCGGTCGGCGTGTCTGCAAAACAAATGGTCGTTCTCGGGTGAGTGGCGGTCCGGGGACTTCTCCCTCTCCTCTCTCGTATGCCCCTCGACCTCACTATCCGTGTCCGAGTCCGACACGTTGAAGATGGCATCGTAATCGCCAAGGTCCGATGGCACCGCCGGCCTGACACGCAACATCTCTCTCTCTCTCTCTCTCTCTCTCTCTCTCTCTCTCTCTCTCTTTCTCTCTCTCTCTCTCTCTCTCTCTCTCTCTCTCTCTCTCTCTCTTTCTCTCGCACATCACAGTTTACGAGTTATTATGGTGTCTCGAGCTGCAGGCAGTCTCGATTAGTCAACGATAAAAATAGATAGGAAACCCTGCGCACGTGGTACGGTATCTATTTCGCAGACAACCATGTCAGAAGACACGCAAAACCACCAAAGGAATTTGTGCGTTGATCACGGCATTAATTATCAGATTGCACAAGACATTGCAAGACTGAACCTACCGTAACCCGTCCGTGTCGAATGGGCTGATGGGAGGTAGGGGGCTGGTGAAGACGAGGTTCTCGAGGGGCACATAAGGCTCCACCCCCGAACCCGCCGACGACGTCTCCGCTTCAGTAACCAGGACGCGGACGGATTCTGAAACTGATGTCTCCACTCCACTTGACCTCTCTCACCCACCCATCTCGCTGGACGTGGAAGGAGCGAGGATGCACAGCCCCACTTGCTCCCGCTCGACTTCTGGCCACGTCGTCTGCACGACGCCGCGCTGCTCCGGAAGGCTCACGTCGACGAGGAGGACGTCGGATTCGGAAGGCATGCGACGGCGTGGAAGGCACTGCAACCAGCTGAAACGCATAGTGTCCAGTGTGCGAGCGTGAGACAGTGAGAGCGATCGGGTGGCGCATATCGATCGAAACAGCGTGTGTGATGTGAAGCGTTGCGAGCTCGGACAAGCGACATTTGAACATGGACAAAGACTTGGAAGCACGATTGAATCAGATTGCATCAGAATGAAAAAAATGACGTGAAATGACAAGATATGTGGCAAGAGTGCGCGAAGTGAGTGAAAAGTGAGTGTTTACCCCGCGGCTCAGTGAGGCCGGCTCCACTCTCATTCAGAAGCTTTGCAGAGAGACCCTAGAAATCACTGCGATATTCACGCACCAACAACCATAAAAAGTCAGGACACGCGCCGCTTACAGCCAATGTCCGACAATTCACTACTGTGGGTTTGTGTGGATGCGAAGCGTCACTGCCATCTAAAACTCGCTTGCTTAGTTCAAACATCGAACCAGCGATTTTTTTCTTGATTTTCGATGGCTCGAAGAAAGGATCTTTGACAAACTAGCCAATGAGCAGTGATAACACAAGGAAAACGAATGGCCTACTTTCGAGGCGTGGGCTCGATTTCCTCTGCAAACTGTGGTTCAAACGGATGCCGGTTTGGGAAAAAAGATTGCCACAGTTGCCAACAAGTTCCTCAAAACATATACCACACATTATCAACATTCCAAAATTTATCAAATCCTAATAGCTTCTAAGCAATGAAATCGGTACAACAATCTGGCAACACACAACATTCAAACAAACATCGAATAAAGTTATAAAGTATAAAGACAGGCACATTGGAAAAGTCATCGGTTTCGTCTGCGACACGCAATATCTCAACAAACACGCCAAAACAGCCGTATAAAGCTCATCGCGAAATAATCAATAAATCAAATCAATCGATACGGTCTAGTTATTATGGGGACGGTACAGCACCCGCGCTGCACGTGAAGTGAATACGGTGAATGGGAAGATCGTAGGTTCAGTAATCAACCGGGATATGGACTGGTCATTAATCGATATTATTGATTTATCGATCGCTCACTCCTCGTCGACCTCTGTGTGCGCGGTGAGGCGACGAGGCGTCTGACACGACAGCTGAGTGCCTGGAATTTATAAAAGTCATTTTTATTATTTAAAACTTGTCTGAAAAGAGGAGAAGTATTACCTACAGATTGCTACCAATACATATACAGTCCAGTTGAAACGTAATGAACCAAGCATCAAGTACCTGTTTACAATAGTGGCGAAACGTTCCTCACTTCCGCTTTCTCTCTCTCTCTCTCTCTCTCTATCCCTTCCTCTCCCTCCATCTCCCTCACTCCCTCCCTCCCTCTCTCCCCCTCTCACCCTTCCTCGCATTCCTCTTCTCGTTGTTGTTGTCCTCCTCCAGCATCATTCCTCCGAGGACACTCGAGATCTCGTCCTCCGATGACACATAGTCGTCGAAGCGACCACTGAAGATAGATGATAAGAGATAAGCGAACATAGATCTCTATCAGTCTATCATTACTTGTGTGCGGTGCCACTACGTGCGCACTCACGTCGCCACTAGAGATTGGATAGGGCTGGGATGGAGGATAGAGACTCTGGGATAGAGACTTTATTGTCACTTTATGGATTATGGTACGTCGTTTTATGATTTTTCTGGCAGCAAAAAATGAGTTTGCCTACACTAAAAGCAGTACTCTTGATTAGGTATTCGACTACGTGAAACTTGGACTGCAAAATGAATCTTTTGCCAGCAAAAGATGAATTGGTCTCTACATTATTGAAACACATCGATTCCCCCCACACTAGTGTTGGGTCGATTAATCGACTTTCGATTAATTTTCGATTAATCAGCTCGATTAATCGATTAATCGGTCGATTAATCGATTAATCGAACATGTTTCGATTAACGATTAATCGTTGATCGATTAATCGAAACAAGTTCGATTAACGATTAATCGTTATTCGATTAATCGAAACAAGTTCGATTAACGATTAATCGTTATTCGATTAATCGAAATAATCTCGATTAAATCGAAAGTATATTTCTCAGTTTCGGTACAGTTTTCGTTTCCTAGAGCGTTGTATGAGTTGAAATAAGCCACATTTTCTCAGAAATGAACTGTTTATGGTAACTGTTCACATCAAGCTACGGAATCATTAATCGATTAATCGACAAAAGTTCGATTAACGATAAATCGTTAATCGATCAACCGACAATTTCTCGATTAACGATTAATCGATTAATCGTTAATCGAAGGTTTCAATTAATTTTTCGATTAATCGTTAATCATTAATCGAACATCACTTAATCGACCCAACACTACCCCACACCCACATCTCGCTGTCTGCCTGTCCCTCTTGCTGTCTGCCGGTGCCCGCACGCCGCAGCTGATGCTTCAGAAGGTACTCCACCACGTCGTCGTGGTGGAAGGTGCGCGCGTCCTCCAGCGGCGTACGACCCCATCTGAACGTCATGACGTCATCTACCAGTGACGTCATCTGTACCTGTCGTGTGTGTTGTTGCAGACTCCCACCGACTGGAGGAAGCGCACGATGTGGAGGTGGCCCTCAGCGGCAGCCACGTGCATTGCCGTCCTGATATCGATTGATTATTGATTTATTGATTAGTTCGGCACACCTTCCATCATAGTCGGCCATGGAGAGGTTGGTTCCCTGTAGGTAGTGCCTTCGGATCTGCTCAAAGTCTCCGTTCTTAGCAGCGAAGAGGAGAGAAACGACGAGTTCAGTGTCACGGGAACCGCACCTGAGAGAGGGGTAAAGAGAGAGAGAGAGAGAGAGAGAGAGAGAGAGAGAGAGAGAGAGAAAGAGAGAGAGAGAGAGAGAGAGAGAGAGAGAGAGAGAGATAGAGAGAGACAGAAGGAGGTAGATCGGAAGGGACCATCGGTGTGAACTCATCGAAGATTCATCGATGATAAAAAGACTCCTAAAAGACGGATATCTCTACAATATACTCCCATACGTTTCAAATCGCACGCGAAAGAATATGTTTCATTTCTCCATCAATAAGCGAAGTTGCTCAGAAATACTTAACCCGATTCTAACTTCTAACCAGAAAATATCAAACTCATAAGAGAGAAGGGAACAGAGAGAGGGAGTGAGAGTGAGAGACAGACAGACAGACACACACACACACACACCCACCTCCTGCGCGGGTCGAGCTTGTTGCTGTCTGCGTGTAGGAGGGAGTCGTAGTTGTGGAAGTTGAACGTGTCGATGAGCTTCCGACAGAACGACACTCCCTTGCACGTGTTGCCCATCTTATCCAGAGGAGGCGAGAACAGACAAATGCCTGCGAGGTGCTTGTTTGTTTGTTTACATGTTTGTTTGTTTACTCACCCATGAGGTTCGGGACGACGACGATCATGACTCCGGAAACGCCCGACTTGGCGGGAAGACCGACCTGATGGTGATAAGATCATTATCTCATTATCTAGGAACTTATTCACGTTAGTGCGCCACATGTATTGTCAACACCGCTTCATTTCTGATATTATAGTTACATTGAAACATACGCCTTTCTTTCTTATTCTCTTTCTCTCTTTATTTCTCTCTCTCTCTCTCCCAACCTGGAATGCGAACTTTCCGCTGAAGTCGTACATTCCACATGAGTACATGAGTGAAAGAACATCGCGACACGGACGCGGCTCGATGCACAGTCTGCAATATTGATTTATTGATTGGCTGAAAGGAGAGAAAGCGAGCGAGAGAGAGAGAGAGAGAGATAGAAAGAAAGAGGTGTGACCTATTAGTGAGGGGGCAGACTCCTCCGTTGGCAAGCGTCGCAGCCATGACGGCTGCAGTATCGCAGCTCGTCTCCAGAGAGCAGAGCTAGAAACAAAATCTGTCTGTCCGTCTGATCTCTCTCTCTCTCTCTCTCTCTCTCTCTCTCTCTCTCTCTCTCTCTCTCTCTCTCTCTCTCTTAGCTCTTCCTTTCTCCTACCTGGAAGTACAGATCCAGCTCCTCTCGTAGCGACTGAAACATGTTGTTGTTTACTTGTTTGTTCATGTTGTTGTACTGACCGTGTTGGTTCCCTTTGGGAAGCACTTGTTCTCCTTCATGTAGTACGAGAGGGCGTAGTTGCGGTCTGCGGTGTCTCGCTCGGAAAGGAAACTGCAATTTCAAATATATAATAAATTGATCAGATCAACAGTTTCATTACATAGTTACATTTTGTTTACTGGTTCTTCAATTTTCTGAATGTTAATTCTACAAAACTTCGATTGGTTAATCCTGCCACACGCATTCATTTGAAAATGGGGTGACACGCGCGTACAAGCAGTCCTCTGCAGCTCCCTTCCCCTTCCCCTCCTTCCCCCCTCCTTCCCCCCCTCCCGCACTCACGTAGCATTGTTGAATCCCACGTGCTCTCCTCCCGACAGCTTCTTGTATTCGTTCAGGACAAAGTCGAATCGATCAGCCATCGACAGCTTGTTCTGCAAGGTTGTTATGTGTTTATTGATTAGTTGCCTTGTTTACTTGTTTACCTTGATGAGTGACGTGACGATGATGGCACCGGCGTTGATCAGCGGGTTGTGCGGCTTGCCTGCAAAAGATTACTGTACAAGTTCAGTACTGTATCAACACATTCACAGAACGTTTCGTGAATACACACACAAATGTACCGTTTCCATCCAGGCAGATCTCGTTGAAAAGCCTTCCGCTCGGCTCGTGACCAACGTACGAGTGCACCTGAAACGATGTTTTTTTTCAATCTACCGTACCTACCGTACCACCGTACTAAAAGTACCGTATCTTTCTCTACCGTACCTCATCCGCTCCAATGTCCGACGCGACGATAGCGTAGTTGAAGGCCTGAATTTGATATTTGATTGCAAAAATCAGAATTAGATAAAACTGTCACTATATCTCTATATCATGTGAAACTTGATCCTTATGATGCAAAGTATAATATAATCTGATTCGATTCCGGATAAATATATTGATTTCATGCATTTGCCACTAATAGTTAAGCATGGAGTGCAACGTATGTATGTATACGCATTTTAAACTATCATACCAACATCCAATTTCTGTCACTATTTTTAGTCTGAATTTACTTTTTTTCACTAAAATGTATCGCTCACCTTGGATACACTCTGAACGCAGAAGGGAACAGTGCTGTCTCCCAGAGAGAAACGCTGGCCGTCGATGGTACAGATAGACATACCTCAAACAATCGATATTATTGATTTCCATAAATTTATCGATTCACCCCAATGGTCGAATTTCTGCCTCGCCAACTGCGGAATGTAGGTTGCCACTTCTCCATCCGTGATCTGCTTGCACTGAAAGAGGGAATCTCTCTCTCTCCCTCTCTCTCTCTCTCTCTCTCTCTCTCTCTCTCTCTCCCCGCACCTCCTCGAATATCCTTGTGATATGCCCGCAGAACTCTCCCCAGCTCGGAATGATGAGACTGTTGCGGAGAGCCGAAGAGATCAGGGCGACCGACGGGTGGATCACCCTGAGAGATATACGTTTCAAAAGAGCCGACGATACGTTTCACTGTTACGTGATTAAGTACGTTTCCCGGCACTCACTCGCGGAACTTCTCCTTGCACAGGTGGAAGTTCTTGTTGTCGTCTTCGTCGTCTTCGAGCGCCTATAAAAATGAATATTATCGAGTGATTATTGATTTATTGATTACCCCCACCTTGATTCGCTTGAACATTTCGGCGAGTCGCGGATCGGTGGCGCGCAGACCGAACGATTTCAGCACCTGAAGTACGGTAGAGTGAATTCAAAGTACAGTAACCTGCTACCGTACCTTGATCAGCTTACTGATGCTGGCCGTCTCTTTTCCGGGCACTTTGAATAAATCGAAGATGAGATCCTCTGGGCACGCACTGAATGAGGTATACGGTATAATCACTCTACAGTAATCTCAAGAGTACAGTACTTCAAGTTACCGTACTTGTTGTGGTTGAGTCCGTCCATCGTCCGGGACATAATCTGTGCCACACTCTGCTTGCGCTCCAGAATCTCACCGATCGCATTCACTGAAAGTACCGTAACCCAGATTGCAATGACAGTAAACCATTTTGGAAGTACAGTAACACTACAGTAACCCACGCTGTGTCTCGGAGTGGAACTGTGGTTCTATGGAGAGAATAGAAGAGGGCATGGCTGTTGATTGATAGAGGAACAGTGGGGGTAGCCAGTGAGTAGAAGTGAGGGGGAGAGTTCGCAGACTAAGCTGCAGCCGGGGCGCCCCCAGTGAGCGGCTTAGAAGAAGGAGGAGAGAGAGGGAGAGGGAGATAGAGATGGAGAGAGGGGGGACACCGCTTGGCAGCGAAGCTATGACGCACGGAGAAAGGTAGCAGCGCGGAGAGAAAAAGGAGAAGGAGAGAAGGAGCAGAGGCAAACTCAGGGTTCACCGAGCACCCAAGCGGTCGCCACGTGAAGACATTTGACTCTTTCTCTCGCTCGCTCGCTCTCTCTCTCTATCTCTATCTCTATCTCTATCTTTATCGCTATCTCTCTCTCTCTCCTTTCTCTATTTAGCGTGGGCACCGGAAGCGACGTTTCGCAAGAAAGCGCGCTCCCGCGGCGTGCAACGATTAGCCATTCAAAACGCTTTTATATATGGTCGACGGCTTTTCGGGATGTGACGTCATAAGAACGTGACGTCTTAGCATTTTTAAAGTCCAAGCATGCAAAATACTCACAGTTATGCTGAGAGTGCGCTTCCTGCGGCGGCGATTGTGCGAGAAGAGACATCTGGAAGTCAATAAATCAATAACGTATCAATTACATAATGCATTTTACCAACACTCAAAAAGTGTCTATCTGGGTTTTTTGTGTTGGTGACACATACAATAAAACATTTTGAACCCGAGCGACTATTTTAGTCTCGCCCCTTCTTATTATCATGTTATCGATGATATCCGATATCCGATCGCTAGAGGAAGCCGGTACTAAAAAGGACACGGGGAAACACAGATTCTCTCGATCACTAATCAGCCTGACCACCGCCGGTTTTGGGTTACGACCAATTGCAAGAATCGCATCAGAAAACCACGAGAGATCAAGGGCTTTCCTTTACTTCAGGGGTTTGGGACCATAAAACGGTAGATTGCGGGGTGAACCATCAAGTTGTCTACATAATAAAAAAAGGAAATCAAAAATGGACATTTGCTAAATCAAGATGAGAAAGTGATTGAGCGGACGACGTTGTGTAAGGGTGAATCATTGGAGGGAGCAAAAAGATCCTGATGTGTGTTCTCGTTGCAGGCAGTGTCCATCTCGGACGATAAATCAATAACAAATCATTCGGAGTGTAAAGTGTGAAGTTTATTGAAATTTGCGAGGTGCCCAAAGAACCCATAAGAAAACAATTTTTTGCAAGTATGATGCAATCAGTAGAGCCTATGTAATCTTTGTTGCTTCTAGGACGCACGTGTCGTTTAGTTGAACTCATTCTCAGATTGCGAAAGAGAGAAAGGAGAGAATGAAGAAAGGTGAGGCGTGAGGCGTGAGGAGATCCCACAAAAAACCCAAAGATGTAATGACGCGAGAGGGATTCTCCGAAATCATTTCCGAAAGTCACGTTGCTTCATAATGCTCAAAAAATCTTTCATGAAACGAATAGAAACATGAGTGACGCGAGAAAAAAAGAGAAGTGATCGTTCAAATTCGCGAGTGAAACTCCCACACAGACAGACGGTCGATCAGGCCAGAGAGAGAGAGCGCGTGAAGAGGGGAGAGGTAGGCGTGAAAAGGGCGAGAGAGTGTGGATTCTGGGAGAGCGCGAGAAGGTCGCACGCGAAGCTTCTTGCGAAACATACAGGGAATGTGTTTGGATTGCGATTATATGGAAAAAGTGAGAGACGCTATGGGCTAATAGGAGAGTGTGAGCGGCTTAGGTGAAATAAGTGAACTATAACGGAAACAAACGTAGCGAAATGATCCCGAAGGTCTACTGGCGCGGTGCCAAAAAGCCAGATGTTTTCTCTGCTCTCTCTCACAGACAGAGGGGGATTCCACATTTCACGCAGTCTGTGTGTGTGTAATATCGATTCCCTGGTTTCAATAGAGCATCCATATCCGTGACACCAAATGAGAACGAAACGCACATTGCAAATGCACGTACGTCCACTGCCAATTCTGTTTCCGTTTCCAAGGTAGTTGCATGTGTTCCCTTTCTGACATGACCTTCAGTATATACCTCGAATGCCTTTGAAAGGGCAATATGATATATGATGAATACATGATAGCGGTGCGGTATATTAAATTGCGAAAAAAATGTTGTGATATCGATTGCTTGCACTTTCTATGCGAAGTATCCGCGAAAGAGAACCAATAGAGAACTCTTGCGAACCTTTTTAAATCCAGTGTACATACAACATACTGGGTAAATTGGGATATGGAGCTTGAGATGAAGGAAGAGAGGGAAAAGAATATAGAAAGGGAGAAAGAGAGAGAGTGAAAGAGAGAGGTGAAAAAAATGGTTACTCAAACGAGGAACATGCAAAACACAAAAATGAACGTAAACAGCGGAATAAGGATTACGTTTACGTATAAGAACTACTGGCTACCAGGATGACAAATGTAGATAAAAGCAACAAGTTGTTGTGTTAGAGACACGAGAAAGAGGTGAATCTTTAAAAAAAAATCCAAAAGCCGATGTCCAAAAATAACAATGGTGGATGTGAATACAGCTCGCTTCTTGCGAAAAGCAGAGATAATTGGAACGCACAAAAGTGACAGAAACGAAAACTCGCGACTAACAAGCTTAGTCAGTTGGGAATGGAAAGGCGATACCCATAACACGGTCTTGTTAATGCTAATTACTCGAGTGACTTGCAGTAAGTACTTGCAGTAAGCAACAATAGTATATACTAAAGTACAGTAACCCAAAGTACCGTAGCCCGCTTACCGTAATCGCCGAGTCGGACGCGCGACGGACCCGGCAGGACATGTCTGTGGGAAAGAGGAGCGGAATCAGCGTGCGCACCCAGAAAGAGAGAAAATGAGAGCGAGAGAGAGAGAGAGAGAAAGAGAGAGAAAGAGAGAGAAGAGAGAGAGAGAGAGAGAGAGAGAGAGAGAGAGAGAGAGAGAGAATGACAGATCGCGACAGTTCACGGAAAGCAGAGAGATGTTCTATTCGATCGAATGTCGGTCTGGCAAGGGCTCCCGTGTAAATGGCGCAGACATGGAAAGAGAGGCGGGGTGAAAGGGAGAGAGGAGAGAGGAGAGAGAGAGAGAGAGAGAGAGAGAGAGAGAGAGAGAGAGTTAGAGAGAGATGTGTTTCAGCAGGGGCGATGCATGGCGCATGTGCTGTAATCACAGAGCATAAAGAACGCGAGGCGAGATCGCAGTGAGGACCACTTCTCACGTGGTCCGTTCAACTTTGCGAACCACGAGATGAGTTAATCCTTCGAGGAACAAGACAAAAAAACCGCCGTGTGATCAGCTAGGTGTGTGGAAGTTGGTTGAAGGAGTGTGAGACGCACGCAGCAGTTGGCCGAATTATGAGTGACAGAGGTCTTGTTTTGACGCGACATCCGATATGCTTCATATACATAAATCTCCAAAATGATTGCATTCCACGATGTACGCAGTAATGAGAGGCAGCCATGCTGCGGGGATACCCCTCCGGGCACATTCATCTCTCTCACTTCTTATCACCGATAGAGAGAGAGAATGAGAGAGAGAGAGAATGACGGAAGTAGGGCAACACATGCTGGTCGCAAGAACCAAGAAACAAACAGTGACAATGAATGGTATAAGCAGGGTGGTCGAGACACATACGTAATGAATGAGCCAAATGCTTGGAACATAGATAGAGAGAAGATAGATAGATACCTAATACACAATACCCAAATTCTCTATCCTCAATGTCCTCTCAGCACTCAACACAATCCAATTGAGTGAGGGAAAGAAAACAGAAGTGGAGGGAGTGGGAGTGGGGGGATAGTTTCCACGTGGCTAACTTGCAAGAGTCACTCCTAAAAGCCCCAAGAGCTTGTCGCTTGACAACCACCGCGAGAGTTAGCGAGAGCATCAATCATCGAACTCACCTGGGTATAAATGCCTTTTCGCTTCGAGCGGTGAGAGAAAGTAGTTTTAAGGTACCTCTATCGAAAAGTACGTGAAGTGTGATTCTAGATAACACAAACGTTTACTTATGTGTAACGTGTAATAAAAAAAATCGAAAAAAGAAACTAAACGTATTCGTAAGCTCACTTCATCATCGTCCTTGCCTTCCAAAAGGGTCGCCTTGGCGGGAATCTGGAATATCGATTGTCAAAAAAGAAAATACTAAATACGTTTTAAATTATAGTCGATTAGCCAACCTTGTTTGGGAACAGTTTCGATATCTCCTCGTTGTCGGTTGCACAGCGATCGGGAATACAGAACATACTACACATACACTGAAATAAAAAATGATTTATTTAATCAATTAAATTAATTAGGACTGCATGTAAAATGAAGTATGTATTCCTCCATCGAATTACGCAAAGTCAAGGCATAAGTACAAAGCCATAGTTTTTAGGGATAAACATCGATGTTGTTATTTCCAAGTCCCATTTCACAATGCACTTTCGAATGACGTCATGAGGCGAGCGAAATTCGCTGTGCAGCTGTGGAAAAAAACTAGAGAAAAGGAAAATGGCAGATGCTCGATTTCGCAGAAAACCAAAGACAGACGCTATAGAAAGAAGTGGGACGTCTGGAAAGGAATATTCCAGAGTGCGTCTAGCACCCAAAAAGGGAGGATGTGAAAGAGGGAGCGAGAGAGGGAGAGAGAGAGACAGAGGGAAACAGCTTCCAAATCTCTCTGATGCGCTATTTATACGGTTTTCAAGAGAACGTTGACGCTTCGAGGCGTGGGAGTCACTAAAACGAAAGTCAAACATTCAATTCTACTTTTTTCTAATAATATAATAGAATATATATAATAATATAACAATGATATGATGCGCACATAGACAGGTGGAAGCATGAGCGGAACGACGAAGACAATGTCTGAGCCCTGGATGACCGGGAAAGAACGACAAAAAGTGGAAACACTCCCGCTTCATACTGCCGGCCGGCTTCTCGAATGCCAGTGTGGCTGTGCCCGGTATTCCCCCGAACGCCCGCACCCGCCGTCTGTCCCCTCCCTCCCAACAGCACTCTCTCGCCTCTCCCTCCTCCACTCTGCCCCTCTCTCTGTTTGGTGATCTCTTTCCTACTCTGTCTGCATGCCTGCATCCTTCTTGACTCTCTATTTTGTCTGGAAAAGCCACATAGAGAAATGAGAGAGAAGGGGAGAGAGAGGGGGGAGAGAGAGCGAGAGAGAGAGAGAGAGAGCGAGAGAGAGAGAGAGAGAGAGAGACAGAGAGAGGGGCAATGACCCTTGCGAAACGCTTTCCATTTCTTACACGTGAGTGTGTCTGTGCTTTATTCGTCATTTCCGATGAAAAACCGCAGTTTGCTCTTTTTTTTCGATTAGCAATAAAAACACCACCTATTTTATATTTCCTTTCATTCACTTTGTTGCAGCGATGAGTGATTCGGAAACACTCCTGCTTTATACTACCGGCTTCTCGAATAGTTCCACATTGGTTAAACTATCCCCGGTATTCCCCCGAACGCCCGCGCACAAACTTTGCAGCCATGACCTTTCATGTTTTCACAACAAAACATATTGACAAAGGCTAAATCTCTTTATTATCATTGCTTATGTGTTGCTTATAGCACGTAATCGAGACAATCTCACAGCTGTTCGAACATAATTAGAAACTCTTTTTGTACGCAGTTCGAATAAAATAACAAAATAAAGAAGAAGAAAAGAAAAGACGCGAAAGAATTGGATTGAATCGACTAGAGGGGAACTAGACAACAGACCTAGACCGAAACACATCCAAAGAAGAAAAGAAATACACGGGTATATCAAATTCAACACACAATCACCAAATACGCAAGTTGTACAATAGACAGGGTGGACAAGAGCGCAAAAGAACAGACAGAGTGTGGAGGAGTGAGAGACACTCGACACAGCAAGACACGAATATGAGAGAGCGCGTGGAAAGAGGAGAGCGCAGACTGAGATGGAGGCGATCACAATTGAGAGAATGAGACGAGCAGATGGAGACAACGAGCACAAGTGATCTACACCAGCAACGGGAAGGGGGAGACGGGGGAGTGCCGCGGGGGGCATGAGCGGGGGCCGACCGGGGGCCGGCGGGGCGCCCGCCGCGGCACCCGCGATGGGGGCAGAGAGGCAGATAAGCGGACACGTATTGGGAAGAAGAATACACACACAAGACAATCATAGGCGAGCAGCATGATACAACAAAGCGGAACGGGAATTGAATAATCTAGATTTGCCCTGGGGGCATGGTGACGTCACGATGACGTCACTCGAACGCCTCGGGCAGTTTGTCCGGGATGGAGATGTCGTTCAGATCATAGAAGATAGAGTCGGTGCGACTCTCCTGGAAAAAAAGAATAAAAAAGCCTACTACTATGAAGCCTAAGAGAGCATACGAGAGAGAGGGAGAGAGAGAGAGAGAGAGACAGGCAGAGTGGCATACCTGTCGACTGGGCGCGTCTTTCCTCGGACTGGTCATCCCTATCCGGCTGAGACGACGCCGCGGCTCCTGCAACACACTTCGTTGTTATTTGTTAAATATTTACTGCCGTGATCAACACTGTGAGAAAGATATAGCGCTG
Source organism: Rhabditoides inermis (assembly GCA_963966185.1). Classification (NCBI taxonomy): domain Eukaryota; kingdom Metazoa; phylum Nematoda; class Chromadorea; order Rhabditida; family Rhabditidae; genus Rhabditoides; species Rhabditoides inermis. The sequence goes on along the minus strand of CAWZYM010000297.1, from coordinate 86,006 downwards.
CTACCTTATAAAATGATTAAACAAGTGAAGTCAACGTGCTGGTAACACAATTTATTTCCCTCACTCATTTTCTCCCCACCACCCCACCTAACAGATGGATATATGAACAGAAATAAAGACACCCACAAACCCCGCCCCTCTGGACCCGCCCCTACCTTGGTTTCGGGTTCCTCGCTTCCCTCCAGTGGAGTGCCGGCCACTGAGGACGAGTTGGTCGTCACTCCCGGTTCATCCACCAGGGAGATCGACTGGAGTATCGATTTATTGATTTATTGATTCGTCGATAATTGAGAGAGGGAGAGAGGGAGAGAGGGAGAGAGGGAGAGAGGGAGAGAGGGAGAGAGAGAGAGAGAGAAACCCACGTTGGTGACTCCGCGTCCTCCAATCCCGAACCCATAGCACTGATTGCGGTTCTCCGACCGTAGGTTCGTCACCGCGTCCTGAGATCGTTTATAATTTGTACGTTTCGAGATACGTTTCACAGCTAGATTACTTACGGTCAGTTCGACGCATGTGCTAATTTGTTGTCAGCAGCTGGTAATTTATGATCATTCCACAAACATAATCATACGTTTCAACAGTAGCTTACACTTGGACAGAACAAAAACGATTCAATTTGACGATTCTCACTGTGTTTTTTCACACACGAAAAATGCAATTTGTTTTCTCACCTCGAGCGTTTCTGGCAGCGGCTGATCGCAGGTCTCGGGCAGACACGACACCAGCATGCCTGAATAGTCCGTGGATGAGTAAGCGAACCAGTGCCACAGACAGTCGCGGCGGGATCCACTTCGGACCATCACTCGCTATGTCTCATGGACAAAAAGATACTCCTATCGAAAACATTCGCGGCGGGACCCGACTGACCGGCAAAGAGGGAGAATATGGCGAAGATCGACATGGGAACGATGGGCAGAGTGACGTCGGAAAGCATAGCAATGTACGACGACACTCCCGCCCCGAAACGAGCGATCTGAACAAGTTATTTGTTTTTTACTTGTTTTAATAATAATTTATTGCAGAAAAAACTGCGTCACACATCAAAAATACAGTAAAAAAAAGCCGCATGTGATAAAAACCGAGACCATACTAAATGAGCGAAAGACGAGTCCGTAAAAGAATATATGAAGGGATAACCGGTACACGCAAAGGGCCAGGATCAGATACATCTGCGCAGCACATTTGTTTTGTTTATTGTTTGTTGTTTGTTTATTTTTTGTTTGGTTTCTCACCATGGAGCTGAGTCCTACGGCCGAGTTTCTCACAACCGTCGGGTAGAGCTCGGATGTGAAGATGTAGAGGATGTTGAACGCACCCTAGAGTATCGATTTATTGATTTATTGATTTATCGAGGAATGTTGGACCCTCTAAACCTTTGAAAAAATCAGCCAGGTGTGCCTCCATTTCATTCCTCAAAATGAGATCTTGGACTTCACACAAAACACACAAAAAGAAGAAGAAAAAAGTTGGCACGCGATTGTTTGTGTAACAGTTGATCAAGTCAACACAATCAAACAAGCAATCAACCACGCAGAAAAAGCCAAGATACCGCAAAACAAAACATATGTACAGTAAACTATAACTAAATTCAAACTACCGTAATCTACAGTAAACCATATTCAAACTACCGTATACCTGGATGAATATCTTGCCGAGCATCATGAATGCGAGGGCTGTCATGTAGTGCTTGCCAGTCACAGCCAGCATCCCCACGATGATCGCCACTCCAGCCGCGATCAGAGTGAACATCTGCGCCCTGCAACAGGACCGTCGTGGTGGGACCCAGAAGACAATTCAAATAACTGCCTACCTCTTTCTGCCGAAACGCATCAGATAGACGCAAGCGATCAGAGTGGGAAGCTCGATGGCACCTGAGAGGGGGAAGATGAGAGAGAGAGAGAGAGAGAGAGAGAGAGAGAAAGAGAGAAAGAGAGAGAGAGAGAGGAAGGTAGACGTACCTGCGATGGCGTTGTTGACAAAGAAGTTTCCGGAGAAGAGCACGCGACCCGGAGCGGACTGATCGGACAGGGCTAGAAACAGAAATCTCCTACTGAGAAAATAATGGAAAGTGCTTATAATCTTTTTGCTTTAGTGGCGTGTGTTGTAAGTCAGGTTTCCAGTAATTACGTGATAGTGATTACGCAAATAACATGTGGTCCCGTGGAAACGTATATTGAAAGGTATAACCCTGACTGAAACGTATCACCCACCAATAACCAATCCGTAGTACACCAGCGCAGTCGCCATGAACACCGTGCACACCACGAACGTCCTGCAAGGATACGGTACTGAGGATGTCGTGGTAGGACCCAAAATTCTTCGAATATACAGGGCAATACAAAAAAGATGTCAATAAATTTCTGTAATGTTTACGTGGTGGGACCCACCTGCTCCTTAGCTCGCGCGATTTGAACACATCGAAGAGAGAAGCCTTTCTGTCGCGCACCCACTTGGTGCGCTCCCTGCAACGGAGTACGTTCTCTCTCTCCCTCTCTCCCTCCCTCCCTCTTTCCTCTCTCTCTCTCTCTCTCTCTCTCTCTCTTTCTCTCTCTCTCTCTCTCTCTCTCTCTCTCTCTCTCTTTCTCTCTCCCTCTCTCTCCCTCTCTCTCTCCCCTCACTTGTGTTGTGTGAGTTCCAGATCGCATGGCAGAGATCCCTTGTTCACCCGGCACAGGTTGAACGGGAACGGCGGAGTTCTGCAAAGTTGCAAATATTACTCTCTATGCCAAACAAATGACTGAGGGTTGTGTTATATAATTGTAAAGGTTTCGATATCGACGGGAAATTAATGCGGCTGGGTGTGTATCGATAACACTAGTGCTTGAAACGTAATCAATAACAGAGTTCAAAACTGGAAGTAATCGTGGCGGGACCGACCTGCACGCCTTTCGAATGACCTGCTCCGCCTCGCTGACGCGGTCGGAGACCATCAGCCAGCGCGGCGACTCCGGCAGGGCGCAGATCATCAACACGGCGATAAAGTGCAGCGCCGACGCCACTGCCTGGAAGGGCGATCGTGGTGGGACCCGGAGTTTGTTCAAATTCTTGTTTGATATGTTTTAATACAGATAATTATGATGACAAAATGAAATGTGCATTCAATTGTATCAAATCTTTTCTTTTTAAAAATGTCCCTTGATCCCTTAGACTCAGGTGCCACTCAGTACACCTTTACACCTTTACAGCCAGGTAAGCGGGAGAGGGAGAGAGAGAGGAAGAGGGAGTTATGAGCGGCTATCATCCCCGCCCAGGCGGTCAACAATACACATTACACACACACACGAGGAAGTCTGTTCTATTTCTATAGAAGCACGTGCGAGAGAAAGAGGGAGAAAGAGAGAGGGAGGGAGAGAGAGAGAGAGAGAGAGCGCTTACCTGGATCATCTTCCAGCTCTTGCAGAAGTACGCGAGTAGGGCTAGGAATGCGTATCCGACCGCCCACGGCGCTTGCAGAAGCGAGCCCACCATCGCGCGATACCGCACGCCTGGAATATTGTACTACAGTATGACTATTTACAGTTCACGTCAATAGTAGTTACCGTAGCATTATAACAAAAAATAGGACGATTTGTGTTTCGTGTGATTATTGAGATACGTTTCAGTTTGATAATAATACTATGTTTTTGAGATCGAGTTAATCCTAGCATTTTCTTATTGTGCATTAGTACATACACAACACAACGAACCTGTGATCTCCATGCAGAGAATATACGCAGCCAGATCGGCTGCCTCGTTACAAACAGCAGAGCAGAATCTGTAAACAAAGTTGTGAACAATCAAGTAAACAAGTATCCAAACTCGTAAACACAAATGTTTTTTAAGTAAACGAAAACAAATGAACAATCCAGTAAACAACTCACCGAATGAACAGAAACATGGGAAAGTAGGTCGTGTACGGAAGGAACATTCCGAACATGGAAGACAGAATACCGAAACCGATTACTGTAGGTTTACGGCCGAAGCTGAAAATGATTGGTTATTCGTTTGTTTATTTGTTTGTTTAGAGATTGGTCCCTTTCTTTCTCATCAATATTGCGCTATCGACATCTGGCAGTCAGCTTCTTCTTCTTCTTCTTTCCATTTATCTTCCCGAAATATCACAAAAGACACACGAAGAGCGAGGATTTGCGAAAGAAGGGAGATTTGCGGAACGATGTGATATCACCATGGATCTATCAAACAAAAGACTCTCTTAATGTCTAACAAGAGACTTGTCCTTATTCATTCTTTCTGAATAAAAAAAGATGCCACTATTTCTTACAGGAACAGGAGCTTGATAAGTACACAATCACAAAGCTCCTCTTAAAAGTAAGAAGGTGGTATATTGTTTCATACATGTGCTGTGCATGTGCAAAAACATGTGCACAGTGTTCACCTGTCAGACGCGAGTCCACCGAGAATGCACCCGACTAGGAAGCCAAACGAGTAGAAGAGATGCGCGTGACCACGCTTCAAGTTGTCGTCGCACACCAGATTCCAGTCAGTCACGATCGTCGTGTGCATCACCTGAAAAGAGACGTATAAACAAACATGTAAACATGTAAACAAGCCAACAAACGACACACACATCCTTCTTGTAGTGCCACGCGGCGCATTTGACGGGTTCAGCGTCGACCTGTAGAGAATGACGTCAGATCTATCTCTCCTCTCCTCTCCTCTCTTCTCTCACTCTCTCTCTCCCTCCCTCTCTCTCTCTCTCTCTCTCTCTCTCTCACCGCATCTCTCATAGCCTCCCTCTCTGCTTCCTCCAGAGGCATTCTCCTCAGCTGCTTGTACCTCTCTTCAGACCGACCCAGATAGTAACACTGAAAACTTTTTTGACAATTTTCAATATCTAACTCACAGTGTGCAATAGTGCAATGCGACGAAAATATTATTTCAAAACAGTTCTAGATATTCACAAAATGTCATTGTATCATTATAACATCTAGCCCTCAAGTCTAGTAATTTCATCTTTGGTGTGAAACGTACTTTTCACACAACAGTGCACAACCATAACTCTCAATGATGCGGAAATGTATCGGAAACGTATCGGTAACGTATCGGAAACGTATCGGAAACATATCGAAAACGTATCGGAAACGTACCTGGTCGTGGAATACCTCCTGGTCTCTCTGTGTTCGGGAAGTGCGCGGGAAGACGATGGATGTGTTGAACGTGTCCTGAGAATAGTGTTTTTTGTCATCTGTGTGTGTTAGAAAAAGTCGAAATAGGAAAGTAGTGAGACTCACCTCCAGTGTCCATAGATACTCTGCCGAAGTGTCATTGTCACCGAAGCCGGGCACCTGGAAACCATACGTTTCAACGACATGTCAAATTGAGAGCTGTATCACACTGTATAAGAAATACTCTCGAAAGGTATGTCATTGTGATATCATTGTAAAATATGTGAAAAAGGAAGAAATAATGAAATAAAAAGAGAGGGAGGAGGGAGAAAGAGAGAGAGAGGGAGGGAGGGAGAGAAGGGGAGAGAGAGAGAGCGGGGAGAGAGAGAGAGAGCGAGAAAGAGAGAGAGAGAGAGAGAGAGAGAGAGAGAGAGAGGGAGGGAGAGAGGGAGGGAGGGAGAGAAGGGGAGAGAGAGAGCGGGGAGAGAGAGAGAGGGGGAGAGAGGGAGGGAGGGAGAGAAGGGGAGAGAGAGAGAGAGAGAGAGAGAGAGAGAGAGGGAGTGAGAGAGAGAGGTCCGCTCACCTGGCACCAGTGCTCCGGCTGGTATGTCATGTAGACGACGTTCAGGTTGAACATTGCGTGCGGGATCTGCTGCATGGATATCAGCACGTACACCCAGATCTGCCACCAGCTGCAGCCGCCGATGTGCCGCAGGATACCTGCACATCAACCGCGGTCAGGGGGTACGGTAGCCATAAGCGTTTCACGAAAACAATGTATGTTTCATATACACACGTTTCACAGAACTAAAAAAGTGGCAGATAGGTAGTTAAGTGATCGCTCTAATAAGTCTTTGTGCAAAGATCGTTACAAACTTTGCATTGGCATAGAGAGAACACCTACCTTCGAAGTCGACCGGGTCAGTGGGATTCCTCTGTCTCTCCGTCGCTCCGCGGTACTTCTTCTGGATCTGAGCATGCTGCTCGCTTATCTCTCTCGCCGAAAACGACGTCTTGTGACCGCTGCGCCTAGAAAACGTTACTTTCGTGATTTACTACATTTATTTTGTTTGTATGATTTGGGATCTGCGACCAAAGACAAAGAGTGTGGGTCAAGTCAAAAGAGGCAGCAGTTATGTCAACAGTGGGGCTGTGTCAATGACAGTTTGCACGATGTGAGAACGTGCCATCTTTAAATATTTCGTTTTCCCTCGAACACCACGGAAAAAGCACAAGTCACGCGAATTCGCGAGTCGAGTTTCAGTCGCAGTCGCTTTCCCCATAATTAGACCTCTTTCTCATTAGAGAGAGAGAGAGAGAGAGAGAGAGAGAGAGAGAGAGAGCAGAGAGAGAGAGAGAGCGCAAAAAAGCGTTTCCTTTCCGGCTATCCAATGTCAGTGAGACATGTGAAATGCGATCAGTCGAGTAAACAAGTAAACAACGGATTTGTACTAGGCAGGAAATAGGCGTGGGACACAATCAGGACAAACAAACATACAAGAATATATATAAAAACAAGAAAATACAAAGAACACTCACCCCTGAACGAAGCTGATGTCTGATAAGCATATGCTGCCCTTCGGAGTAGACGCAAATGAGACATCTGCAAATGTATTGTTACCATTTCACAAAAGTTCAGTACACCGAAACAAATCATATTGAATCAATTAATCAAACAATAATCATTGCCCACCTTTCTTTGTTTGCCCGCCGTCGAGGGAAGAAACGCCAGAGTCAGCCAAGTACATCTAGAATTGTTTGTTTGTTTACTATCAATTGATTACCGTAGTCTTTCGTGTTTCTTATTCCTTCATTGGTGGGAAGACTATTATCATATCACATATCACCTCCTCGATAAATCAGTGCAAAGCCGTGAATCAGGCGCCTATCAGAGCTTATCACTATCATCACTATCATCAACGCAGTAATCGCGAAATCTCGTCCATAATTCATGGCTACAGAAAACGAGGAACCCGAAAACACGCCAACATCGGAGAAGGAAGGAATAGAAAACGCCTGTGAACAAGTAAACAAAAACAACTCACGATTTGGATAGATTTTCAAATCGAAAACATACTGTAAACAAACAAACAAGAAACAAACACGTAAACAACTCACGTGGGGGAGGGCGCTTTCCGAGTAGCCGACCTTGTGGCATGTGGATAGAGGAGCGGCGAGAGCCGGCTCGGAATAGATCAGATTGCAGATCAGCGGACCATCTCCCGCCGGCTCCGAACCTGCCAACGGACCATCGACACTTTATACACAAGTATCGCTCATGCAATTTATTCATTTGTGTCTTCAATAAATGCGGTTGCGGTTTGGAAAATAGCAAATGAGAACGAAATCAATGAAATCAATACCTTCGATGAGTGCATCGGATACCCCGGAAGGAGAGGGTGAACGGGCACAGCTACCCGCCATCGAAGACGAGGACTGGAATATGCAAATGAGGCGGACAAGACACAGAACATTTGAGCAAAACACAAAGCACACGATCATATTGACGAGAGAAATGGAGCCGCTATGGCAGACCGGCGGGAGAAAGTGCAATTCGTGACTGGGCCTAGCTTCGTCTCGTCTCTCTCTCTCGTCTCTCTCTCTCTCTCTCTCTCTCTATTTTCTTCCTTATTCTCTCTTCCTCGAATAATGAGCGGGGGCCGTCTCACAAATCTACATAGTGCTCGTCGCCGGATAAAAGAGAGAGCACCAAACAAGCCATGCATCGATAAGAGGGTAAAGAGGATTTGCGTTTATCAAAGACATTTGGCACGCGATAAATGTGCAGTCAGTCAGGCAAAACATGTGACACTGGAGGGAGAGAGAGAGTAATTGCTATTTTTTTCAGCTGCTACGGACTCTCTTCCCCCCTCCTTGCCTCCTTTTCCTTTCTAAATCCCCCCTCTCTGGACCCCTCTCTACAACACGGCCGCCAGTGTTCTCCGCCTGTTTACTTTGAGAGGGGCGAGGAGAGAGAGAGGGAAAGAGTACTGCTCTCGAGTTTTCCATGTTGCTCTCGGGGCGTTGCTCGAAAAAGCGCATTCGATCTCTGTCCGACCCCCCCCCCCCCTCTCTCTCTCTCCGCCCCCCCCCCCCCTCTCTCTCTCTATCTAAAGTGGACAAAAATCCCAAATGATTGACTGAATTCTACACGAATTATGATTCGCAGGCAAGCTGACTGTAGCGAAAGATTTATAAAAGCAAAACTCGCAGCAAAACACTTTTAGCAAAACTCGTCAGCGGATCCGAATCAGCAACCCGTGATTGTCAGGCGAAACTCTAACCAGTTGCGCCATTAAGCAATGTTTGCTGGCAGCTAATTCTGAGCGACCTCACTGCGTTCATCGACAAGAAATGACGGTCATTTCTTATTAATTTCTGGTGAAACGTAAGCTCTCTGCAAACGAAACGGACTTCGATACGTATGCAACAATTGAGACGCGTTCTTTGAAACGTATCTGCGGAGCGATCTTTGAAACGTGTGCCAGTGTGAAACATAGTGTTTGTTAGTGCCTCTCGGTGCCACACGCACGCACGCGCACTGTCCAACCCCCCCCCCCTTGGTTTCTCTGATGGATCAATGCTTCGTGCATCCCACAGCTGGCCCGATGAATAATAATCACAGTGGTGGAGAGAGGGGGCGAGAGAGAGCGTGTGACGCGGAGAGAGCGCAGGGGCGCGAGACGCGTCTCACCTCTGCTGTCGGCTCTCACCACACAGGATTTTCGAAATTCAATAGTTTCGAGAGCGCAGTACACTCTGTTTCGGCGACAATGCGTTGACAATTAATTATATTCGCCGTCTGTCGGCGCTTGTTCGCAAAAAAAGGCGTAATCGGGCGGAGATGGTTGGAAGGAGCTGTCGTAGACAGAAGGGGATCTCCTTCTACTGTGCAGACAACACACAGATAACACATATAAACAGCAAACACGCGTACCTGGGCGAGGCTGAATTGATTGCTGTTGTGGAGGGAGGATCCAGGAGTGAGCAGACACCGCTTCTCCGGATCGTCCGCTGTCGTCACATCCGGCATCTGACAAAGCGATCGAAAAATCAATAATATAATCAATAATATAGCGGGGCAGTATTGATTGATAAGAGCGGCGGCGGCGGGGGGATTCCCCGTTGATCGGAGAACGCTTTAGTGAGAGCAATGGGAGAGGGGGGAGTGAAGCAGCCGGGTGGTGTAGTGAGAGAGAGAGGTGAGAGAGAGAGAGAGCGAGAGAGCGAGAGAGAGAGAGAGAGAGAGAGAGAGAGACGGGGGTCACCGCATACACACATGCTATAAGCGCGCACGCGCGCCCTTTGATTTGCAAAACGTCGATTACACACTCGTTTCTTCTCCCATTGGCTGGTCAGAATCGATGCGAAAGCGACTGATTGAAGGGGAGAAAGGAAGTGTGTGATCGGTCCGCGAGAGAGAGAGAGAGAGAGAGAGAGAGAGAGAGAGAGAGATCATTAGGTAATCAGATAGGGGTGTGTTGATGGGGGTGGAAGCGATCGATATGCTTTCTGGATCAGCTGATTGGGGGAGGAGGAAGGAGAAGGAGCAGGAGCAGGAACGGACAAACAACAAACAACTCAGCCCCGGAGAGAGAGAGAGAGAGAGAGAGAGTGAAATCGAGACTAATAATCTGTTGGCATTGTTATGAGAAAGGATAGATAGCTGCTTCCGTGTTTTTTTCTTCTATTTGCCCATAGTTCATTTCACCACTTTCCAGTCTTTTTACAGTGAAGGATTTAAAAGATTCCAGCAGTGATAAAAAAGTGCACATCATATTTTTGGGTCGGGCCCTCGTGAAAAATATACAAACGACGTGTCCGTTCTTCAATATTGGGGGAAACCCCCAGGGCCATGGAAAAAACCCGGCAGCGATTTTTGAAACTCGAAACGAAACTCGAGACATGAAGAAATCAGAAGCGAACAGCGTCATCACGGAGAGAGAAAGAGTGGGAGGTTGGAATGAGAGAGATGTGAGAAGAATGGCCATATGAGAGTGTTCCGGGCCCGGGGCTGGGAAAAAGCAACCGCTTTCGGCTTATCAAATTTGCAACTGTCGTAAAAGAGAGCAGGTGATAAGCGAAAAAAGAGCGTAGAAAGGCAGGCGTAACGTCAAAACGTCTATCGAATTCTAATTGACGATTTGATCTCTTCTTATCACGTGGACACACAGATAAGAATCTCGTTCCTTTTTTTGGAAATAATAACATGCTAACATTTCTAGCATTAGGGATTTTCGTATACAGAGAATAAAAAGAAATTAATTGATTGAAAAATAGAATGAAGAAGAGTGGAAATCGTGTATCGAGCGGCGATGTAAATGATCTTGCGATTGAGAGTGGAGCAATCCTCGCTCCCTCTGGGTAACAGTTGTGAAAACGCGTGAGAGAAACGACTAAGCTACTATGCACTTCTCTCCCCCCCTCTCTCTCTCTCTCCCTCTCTCTTTCTCTCTCTTTCTCTCTCTTCTCTCCCTCTCTCTCCTTCGATCTTCGTCTTCTCTGCTAACGGGATTCGAAAAGTAATTCGATTTACAAGTTGTCAACTACAGACAGCGCGGAGAAATATTCGGATATTGGAAGTATGAACTCATTGGAAAAAGAGAGAGTGAGGGAATACTGTAACTACTAAACGATAAAATAATTTACATATTTATGTATACATAGTACATAGACATAGTGTACAGTGTTGTAAATATATAATACAGTATAAATACAAACAAAAAACTTACGAGAGCGCTGAGGGAGACGGGCGATTCGGTTCTCGGAAGAGGGTGAGGATAGCCATTCGGTGACGAGAGTCGCCTGAAAAGAAAACAGTAAACACGCAAACATGTTTGTTTGTTTGTTTGTTTCTTCACATTCTGTTTTTTTTTTCGTAATTGAGATTTTTTCATGTTGGTAAACATGTTTGTTTGCTTCTATTTCGAGCTCACGCTAGTTTGGCTAGACTATAGGATGATAGTAGTGGTCTAGTGGTTCCTAGATGAGTCATAACGGCAGGAATAGAGAAACGATGCTCTCTCTCTCCTCTCTCTCGCTCTCTCTCTCTCACTGCCCGTCAGCGAATGCAAATGTTGCGAGTGGCTAGTCAGCCACGTGAGAGAGTGCAGTGCACTCGCTGGGAACCAGTGTTCGAACGACCATGCGAACACAATCAACTATCACTACGCATTCACGTTGTCGCTTGAATCGCGTGAGTGACGCAGCGGGTAATCAGTCGTCACTTAAACTGCTACACAAATAGTAAGTCAATAAAACATGTGTTCATTGCGTTTGGAAAAAACATGTGGAAAACGAATTGATTCCACCCGACAAGAAGGAACCGTCGACAGATGCTTCTTCACTGCTCACCTTGCCAGACTGGCCAGGCTGAGTCCGCTGAGTCTGGCGGAGAGAGTGGCTGAGAGGGAGGAGGGCGGTCGGCCGCCAGCCCCCGAACCCTCCCCACCCCCACCCGATGCACGACACACCCGCGCAGCCAGTCTCTGAATTGATTCATCGATTTATTGATTGATGACACGCTCATAATCCGACACATTCGCGCAGACAGTTCATCGACAAAACGGATTTGTTGATTCATTGATTGATGACATGCTCATAATAGTCGATTCGACGTCCCGATCGCTGAATCGCTGAATGATTGCATGACATATGATAGTGAAATTGAAGTGAGCGAGAGGATACTGTACATAATTATGTGACAAACGTTCGTAAAATGCGTGAGTCAGTGTCGACGGAAACTTTTTTACTTTGCAACCGGAAGTTGTGTGTTTATGAGAGCGGGGATGATTGGATTGCATGCAAAAACGAGCATAAGGACATATTGAAGATTATATTATAATGAGCGGCTAATGTGTGCGGAGGAGTTAGTGAAGCGCATAGTGCAAATCAAGGGAAGGGACTGAATGTGTTGACGAAAGGAGAAGCAAGGGAGAGAGAGAGGGAGGGAGAGAGAGGGAGGGAGAAAGAGGGAGGGAGAGAGAGAGGGAGGGAAAGAGAGGGAGGGAGAGAGAGAGAGGGAGGGAGAGAGAGAGAGAGAGGGAGGGAGAGAGAGGGAGGGAGAGAGAGGGAGGGAGAGAGACATGAAAAGAGAGAGAAGAGTGAATAGGAATCACGCGATGTGCTAATAGTACTATCATCAAACAGCTAATCTGTGTTCTAAACAGTAAACAGACTCTCGGTGATCAAGGGTATTTATGCCTCAACGTATCCGTTCTCTTTCCATCATCCTCCTCTCCTTCTCGCTATCTCCTCTCTCTCTCTCTCTCTCTCTCTCTCTCTCTCTCTCTCTCTTTCTTTCTTTCTCTTTCTTTTCTTCCGGTGCTTGTAACCGCCCAGCACCACTTTTCCACGTGAGTTTATAATTATAGCATAGATGGCGATTTGTACTCTTGATTTCTCCCATCGCAATATTCAAAGACTAGCGACAACCAAGCTCATTTCTCAGACACCGAACATTTCCCATTTCCGGGTATGTGTCTGTCTGTATCCAAAATTCGTTTGCAACACAAAATGCAAACTCGCGTATTTGTGAGAGTATTGAAACGAGAAATGTTGACTTGAGAGAGCCAGAGCTGAATCCCAAAATCCCAATACACGATGCACAATACATAAAACACTCCCAAAAATACAGTGATTGGAATGACAATGAGTGAGGATGAAAGTGAGAGAAAGAGAGGGGAGAGAGAGAGAGAGAAGGGAGAGAGTGATTGTAAAATGGAACCGAGAGAGAAGGGAGAGAGTGATTGTAAAATAAGACGGCCTTCGAAATGAGTTGAGTAGCCGGGAAAAATAGAGGAAGGGGAGGATTGGGTTACAGCAGACTTCAGTAATAGAAAAGGGTAATGAAACGAGTCGGAAACCAATTCGACCACCCACGACGACGACAATCGACAGTCAGACGTCTCCCATTGCCAACTTCCCTCTATCATACCCCCTCTGCCCCTCTCCCATACAACATCCAGACAGAGAGAGAGAGTGAGTGATGGATGGAGTGTGCAGAGATGCAGACAGGGAATGGACCGGAGAGAGTGTGTGATATCGAGAGTGTCCAGAGAAGCGGGGGCGATTCCATGGGAACGACTGATAGAAGGAAGGGTGAGATGGGGGATTCGCTGTAATAAAACAAGGGTGCGAGGCACTCTCCCCTGCTCTTTTCAGCATATGAAAAGATGATTAGACGCTTTCGCCTTTGGAAATAGGGAAAGTATTTCGAGCATGAGAGCAGATTCACTACTGTTACTACACTTAGACGCGGTGTTTCGAAAAGCTGCGCCAGCCACGATGGCTATTACCCCTGCTCCTTCTCCCGTCTGCTCCCTACCACCACAAATCACCCAAAACGAGCGGCGACAAATACTTGAGTTCGAAATAGATTACGCGCAATCACGTCTAATCACAATCGGAAGTCGCACAGATCAATAACGCGATCCGAAATCAAATCGTGATCGACACCTGATCAAATCGGAAGTGCACCAACGAAAACAAAAGAGCAACAAACAAAACACATCTAAACCCGGAAGACGTTCGTATTTGGGCACATGGCAGGAAGAGGAGAGAGAAAGAGAGACGGTCGCACATGTTGCTCCCTTTCTCTCTTGGGGGAAGCCCCCGAGGCTATATCGACTGCTGGCGTCGCCTGGCTCCGCCCACTTCGCGGTGAGACCCCACCCAGCCTGCCTTTCGCAAGATTGCTCAACCATCTGCCACTTCAAAAACCCAGCCTCCCACAATCAGCACCTATTCAAATCCCAATTAATAGATATTTATCGTAATCGAGAAGAAAAACGTGCAATGTACAGTAGACCGTTTTAAAGTCTCCACAAATCTCGCGCAGGGAAGCGACTTTTTATAAGCGCACAAATTCTTTCATAGGATCCACACACAAACAAATAAGGAGACGAATAGGAGGGGTGAGTAGAGGAAAGTGAGACACAGTGCAATAAGTGGTAAGCAGACAACGTGAAAACAGTGACGCGGCATTGGTTGAGATGAAGTGCAGATGACATGACAGGTCGTCTAGAACCTCTGGAGGTAGCGGACCAACTGGAGATCCGAAGGCATCAGAGTCACTCGCTTAGCGTGTGTCGCACATCGAGACGCGTCGTTGAAGAGAGTGATGAGGAACGATTCGGCCGACTGCAATCAATCGATAAATCGATAAAGCCTACTCGTTTCTAGTTTGATTCTCTCCCTTATCACATCTCTATCCAACAAACACATAAACCACGCGTCGGAGCGAGGAGGCTTTGCAGAATGTCAACATGTGTCATTCCCAGTACCGTATCCGCTCAGCTCGGACATTTCTCTCTCTCTCTCTCTTCCATATCGCCGCACAATGAACAAACACGTAATATCACCCTCGGGAATCGACGGTAATCATAGGTTACCACCGCATCCGCATTTACGCGAATCGTATGAATCATATTACCACAATACTTTTACAAAAAAAAAACCGGAAAGAGAGTGCAGGGATGACAGAGCCTACCAAAATTACCCTCATAGACAACAAGGAGGCAAGAGTGGGCGTGGCCTGCGTGGGCGTGTCGTCCGTCCCTTACCTCGTGTAGTGCTCCCATAGCGTCCTGTGTGAATCTGTATCCGTCCCGGTGCGAGGATATGTTGGATGTGATAGAGCGCACGACGCGAGAGAACGGCAGCTGGAAGCAGAACATGCTATATATTGTATTAGAAAGAGTTCTATTATTAGAATGGCTTAGGATATTCAGTCTTTGTTTAATCGAAAGTATGTTCTTTAGAGTAGCCATGAAGGTCGAAGGATCATTATCAATAAAAGAAACATTACAAACTAATCATGAATACGAAACATATTTACTATGTATATTTATCTTTTTTTCAATAACTGTCGATCTCGAACTAGCGAGAAGAAAAACACTCTTTACTTCTACCAACAAATTAAAAAAAAACCTTGGGAATGAGTTTTCCGGTGTTGGCCTGCAGTCGTCGGATCTCCTTGAGGGCGGCGGCTCCCGGGCGGGCGCGTCTCTTGCCATGCATCTGGCCCACCGATGGGAGCTGCAACCGGAAGTCTCTCTCTTTCACTCTCTCTTTCTTTCTTTCCTTTTCTCTTTCTTCTTTCATATCAGTAACACATAAGAGACGAAGCGCGCAAAAAGTAAAGAGACCGTTTGATGACAAAATAGAGCCAGGGGGAATGGAGCACGTGTCAAACTGTACTCACACTGCTCCTCCTCGCGTGCTGTCCCTTCGAGTGCGCGATCTTGCCGCGGAAGTGCTTGCTGTGCAGCTGTAGCCGCTTCGCCGCCGCCGTTTTGAACCGGGGGATGCCGCCTTACAATTAAAGATAGATATACATAAACAAATGAAAAATAAATAAAACAAAACATAAATAAACACACAAAACACGCGTACCACTGCGCATGCTGTCGGCGCTACTAGCGTATCCGTCGTTCTCCTTGTCCTCCTCCCTCTCCCGCCCCCTCCCCTGCTGCTGTCCGCGACGGCGCGCGTACTCGTCGACAGTGTCGTCCTAGAACGGGGAACATGATACATGAAACAATACACTTAAACGTCAGTACTTTGTATTTCTTATTGAAGAATAGAGAAGAAACAAGTAGTTAAGAAACTCGACACAAATAAACATACGAAATAAAGATAGCTTCATTATTTTGGTTATGTCTAGATGTTGAAACCACAATGAAACATATCGGTCGTACAATCAAGAGATTTCAAAACGACGGATGATGGGAATATTATGTAACCGAGCCCCACCTCCATCTCCTCATCGTCGTCGTCGTCCGAGTTCATCTCCTGTATGACGGGACCAGCGCCGCGCTGCTGCTGAAGAGAACATTCAATTATAAATGATTCCGTTTCCAAATAATATTACGATTGACATCTCTGCGACTCTTTATTAGACCATTTGCGTGGTATGATGTGTTTGACAGATGCGTGAAACGTATATGATGAGGGTGAGGATGAGGGCACTGGGCATATAACTCAACTCACCTGGTGATGGTAGTATCGCTGGGCGGCCGACGGGCGGGGCGTGCCAGAAGAAGACGACTGCATCTACAACCACGAGATGAAGGAGCAACACAGATAGGAACAGGAACACGCTCATCACAACACAAACACATCAACACACTACTACATCAACAACCTCAAAAAATCATACACGGAAGGCAACGTACGAGCGAGTTGTCGAACATTCTGGATCCGTGGGCGCCGCGCGGGGCCGAAAAGTCGGCGTTGGTGACTGGTTGAGCAGCTGCGAGCGGCTTCTGGTTCGTGAAGGGATACGCGGCGCCAGACTTGCGAGCCGTACTCGGATCCATCATGAACTGAAATATTATAATACATTATTTTCAATTAAACGTTAATAAAGGTGAACATATAAAAGATGATACTCACGCCTTGTGTGGTGGTGGTGGAGCGGGAGAAGGAGAACGAGCTGGAACCGTCGGGCGCGCGGTTCACGTTCATGTTGATCGAGTTGTTAGTGGTGAACATCGAATTACAATCTTAAACAAACAAGTAAACAACTTTGCAAACGTATGAGCAATGCAATAACACGAAAACAATGACTTCCGAACTCACGACTGTTCATGGTGTGGCTGCTACCGGAAGAGGACGAGTTGATGCTATTTTGTTTGATGTTCGAAGCATTTTGTTTATGACGCATGATCCCTGGCTATAACGTGAACATGAAAACGGCAATAGAACAAAATAAAGAACAACAAAACTACGTAAAATTAGCAAAACAGGATTATTGATTTTTGAACGACGGCGTCTTGTGAAAATTCCCGCGCATATATTTTGAAATTTACTTTCGCGGTGGGACCATCTTTTCGCCACACGATCCATCAGCTGTTTTCTGGATTTGTTGTTATTTTTACATTTTGTAGTTCTATTTTTAATCAGAAAACATTTGTCATTGAAATTTCATTCACGTCATGTCATGCCATGCCCACCCATTGATGTCTAATCGCTTCAAAGTGCGACTGCCTGCAATATAAACCCATCATCACGGTACGATATGGTTGTTTCAAAGATTGATGTTTTACAACGAACAACATGAACTTGTATCATTTTTATCAAAGCGATAACTGAATCAGCTTAGCGCCGCAATCATGAGTCGGCACGTGACTGTTCGTCGGACAGGCGGTGTCATGGTATGGTGTGGCCGTGATAAGCATGCGACCACTCGCACCAATCAGCGAGTCTCCACACTCTTCCACTGTCTGTACTCGCCTGTCCATGAAAGTACCATTGACGAAGAGTGGGGCTGTTATGAGAACCAATTGCTCCAATCGACCCCCATCCTTATTTCCCAACCAAACGGTCATTGTTTACAGTGTGATTCAATGTGGTTGGCCTTCCATCGCCTTTGGATGTATTTTCCTGAATGCTTTATCGAAATTTGCTCTGTCTGCCAACCGAACCTTCCGTTTTTGTCTTGATCCGCTTATCGCTCTATCTGCACTTTCTAATCTCTCCTACAAGTATTCCCCACTATCGCCACGCCATTTCAGCTGCATTCTGGCGCACGAGAAGCTCTGATCTACTCACTCACTGATATACTATGGCTGCCAGCAACAAATCCGCCCACGACAGGTTCGGCTTCATTATTAATTACTTTTTAACGCACAGTTTCAGGCGTAAACAAGCGCTGTCGCAGGAGTTGGACTCTGTGTTGAAAGCAGCCGTCGGAGCCAAGGTCTCCTCTAAGAACTGCATACCACCGTAAGTGTCGATTGACTGGTTGTTGAATTATCGATTGTGTTATTGATCGAATATCGATTGCAGTGAGATCACGCAGAACCTGTGCAATGTGGTTGAGGCGGTTTTTATTCACGGACTGCGAGATCCTTTTTTCCTTAAAGGAAGCCGCTACGCAAAGTACCCAGAGCCGGTCAGTTATTGATTATGTGTTCGATCGATCGATTGATTACTTGTAGAACTTCTGGCCGTTTGTGAGCAAGTACTCTCACCGCAGTATCACATCGCAGATCAATGCACTCAATCAGATTCGATCCGAGATCGGCAAGGGACGGGTGAGTAGTTTAGTTGTTCAGTAGTTTTCTGGAAGGCAGTGTCAGACTATCTCATCGTTATTGAATTTTTTTCTGCTTCTTGCTCCTTCTCCTTCGTCTACTGATCTGTCTGCTCCATATACACATTGATTCTTTGATCTCTCCACATTCGTACTATTTACATGCATTTCTGTGTGTGTATGAGTGGGTTCACTTGCGTGTCTCATCCCTTTGTCTCTTCCCCTCTCTTATCAGCATAGCAAATGCTGCATATGCAAGTCTGAACCCGAAGATATTGGGGGAGAAAGTGAATGGCAATGGAGAGAGAGAGAGAGAGAGAGTGGGAGATCACGGGAGCTATTTATGGCGTGGCAGCTATTTTCGGAACAAAGGATGCACTCTATCATCTGTTTTCTTCACTCTTTCCTCGTATTCATGAGAAATGAAATATTTAATCAATTTTGAAAGGTTGAAACGAATAGTATTAGTATATTGAATGCCATGAACGTTATTGTGTGCAGAAAAGCTAATGGGGGACGTGGGAAACAAATGATTTTAATATTCATTGTTTTGCTGTTCCTGTGGTTCTGTGGATGTAGTCATGTAGTTGAGAGGGAAATATTGATTTGATTGTGTTGATTGCACGAGTACAAGTAGGTTTGAATGATTGTTGTACACTTTATTGTACATTTTCACATGCAGTAAATCAGAGAAGGGGTTTAGGGAAGGACAGGTTGATTGTGATTTCTCGCAGGCGTGGGTTCGGATCGTGTTGAACGAGGGCTCGCTGGAACACTACGTCCAGCTACTGATACAAGAGAGACGCGCCGTCAAGTCAGTCGATTACTCTTTTCCTTTTTTGTCATAGGTTATTTGACTTGCACGCCGCTTGTTGCTAATACCATATTTGTTATTTTTTCATCATTCAATATTCAATAATAATTTATACGGGTTTTTAACAACTGAGATTGATGAGGAAAATTTGATTTGATTCACACAGCGAATTATTATTGCTCATGATTTTTTGAAATGACGAATACATGAAACTTATCATTTATAGTTTCTTCATTGACATGTGTAAAGTGTATTCAAAATGACATTCTTGCGCAGAAACAACGCAGTATTGTGAATGTTTCTATTACTAGAACAGTCTAATTTGAAATTATCTGACCTCATTGCTGTTTTTGATCATTGATTACTCTATTACTCATTTGTATTTGTTGATTGTTTGCAGCCAGTTCTACCACGAGCACGCCTATCTGCGGGACGTGGAGCAGGTGGAGAGAATGAAGGACTACCTGAAGGGCATGCTCGGCAGGTGCGGCGTCGGTGAGTAGACGGTAGCCAAGCGAGTACTGTAGCTTACGAGTACGGTACTTTGTAGGCGCCCCCACCAACTCGTCGTTTCTGAATACGTGGACGCCGTCGCCTCTCATCCTGGCTGGTCTGGTCGACGGACAACCTATCAGGGGTGCGAGATATTGATTTATTGATTTATTACTTTTTTATGCGATGAGGATGACGTGTTTCCGGTATCGTTGATGTTGGGAAATTTTGTAGATGGTGTTTTTTTTCTGTAGAAGTCATTTCCTCCGTTTTCAGTTGGTCAACTACCTCCCCGTCGACTGCCTTCGGACAATGGAGGAAAGGAGGAGGAGGTGAGTTCTGTTTTCATCATCTGTCAAATAATTATTGATTGATTGATTGCTCATGATGATGTGTCGTTGTAGGTGGGAGTGAACGCGCTGGACCTGGTTCCCGTCTCGCCCATCTCCCCCATCCCACACCGCGTCAAGGGAGCACCAACCATGCGAGAGAGGGAGAAGAGGGAGAGAGAGAGGCTCAAGTGTGAGTGGTTGAAAGAAGAAAGTGGAAAAAGGGATAACATGTATTGTTGAACAACCCAGTTTCGGCTCCTATCATCTGACTGGATTGTTCGGACAGTCTCATGCGAGGCGGAGCACTCATCAGAGATACACAAACACATAAGACAAGGACAACAAACATATACTAGTTAGTAAATATTATAAAATAATGATCAAAATAACAAAGAACGAAGAACTCGCATGGAAGAGCCGTTGCGAGGAGAATATGCGCGGGGAAGAGTAGATGCGGCAGGCAGCGGCAATCTGTGCGAAAAGAGTAGGGGGCGCGGACAATGCGCGACTGTGGGTCAGCGGGTAAATATGAAAGCTGTATGTGACAGATGTATACGAAAGCTCGATTATTGTTTATCGTCTTTTGATTTTAACCGTTTTCGTGAAACGTATAATACATGTTTGACCCTTTTCAGCCGCTTCTTCGGACGACGACAACGCTTCTGTCTACTCTCATCCCTCGATGGTGGATAGAAGAGGAGAGGGGAGGGAGAAGAAGAAGAGAGGAGGAGGAGGAGGGGGAGGGGGAGAGGAAGGGCCGATGAGCAGTACTCCCGTGGAGGGAGGAGTGATGGGTGAGTGGGAGAGCAGCGAACGAGAAGGGGAAGTTAGAAGACGTCGAACGTCTTTCCAGAATCTGGCCTGCCCCTTCTGGTGCAGCGTCGTGTTCTCCGTCCGCGGAAGAGCAGTCGGAGCAGCAGTGAGAGCAGGAGCCGGAGCGAGACGGGCAGTACCATTGGGGGACTGCTGGAGGAGGGAGGCAAGGTGGGTGGAGAGAGGTAGAGGTAGAGAGAGAGAGAGAGAGAGAGAGAGAGAGAGAGAAAGAGACAGAGATGTGTGTTGCAGAGTGTGCCCGACGCGGAGACTCGCATTCAGCAGAGTGAGACACTCGATTCGGGCATCGAGAGCGAGGCTGTCAGGTGGGCAAGGTTTTGTTGTTCTTATACTCGACATTTATCCAGATTTATCCTGATTTAGCGTATTTCATTTTTATTTCGCCACGTTGCGTAGATTTGAAAGAAGTTGCTTTCAAATATGAAAGACAAATTTAAAATGTTTTCCAGCATTGCGTCCACGATGAATGATGATCCTTTGTTTAAACAGCTTGGGAATCAATGCATTTTCGTTCTAGGGAATCGACGAGTGCTTCTGTGGTCGATGCGGATCTGGAGACGACGAAAGAAGAGGAGGAGGAGAAGGAAGCAGACCGAGCAGATGACGTGTTTTCGGAGAATGAGCAGGAGAAGGAGCGATCAGTGGAGGAGGAGAAGGAGAAGGATGGTCAGTGTGTCTAATACAGACCGTGATTAGTTTGTGATTGCAGAAATTTCGGAAATGGCCACGTTGAAACACGGATCGAACGAGTTGGAAGAAACGAATCCGTTCAAGGATGATGTGGACGAGAAGGAGCAGGAGGAGCAGGAGGAAAGGGAGAAGGAGGAACAGGCGTCTCAGTCGGAGGGACGGTCGATTGAGGTGCGTTTTCAAGAGAACCAATTTCTTATTCTAAATCGTATGACGAATGATAAAATATTGTGTGGAAACATCTGGTTTCAGGTTCTGTCGCTGTCTCGCGACACGTCGGTGCTGGGCACATCCCTGCACGACGAGCTGACAGCGTGCGGCGAGGGCGGGGCCTGGGGCGGCAACAGTCTACTCGGCAGGGGATGGGCCATCCCAACTGGACCGGTCAGTCCTCCCAGAAGCCTCGTTGTGTGTGTAGAGTGTAGATGTAGTGCTTGTAGTCGTCGTGTGATGACGTGAGCGAGGCGCACTCGTCTTCCATCGAATCTGCCACGGCGGTCGTCTCGTTTGGAGCCGCGCTCCGGAAGGCCATTCGAGTGGGTGTGCTGTGTGGTGGTGAAGTTGTGGGGTTCAAGTTGAAAAGAATTGTGCATAGTTTAGTTGTCTGTATGTAGCAGTTTGTAGAAACGTGTTTATAGCCGCTGGTATGTGAAAGTGATTGTGAAAGTTTTTTTTTAAAGAAAATTGTTTTGTAAAACTTTATAGTTTATGTTTATTAAATGTTTTGTAGGTTGACTCGGATTCTTCTCTTGACGAGGAGAAGGAGCAGAAGAAGACGGAGGAGGAGAAGGGGGAGGAGGAGAAGGAGGAGGGAGGCGCAGGAGGTACGGAGAGGAAGCGACTGGGGAGCGAGATTACGGAGGAAGACGAGGTGCGTTTTTTTTTTTGCTTTTTGTTTTGCTTTCCGCCAGTCCTCATCGATTGCTGTGAACTGATGCTGGCATATACTATATTGTGTGAGAAACTTATTGTTAATAGTTCTTTATGTTTTGTTTCAGTTGGACATGTCGGACGATGCGTCTGTGCTATCCCGTCTTCTCTCTCTACCCAAAGAGAAGGGACTGGATGCGCAGGCATTCAGATGCCCCGTCTGCAGAAGGAGCATCGGAGGATCGTTCGGAGAATATAGGTGGGTAGAAAGGGAGGGAGGGAGGGAGAGAGAGAGAGAGAGAGAGAGAGAGAGAGAGAGAGAGAAGAGAGAGGGAAGGATGACGTCACCTTTTTAGGGTGTGTGCTCTGACCGCGCGCTACTACTGCACGGAGTGTATGGGTGGGTGTGAGGAGAGCCCCATTCCTGCCCGTCTCGTTGCCAGTTGGGACAGTCGCCCCCGGCGAGTCAGCATCAAGGTTCGCTAGCTCTCTATCTATTAGTATCATTAGTATCAAGCGTGTGCTGTGCAGATGTACTTGTGAACCATAGAATTGTTGAACTATTTGTATGGGACATTGCAAAAAATGCGTTGCCCTTCCCAGCAGCTGTTGTATGTAGGTTGTAGGTTGTAGGTTTCAGTGATTGTATAAGAGTTGATGGATGGTTTGCTGTATAATTCTAAGTAGTTCATATTTTTATTTCACCTATGGGACCATTGCAATCTTATGATTGTTATGCGTTGTCTAGGCGCGTAGCTGGCTGGACCGGAACGGGGACCGCGCCGTCGTTCGACTCGACGAGCACGCACCCGCCCTCTACCAACACAGCAAGCAGCTCGCCCTAGTCAAGGTGAGAGTCTTTCCGAGAAAATTTACTTTGTAGTATTTTGAAAACTGATGGCACACGGTTTCGGTCCCTTCCTCCCAATACTTTTGTACGCGTCTGTAAGTCATTCGTATGTAAATGTTTGCAGGACCTCCGTGAGCGCCTGCAGTCTGTGTCTCTCTATCTCTTCTCGTGCAGGGACTCGGTAGCCGAGGATCTCAAGAGGTTGGTGGAACGGATCTCTCTCTCTTCTCTCTCTCCTCTCTCTCCTCTCTCTCCTCTCTCTCTCTCTCTCTCTCTCTCTCTCTTTCTCTCTCTTTCTCTCTCTCTCTCGTTTTTCAAAATGAGTTGTAATTTTGTAGGCGTGTCTGGCCGAAGCAGTATCTCTACGAAGACGTGCATCTCTACTCATTCCATGTGAGTGAAAGGAGAGAGAGAGAGGGGGAGGGATAGAAGAGAGAGACCCTTGTAGGACCTTCTGAACACGTCGTCTGGGGTGATGGAGCGTCAGCTGTCGCTCCTCCTCCGCCACTGTGTGGGACATGTCGCCGGATGTGGACTGTGCAGACAGAAGGTACGGTGGGCGCGAAGAGTGTACGGTACGGTAGAATATCAATATACGGTAGATGAGGCAAGGGTAACTGTGACTTTCCATGGTTTCTATGTTTTAAGAGATCGCCTATTGTATGTTAGGTGTTGATGTTTCAATAGCTAATGTAATTTAGTTGTTTCGTAATTCTTTTTCCATTTCAGGGTTTTGTGTGTGAGATGTGTGATCGGGGCGATGTGATCTACCCATTCCAGACCGATATCATACACAGGGTTGGTATTGATAATTTATTCATCGAGTGAATATTTACATTTCTCAATATATTAAGGATGTTTTATGTAGCATGTTAGCTGTTAGAATCATTATGTTATGTTGTTGATTTTGTGAAATAGAACCTTCAGAAACTGTGAGTAGTATTGCAATTTTTACGAGCATTTGATCTAAGTAATTATTGTTAATTAATGAGTTCCTTTTTGTTATGTAGATTTCTAAAACATATAATGTGCATGCAAATATAACTTGTCTGTTTTCAGTGTCGCGAATGCTTCTCTGTATTCCACCGCGATTGTGCCGAGAAGAATGTGTGTCCGAAGTGCGCTCGAAAGTCTTCGTTCGCTGCCAAAATGGATGCGGACTGCCCCGACTTTGAGTGAATACCTGGTCAGCTGATTATTAATATTCCTTCATCAGATTACTAACCCTTCTGTAAGTGTCTAGGTACTATTTTTTTGTGCTTGTAGCTTGTGTACTACTTGTGTTTCAATACGGTAATGACGTCACGTGGTGTTCCCCCTTCCCCTTCCCTGTACATAGTCAGTGCCTTGTTTCCATCCATCCATCATTATTCTCACATGACTGATTGCCTGATAGGACGGATTGATGTTGCGAGTCCTTCTCTCTCCCCCCCCCCCCCTCTCTCTCTTTGCCATCTTTCATGGGTGCAATCTTTTGTGCATATTGTACACAGTGTATATATCATATAAAAGATAAAGTGTTATAACATGTTCCCCTGTTGCTTTGCCGCCTTTTTTGTTTCCGGTGCGTAGTCGATTCGGCGTTTCCCTTTCGTCGTGTAGGAGTGGATCGAAATGAAGTGGGCTGTGACGTCACAAGGGAGTTTCCGCAGCCGACCCGCCGCACACTCCTTTTACAGATGCGACAACCAAGACATTGTCAAATGGAGCGCGAAAATGATGGATCGAGTTTTTGTGCGATGCTGACGAGAAGTGGCGTGTTACTCACTGATAAGGCGATAGTGGCTGGGGGAGAGTGGGAGGCCGGGCGACAATCGATCACACTGTCTCCTCACAGTCTGCCCGTACGTTTCCAAGATGCGTTTCGATCGGGGGGCGAGAGGGCAAGCGAGGGCTCAAGGCCGCGCCGCCCGCCGCTGCTGACACACATTGACTGACCGCCCTCCCATCTCTCTCTCTCTCTCTCTCTCTCTCTCTCTCTCTCTCTCTCTCTCTCTCTCTCCCTCTCTCTCCCTCTCTCTCGCGCATTACTCACCTTAGATCGAGACTCGCGCGTTGTCGGCGTGTGTGTGTGCATGTCTATATTCCATTCTTATCCGCAACTCTTCGCAACGATGAGAATTCGTTATTGTGAATTGTGGCTTTCTATTGCCACATGGATTATATATTCCCCCGCATTTTCGAAGCCGCCCTTTTTTGCAGACAGGTGTGCGCGGCACCCGATATAGTCGATCGCTCAATTGTTGGTTTCCGCTGTACGTTTCATGGTGCGATTGTATAGTCATTTGACTGTTATTGTTCAATAGTCCTCCTGTTCTCGTTGTAAAAGACTAATATACAGAAGTAGCGTTGTTATGGTCCTCTCGCGCGTACGTGTATGCTATGTTATTCCTCTCTCTCTCTCCTCTCTCTAATGTGTGCTTTGCCAGGTGCTCTCTCTCTCTCTCTCTCCCGCCGGCGCCTCTCCTCTCTACATATTACCAGCCTCGGGGCGAGAGCACCGGCCAAACACAGATCGCCCCCGATATTTGCACTCTCTGATCTACCAACTATATCGATTTATTGATTGACTATCGATCTCACGATGCACCCCCTGATGGTGCGGGTGCTGGAGCAGCGCCAGTTGAACAGCACCGGGCAGCTCTTCCAGATATCCGACTATGACGTCATCACCGATCTGGTGAGTTCGCGAGTTATTGATCGATTTATTGATTATCGATTGATTGCCTGCAGCACACGGCGTTCTCGCGGATCAAGGGTATCCTGGATCGGGGCGGATACGCGGACAACAGAGTCGACCGGAGTGTGGTGGAGATCGTAATCGCCCGCATACTCGCCGCCATAAGGTATCGATTCATTATCGATTGATTTGTGATTGGGTCTGAGTGGTCACGTGGAGATGAGTTTGATGTTGAAGTTTGGTGTCGGAATCGATTCGAGAGAACGTGATTCGCATTATATGGGTGTGCACGCGCCAATTATTGGAGACGTGATTGTGGTCGTTCGAGTGGTGGTGGAACCCGGTGATTCAGGCAGAGAGAGAGAGAGAGAGGGAGAGAGAGATAGAGATAGAGGGAGAGAGAGGGAGAGGGAGAGAGAGAGAGTCAGTTGCAACAGAAAAAGTGACCTGTGTTCGAGTGCAAACAGCGAGAGAGGCGATGTTATCGTGCGGCAAACAGTTTCCGTGCGCGGTGTACGGTTTCATCTCACACTCTTCTGGGCTTGGGTTGCCCAGCCTGCCCAGCGTCCTGGGCTCGAACTGGGCTTGGCTCCAGCCAGCCTGTTTCTCACTCATGTTTTGTCAAGAAGTCCAGAGTGCACTCGAGATGTGACATGGAGACTCGAGAAATGATTCCAGATCTGCGTCATACAACAAACACCGGAAAGCACGCTTTTTGACAGCTCGAATCGTCGAATCACTCTCGAAAATTCGCGGCGATTTCGACATGGAGTGTTAGTAACGGGGAGAGGAGAGATAGAGATAGAGAGAGAGAGAGAGAGAGAGAAAAGGAGAAAGAGAGAGAGAGAGAGAGAGAGAGGGGGGGGAGGGGTCAGCTGGTTGAATACAGTGTTTGCACACACAAAAGGGGGGTGTTGCAACGTGCGGGAGGGGCACACTTAGAGAGGCGAGCGACGGGCGAATAGGGAACTCGGCGGAGTCACGTGCGCCAATGCCAATCAAGACATGAAGACAAATCTCAAAAAATCAATGTTTCCAGGGAGACTCACTCGATGGAGACTTACTCACCGGAGTTGGTAGACGTGCTGGAGTGCTGTCTGCGGTGAGTGCAATCAACAATGACGTCATAATCAATCACTATGACGTCACTTCCAGGCACCCGATGTCTTCCCTCGCCACCTCTTCGACTGACTACGTCGACTCGCCGCACTGTCGGATCGCGAGCGATCTGCTCAGCAGTCTGTTCTATGTGAGTCTTCCATTCTGCCTGATATTTTTGTCCGAACCTGTTTCAAGCACGATCATGAAGAACGAAACTATCCATGATAACCTATCAAGATGTTGGCGTAACAGAACATAAGTACAGATCACAGATCATATTGTTAGATGTGGATGCTAATGTGTTGATCGTTTTCCGTTTGCAGCACTACGCCAACAAGTCAGTGATGACGATCGCCCTGCCAGCTGCCATCAAAGCACTCCAGTCGGACAACAAGGTACATCCACACTCCTTATTTGTGCGGTTTCCAATTAGGTTATTTGTCTGTTCCTGATCTATCTATGATCATACAACCGATGTGTGGATCCAATTATTTCGTGTCAAGTGAAAAGAAAATGGGAATTGAAATGAGCTCATGTCAATGGGAAAACTGAACGTGAATTGTGATTTAGTTAAGCATTTAGGAGATAAATGCGATTAGTGATGTGATTTGTTCAGGAGCTCGTCAAGTCCGTGTCGTCCTACATCTCCCTGTCTGCCATCCACAATGGGAAGGCACTCGCACAATACAGTATACAGATCATCGGAAACGTTATCAACGGTACGCCAAAACATAATTTTTTGTTAATAGTTTATCTGTTTATCCGAGGAGTGTCCTATCCACCGATCCTATGTCACATTTTTTTCTTATCGTAATTTTAAGTGGATGTTACATGACAACTGTTTTTCTTAACGTCACCGCGTGACCCTAAGGGAGTGTCGCACGTCATTTTTTCTTATCCTACTCCTGAGTGAGGGAATGTAACAAGCCACAATACGTTCTTATCGTAATCCTGAGGAAGTGTCGCATGTCAAATTATACTCTTATCGTAATCCTAAGGAATTTATCATGTCAAATTCTTCTTCTACCGAAATCCTAAGGAAATCTCAAACATCAAATTCTTCTTTCATCCTAAGGAGATCGAATTCTTCTTTGAGGCAACTACTCTCTGCTGCGCGTGCTGCCGCAGATCTACTCTGACAACCGGGAGCCGGTGCACGCGCACCTCCCCCAGCTGATGCGGGTGCTGCAGGACGGACCGGCGAGGGAGGGAAAGGTACTTACCTCTATCTATCTATACAGTTGTTGTTACTGTTTGTACTTGTTCGTTCTCGAGTCCATATCATGATTGATGATGATTTGTTGCAGACCGTGAACGGGTGGGGCTCGGATTGCTCGGAGCCTCTGTCGATCCTCCAACTCGCTAGTATGGTCGCCAATCACAAACCCGATGTGAGAGTCGAACATGTTATCATTACACCTTTTTTGCTGATTATTAAACGTAATGTGCGAAACCTATGTATTTTTGAGAATCTTATTCACTTGAGTGCATTTTGTAAAGTGTAAAGGTGTGGGTGGTCATAGATGTGACAAATGTAGCAATACTTTCAGCTCCTTCTTCCCTACCTCCCTCTCCTCTCCACATATCTCATCGCCCCATCCACGTCGACTGCCGTGCTGCACATATTCTTGTCACTCGTGTCCCAGGTAATCACTTTGAGAAAGAGAGAGGGGGGGGGGAGAGAGAGAGAGAGAGAGAGAGAGAGAGAGAGAGAGAGAGAGAGAGAGATCTTCCAGTCCCGCATATCCGCCCTCGCCCCCTACCTTCCATTGGTGTGCGACGCTGCTGGCAAGCCGGCCTTCGAGAGCAACCGAGCCACCTTCGCCAAGGTATGTTGATCTTTGAAATATTTTTGATGCGGTTATGAATAAAAAGAAAAAGTGCCAATTAGTTGTGTACGACGGTGTTGTGACTATATGCGATAGTTGAAACGTATTCGATACGCACTCGTCACCATGACGTCATTCTAGGTGATCGGAGTGGTCGGTCGGACATCGTCGCAGTGCGCGTCGACCGCCCTGGACAGGCTGACGAGAATGGCCGAGAAGGCCGACAAGGAACTGCTGCCCATGGTGCTCCACGAAATAGAGGGTGAATCCATTTATTTCCATCATGCCTTCATCAACCGAGTAATCCAGTCAGGTGACTCCATTATCGTACTATCACAGTTATCACAGTTACTCTGTTATTACAGTTATCACAGTTATCTTTAGTTACTATCACAGTTACTATCTATGACTCACTTACTTTGTTACTCAGCTCAATCCATTCTCGCAGGCATCGGTGAGTCGTACCCCTCCCTCCTCGCACCCCACGTGCCCGCCCTCCTCTCACTCGGCTCGAGTGGAAAGCTCATTCGCGTACTCGAGAGGATCACCACACTCGCTGTGTCAGTGGAGCTTTACATTTCCATTATCCCATATCACATACTCATTTTCAGTATTTTCATTATGTTTCTATATGTTCCAAGATTTTTGTTCCATCTGATAGTTTGATTAAAGAGAGTGTACACTCTGAATTCCGAAGTTGAGTTAACACCGGGATGTGAAAATGTGTTGAAAACGACTCAGTTTTGTCAATACAACTATTTGCTGAAAACGTCTGCAAGTTGGTGAAAATTGAGCGCAAAAAGTATCAAAATGCAGAAATTGGTGCCAATTGGTGCCAATTTTCAATGTTCAACAGTATTTTTTATCGACTTATATGTATCTCCGACACATAGTTGCATTTACAAAAGTACATCATTTTCAACATATTTTCTTATCCCGGTGCTAACTCAACTTCGAAATTCAGAGTGTACACTCCCTTTAATAATAGAAGATATGATTGCGGGTGGATGAGATGGCGAAACGCATAAGTTGTGACGTTACACTTTTACTCATTGAAGCATTTATTTCTAATAAATGATAGCTTATCTTTTGTATCCAGTTCGGAGCAACGTCCAGGCGAGGAGGTCACTGTGATATCAGTGGGAGGACAGCAGAACCACACATCAAGAGAGTCACTGGCGAGTCGGAGGAGCCATGCGCCAAGGTCAGTCTCCTCTCTCTCTCTCTTTCTCTCTCTCTCTCTCTCTCTCTCTCTCTCTCTCTCTGTTGTCCTCACATAGATAAAACCACTAAAACAAACAAGTTAACAAGTAACCAAATAAGTAAACAAATACCCGCCTTGCAGCATGGCTCGCGGTCAGCCGGGACCTATGTCGGGGAGTGTGGAGAGGAGTGCACTGGAGTTGGACAGAAACACACATGAACTCGCCATGGCATATCAGAACAGGTGAGTGTGCAAGTAGATATACAAAGTATGAGTGGGATATCATGTCAGTAGCTAGACACAACGACGATTGTCGGATACCGCCCTTCTTGATGATTAAGTATTGGCGAAACGCATAGCGAAAACACGAGATTCGATCATTCATTTTGTAACACCTGTGAATCTTATTGTCTAATAATAGAGAGGTTCAGAACAGGTGAGTGAGAGTAAAGCTCTTGTGCAGGCTATAGTTATTAGAAAGTGTAATTGAAATATAATAATGTTTAACGCAACCCATCAATGATTGTCGGTACAACTCACTTAGACAACTATTGTCAAGAAAAGATCTTCTCGATAATAAAGTACTGGTAAAACGTATCGAGAAAAAAGTTTATTTTATGAATGCGAAATGGTCTAATTGTCAGCTACAGTGAACATATTGCTGACATGATAAATCAGAAACAACACTTCACATTCAGATCGTCCGGCTCGCTATCGAACACCCGTTCCCGTTCCTTCGTGAACATCGACCCCGCCCAGTCGCGGACCTCCTGTGCAGACACACTCACCATCGCAGGCAGCCGGGACCTATCCGCATCGTCTGTTTCCGGTACGTTAGTTACAAGTTAATTTCTTTATTGTATTGTTGAAATGTATGGTATTATGAAAGCTCATTTTTATATGCTTTGTAAATAAAACTCGTTTATCTGATTATCTGTTGAGGCGTGGACGGTTCTCATCTAGCACTCACTCGGCCGCCTCCGGTCTACCAACCAAAGGCAAACTCCCTCCCAGCAAACTTCCACACACCCAATGTGCAGATTGGCAGGGATGGAAGGGTGAGTCTCTCTCTCTCTTTCTCTCCCTCCCTCTCTCTCTCTCTTTCTCTCTCAACCCTCTCTCTCCATATTAATCGATTCCCTTTCAGGTCCGCCCGATAGCTGGCGGTCGCAGAGCGCAGCCCTGGCAGCCCTACGAAACCACGTTTCCCGTCAATGGAGGTAAACAAACACATGAACAACAAACAAATAAACAACTAAACGCTTCTCATCAGGCCCTGTCACAACGACAAAGGTCGCGGCCATTCCGGAGGTGGACGAGCCGAAGCAGTGGCCGGTGAGATAATGAGATGATACACACATCTCACAATAACAGCTGATTGCAAACACTGATGCTGATCTATAGTTCTATGCTCGCATTAAGTTGCGCGCGGTGGGGTAGATCAGAGGAAGACGGAGAGTCAGCTCTCGGCAATAGCGCGCAAAACAAGAGAGGCAGACGGTTATGGCATCGTATTTCGAACTGCAAGCGAGGTAGATCGAAAACTATCGCTCTGGCGCAGAGTATAGTAGTCCAGCTTCTCATGGACAAACTGATCTCACATAATGAATTCCAATACCCATATCCATCACTATACACGTTGGTTGAGGAGGAGAACGGGGCGACGTGATAATTATTTCAGAAGTATTCGGATTCCTATTTTTTTCAGTACTGGTTTCTCTTTTGCTTATGAACCAACACAACTATTCACACACCTCGTCAGGTCACACTCATACCTCCATTCTCAGGAGGAGAACGGCAGGGGCGACGTGGTGAGACAGTTCGTCGACAACAGAAGAGCCAAGATCAGTCGGTATGTGGAGACGACCCTCGGACGGTGTCCCATTCCCATACAGTGCACGGTGGAGGGGAGCAAGAGTGAGTGGAGAGAGAGAAAGGGAGAGAAAGAGACAGAGAGAGAGGGAGATGACGTCACTTTTCAGCGTCGAAGCACCGCATGCGGGTGCACTTCCAGTGCTCGCTTCGCTCTCCCCACTGCGTGTTCACGGACGACAGCCTATTCGCATTCAAGACGAAACACGCGCCCACATGGCTGCACCTCATGTTCCTGCAGGTAGACAAACCTTCTCTCTTTCTCTCTCTCCCTCCCCTCTCTCTCTCTCTCTCTTTCTCTCCCTTCTCTCTCTCTCTTTCTCACTCTCCTCTCTTATTCATCCACCTCTCTTCTCTCTTTGTCTCTCTAATTCCTCATGCGCACCAAGGCACTCAAGTGTTGACAGTTTCCATCTTCCAGATGGAGGCCATGTCGCTCGCCTCCTCGGGTGAGGTCGTCTCGCAGGCGTCCACTTCCTACTCGACCCTCGCGCACTGCTGGGACTGTCTTCCCCATGCGATGACAAAGAGCCGCCCCTTTGCCACACTCGTCACCAGTGCCTTTCCCAGTGAAAAAGTGAGTCAATGTTTCCGCATACGAATCAGTTCTGATTGAATGTTCCAAGAAGAGTGCGATTTGTGATTGCGATGAAACGTACGCGAAGCAATAATGTGTGTTTGGTCATATGAGCATGCCGAAACTTTGAGATGGAACTATGAGGTTTTAGGAGCACGACCGTCTTCTGAAGGAGCTGTCAGAGTGCGCGTACTTCGACTGCTTCCAACTCGACCCGCACGCCAATCGATGGACGTGCTTCAGCTGCGCCCAGCCGGAGAGAGTCAAGTCAGTCCCCCCCTCTCTCTCCCTCCCTCTCTCTCTCTCTCTCTCTCCCCCTCTCTCTCTCTCTCTCTTCCAATATACAGTACTCTCATAGGACATTCGTGGAGGAGCGGGTGCTGGAGGGTCAGCTGAAGGAGAAGCGTGGTCGGTGGAAGTTCCTTCGGCGCTGGCACACTAAGTACTTCACCCTATCCACCGCTTCACTCGCCTACGGGGCGGAGGGACGAGACAGTGAGTACATGACCATATTTGATTCTTGTCACAATCTTGTTTACGAATACGAATTAACGTTTGATCATTCTATTTGACTCAAATATGAAACTGTTCCAGACGACGCCTCTGCGCTGGCGCTGATTGACCTGAAGTCGATCCGGTCAGTCAAGTCCCTCTCGCGGGGGAGGAGGAGCAGGAAGAGTCTGCGGAGGGCATTCGAGATATTCACGGCAGACAACATGAGCTATGTGCTGAAGGTACGCCTCCTCTCTCCCTCTCTCTCTCTCTCCCCCCCCCCCCCTCTCTCTCAAACATCCTCGATTCCAGGCGACAGATGAGAAGAAGGCCGAGGAGTGGATGCAGTGTCTACAGTACGCTGTCGCGCAGGCGAGAAAAGAGTAGCGGACCACTCCAACCAAAAGTTTTTTGTGATCTACCACGACCAATCGTCGTACTTGTGATATTACTCAACTACTCATGCTATGAAATTCTATAAGCAAATGTGTGCATCCCGGTGTGTTGTGTTTTCGATTTCCTCTTTCACTTATCTGATTATCGATTCGCTTTAGGAGAACTGTGTTGTGTGAGACGTCAGTGTACTGCAATGATATTATGATAATAAATTGATTTCTTCTGCTCATACACATCTTTCCATTTTCCATATGTTCGAGCTACTCTCTCATCGACAACTGACAATTTTTCTCATCAACAACATCAATATCATTCTTCTTCTTTTCCCATTTTGTTCCGCCGCCGCCGACTGTTCGGTCATCGACAAGAATCTTTCCCGAGTAACCAGTGAGGCGGCGGGAAGTATCCTCAAGTGGAAGCAGCTATGCCGCGAAGAGATACTAACTGGCATGGAAGCAAAGGAAACCCCGGAGCTCTACACGTCAAGTATGGCACTCTAATGGTCCAGAAATGCTTATCGATCAAGTATCGCTTTCTTACCACTAATTTCGTTAGCCTACCTGCCTTTCCCCGGCGTTAGCCTATTATGTATTTAAAATCTTAGGCACTACTGTATGCTTCATATCATTATGATTGTATTCCGGATAAACGATTGATTGATTGAACAACATCAACATCATAGAAGTGCTGCTTACGCTGCTGATATGTATATTGCACTATTCTTATTGGAGTGGGTCCTTAACAGTTATAGAAGACTATAGCTTTCATAAAAAAAAAACTTTGAAATATGAGATTTCATCGATTTACAGCCGAGTAATGGTCAAAAACGTCGATGACTGCCTCCAGCGAGTGTCTGGACTTTTTTTACTGTTACTTTTTATGTAAAGTATGACTAAACCGAAACGAGGGCAGCATATTTCGCAATATGTTAAACATTAGGTTAAGGGATTTCAATTTCTACCTTATGAAGTAAATCCGAGTGGAGGACCTATAAAACCTCCCTCATCAGGATTCTTGAACTCTTTACGCTACACCTAGACGTTGTGCGTTTTCGAAACCCTGTGTTGTGTATCGCTTATTTTTTATGCGTTATGTTATTTTGTTCGCGACAAAGAGCAACGAGGGCGAATTGTT
Source organism: Rhabditoides inermis (assembly GCA_963966185.1). NCBI lineage: Eukaryota > Metazoa > Nematoda > Chromadorea > Rhabditida > Rhabditidae > Rhabditoides > Rhabditoides inermis. The sequence continues at coordinate 51,695 of CAWZYM010000297.1, read as the reverse complement.
GCGAGTGGTGCGACAGGGGAGTCATGCAATACGTGCAACGTATTCCAAAACACATATTCACTGAAACACCTTCAGCTGGCTTACTTGAAATTTGAAATACACGTTGTCTATTCATAGTGGCTAACAGTTATACAAGGAATAGTGTGAGAGTAATTACTTATTTCATTACTTATTTCACTTCATTTCAACCTCTTTATCTACTCAATTCATCTGAGACACACCCTGTCGTCAACCAATCAAATCATCAATCACTTCGATCATACGCCTTTATAATCTAATTGAAACATGCAGATCATAGACCCTGTCAACAAAGACGAGAGAGAGAGAGGGAGAAGAGAGAAAGAGAGAGAGAGAGAGAGAGAGAGAGAGAGAGAGAGAGAGAGAGAGACGGCCTCCCGTGTGACCGGGGCGGGGAACTAGTTGCCATGTCTTGAATGGCACAGTTGATCGCGTGATCTCTACCTAAAGAGGGTTCGAAATTGTTTCTTATTTCAACAGTTGAACACTTTTTTGTTGCTCTGATCTCAATATTCAATTGTGGCGATGCTTCTCGAACCTCCTACTGAGATTATAGTTTCTCCTCTCCAGAATGCACCTCCCCCTCCTCCTCCTCCTCCTGCCTGTTTTCCTGGAGGGGAAGCTGCGTCGCCAGTGTAGCTGTGAGGACTACTTCGAGTGTGCGGATGACATGGACATCTCCTGGAGCCACTGCCTCGAGTCGTGCACTGTGAGTTCCTCTCTTCCTCCCTCTCCTCGTGTACTCGACCATTGCTACGCAGGCAGATGCAGACTACTGTCAACCACATTTATTTTTTCTTTCTTTTGGAACAAATCAAAACAACGCTTTTGAACGAGGCTATTTTTTTACTTGTGTACAAATTTTGTTTCGGAGAGTCTCCACTTTTTATTTCACATCTTCCTACTATAGGGCAGCTAACATTCGTTGTTGTGCGATTGGCGAAAGGTGCTATGGTTTCCGTTTTGCAGGATAGTGTAACCTGTATTATAATGTGAGCCGTGAGTTTTCGTTTGCGGTTAATCATCAATCGAATTAACGCTGGTCTTTGTAATTTGTAAGATGTAAAACATCATGTTTACGCAATTGTGGGTGATGTGATGTAATTTCCTGTCGTTGGAAAGACCCTACGTTTCTTCTTCAATGTCATTATCGTCCAAGAAAATAAATACATACATTTCAAAATAAATAAACATTGAACGTGCTTTCTTCATGATTCATTGATTCACATTATACATTAATTTTCATTAATTACTTCAGGACAAAATCGCGGGCGTGTCTTCCGATTACGTCTCCTGTCTGAGCAACTTCGAAGAGCTATTCACAGAGACACTCGAGTGCGCCAATAGAGAGATCCGAAACGGGTGCGCTACTCTCTCTCTCCCCTCTCTCTCTCTCCCCTCTCTCTCTCCTCTCTCTCCCCTCTCTCTCTCCCCTCTCTCTCCCCTCTCTCTCCCCTCTCTCTCTCTCTCTCCTCTCTCCATCTCTCTGCTTACTTGGAGAAGACATCGCACAAGTACAATACAATACAGAAGTACAGTAAACTCGCGTCTTCAGGTGTACTTCGAACCAAAAGAACCTGGCTCCCGAGCGAAACTTCACCCGCTTCCACTCGGTTCTCCGCAACCTCCTTGAGCCTATGATGGAGAAGAGGGGTACGGTAGAATGTATTGGGGTTACTCGTTTACTAAATTCAATTTCCGAAAAAAAGTGTTTTTTTTTAAATTTAGTATGACAATTTGAATTCAGGTGTCGGATTCAAGTACAGATCGAAGGCAAACAAGAAGTTCAACAAGTGCATCGCACAGTGTCTGTTTGTGGCCAACAACGAGTGCACCAAGGAACTCAGGCGAGTCTCTCTCTCCCCCTCTCTCCCCCCCCCCTCTCTCTCTCTCTCTCTCTCTCTCTTTCTGGACACTCTTGTTCCAGATGTGTTCTCTTTGTTCCATCCGAGCTCGGTCTCCTCAACACCCTCGGACTGTGCGCAAAGAAGGTGATATCAATCAATAAATCGATAATATGGTTTATCAATTCAGGCAGGATTCACTCGCGCCAAGCAACTGCAGGCAGTGGAGTGTATGCGTAAGTGTTTTTTGACATCATTTTTGATATCATACATAAATGTTTTTTTTCTGTGATTCTTGTACTAGGGAATTAACAGAAAAGGTTGCCGATCGAATAATCTAGCGAACATATGTTTAGTGATGTGCTCCACATCACATTTACTATTACACTTATGTACAGTAGATTCTCATGATCTCATTCATTCACATGATGTGAGTGATGCGAATTATGCAATCAATCAGAAGATCAGAAAATTTCAAAGTCGCGGCGAAAAACAATGTGATATATGGAATGCGGGAGTGATTTTGATAAGAATGATTACAAGATGTTCACTGGAACCACCCACAATCTATGCAAACACGTTATGGATACGTTGCACTAACAGTTACTTTCAGGTGACATCTTCAAGCCGCTGCCGGAAGTGAACTGGGGCGGACCTAGCGAGGATGATCTTGGGGGATTCAACTGATAATATCACCTTATCAGTTTGATCAATTGATCATTACAATGATATTTATTCTGTTTTGTTTTCCAAAAGGTCTCCAGTTCGAAATTGATGCTGTACAAAAAGTGTTATGTGATGAATAAATACCTGTACATATTCTCGCTGTCTCTTTTTCTCTCAACCTCTCCATCCTTTCCCTTTCTCCGATATCCCTATCTGTCTGCACCAAAGTTTATCATCACATCATATCTGTCATAATCCGGAAGAACGCACGGGAAACGTATCGATAAATCGCGAAGATACTAACTCTTTGTCAATGTATTTATGTTATTTCTTCAAAATGATGTTGTTCAAACCGCAAGAACTTCTCATAAACCTGTGACATGGATGCATGGATATGGATACCCTTACCTGCATACCTTTTGTATTGTTTCCCGCCTGTCTTCTGACCCTTTTCATGACCTGTTGAGACAGCGTGCCATCCAACCGCATTCTCTCATCAAATCAATCGAACACTGCGAGAAAACTCGTTTCTTTTCAGCAACTCTTGCCGTGTTCGCTATTGTTTTTTTCGCGCGCCGGTCGAGATAATGATTTATTGCCGTTTGATAGTTTCATTTGCATGATAGCTTGCTTTCATGGATGAATGCTCTTCTCAATCTACAAAACACGCGACTTCAACAAAAAGTACTTAAAAATGATATCTTGAAGAAAGTACAATAGGTGTTGTCATAGTGTCATAGTTGTCTTGAATATGTGAAAGCTTGCGTATATGCGGATACGTTTTGCGCACACGCCTCAAATTCAGAAATGCAGTGAACCGTGCATTGATGTGACTAATTTGTGTGGTGAAGTGAGAAACGAGCAGAAGAAAATACGGGCAACCCGCAGTGTACTTGTTACAGTCACGACAAGCCAGGACTGTGGTGGCTTCTTTTTGCTTAAGTTCTCTCTCTCTCTCTCTCGTTCTCGCACCGTTTGCCAAGCGGACTACCAGTAAATACCACTAACAGCCCGTCTTATCACTGTCGTCGCAGGCATTGTCGATTGTTCGCGCCTTTTCGCTTTTCGATGTTGATTGTGATAGGCGTGTAATAGATTGATAATGATAAGCACATTGATCATGTTCCGTCTGCCTTCTCTTTTCATATTTTCGAACACTATAATCTCATCAAATAAACTAAAAATTAAAACTCTGTATTTCAGTGATAACCTGTGTGGATGACATGCTAGTGTTTCTCCTCCTCCTCTCCCTCTCTCCTCTCTCCACTGCACAGCCATGTCACAAGGATGCGGAGATATTGAAGAGTGTACTCACCGGAAGTAGAGGAGAGGAACGACCCGGTCAGATCCTACTTTCATCTTTATTCTTGACTATACGCCATGTTTTGAAAACCTTATGACCTTATCTTTCACTGACGAAAGCGTTCGCGTATTATAGAGAAAACTTTTAGTGAGATATACGTGCGCTGTGAAACATACTTACATGCACGTTGTCACACGTTGATGTGTGATGTTCAACTTGTTTACTTGTTTACATACTTGTTTGTTTACCTCTTCCCTTCCAGTCGATTCTGATGGTCGCGTGGTGGTTGAGCTGGACCTCCACTTCCAGCGACTCGCATTCGTGCCCCACACAAACACACTCAATGCACAAACGGTGCGTTTTTTTTCCATTTTGATTGTGACTGATTTGTAAATGATTGACCTTTCTATTATCGATTGAACAAACGACATTGCATATGTCAGACACGTGAAACGTATTGCAATTACATATATATTCGCGGTCTGATAGCGAAACGTATTCAATCAATGCAACGTATTTCAGGTTCTGACTCGCAAGTGGATGGACGAAGGGCTGACATTCCCGAACTACGAAGCATGCCACGAGACTGTCAACGTGCCGCACAAGGCAAGCCCCCCTCCCCCCCCCCCTCTCTCTCTCTCTCTCTCTCTCTCTCTCTCTTCTTCCTCTCTCTCTCTTTCTCTCTCTCACACACTCTCTCTCTCTTTCTCCCTCACACTCTCTCTTTATCCCACTCTCTCTTTACGATTTCCCTGTTTCTTGCTTTATATTTATATCTATAATGTATAGCTGAAGTTTTGTATAGTTCTTATGAAAACTCCGAAATTAGCACGACTTTGATTTGTGACCACTATCAATCACAACATTACTATTGCGCGGCGTTATTGCACCGTCTCTCTCTCTCTCTCTCTCTCTCTCTCTCTCTCTCTCTCTCTCGTCTGCTTCCGTTCGGTCACGAGTCGTCTGAATGGCGTTGGCACTGTTCTGTCAGTTCCAATTACTTGTTACTTCTGTTATTGAGAGATAGGGGAGTGAGAGAGAAAGAGGAGGGATTCTTCTTTTTTCCCCGCGGCGTGCGGTCGGGTCCTCATTTTGCCCCGCCGCCGTCGAATGTTCGGTCATCGACAAGAATCCTTCCCGAGAAACCAGTGAGGCGGCGGGAAGTATCCTCATGTGGAAGCAGCTATGGCGCGAGGAGATACTAATTGGCATGGAAGCAAAGGAAACACGGAGCTCTACACGTCAAGAATGGTACTCTAATGGTCCAGGAATGATTATCGATCAAGTATCGTCTTCCCGCCACTAACCTCGTCAGCCTACCTGTCTTTCCCCGGCGTTAGCCTATGTATCTAGCATCTTAGGCACTACTGTATGCTTCATATCATCATGATTGTGTTGTCATATTCAGATATAACGATTCCGGATAAACGATTGATTGATTGATTGATTGAAGAGGCTGCCAGCTGATCGAATTTCACATTGCGCGAACAGTGGATTGTTCAATGCACGCAGCAAACAGCTCACTTTTTGTGTTTAACTCTTAAGTTGCGGTCAGTTTCTTCAAAACACTCCCGAATGCCTCCGAAACACTTCGGAATTGCCTTTCGAATCGTCCTCAGAACACTTCCGATTTGCCTTCGAAATACCCCCGAACACCCCCCTTCGGAATGCACTTCGGAATGCATTGCTATCCCTTCGCAACACTCCCAAATAGCTTTCGAAGAGACTGACCGCACCTTTACAAGTAGCTGTGAAGTGGAACTTCCCACCACTTTTCCGGCTCGCTGTGATTCGCGAAGATCATCCACAATTCCTCAATGTACGTAGATGAAAATCGCCGATAGCATTACTGATGCGGTCATCATGCAACTTATCATTTAGCTGTGAAACGAAAACAAGTGTAGAATTCACAATCGTGATACGTATCAACATACAAACAATACGTTGCAGCCGTCTCTGTGGCAGCCTCCTCTAGCGTTTGTGGATGAAGCAAAGGCAGAGAACGCGACACTACAGTACCAACTGAGTCAGAATGGGAGTGTGCGGCTGGATCAGAGGTGAGAGAGAGGGAGACAGGGGGACAGAGAGGGAGGGAAATAGGGGAAAGAGAGAGAAAGAGAAAGAGAAAGAGAAAGAGAAAGAGAGAGAGAGAGAGAGAGAGAGAGAGGAAGAGAGAGAGAGAGAGGAAGAGAGGGAGAAAGGGAAAGAGGGGTAAGAAGACAATAGGGGAAGGGATGAAAAGAAACTTACCCTAAACTTTCAGACATTTATTATTCATCTACAACCAATGCCGTAGCCATTAGTTCTGTTCCATGATAATACAATCATATGCAACTTGTGAAACTTAAATGAAATACTTCATGTTTTGTGTAGCATAAAGGAAGAGAGAAAGAAAGAGAGGGGTGGAGATGAAGAGAGAGAAAGAGAGAGAGGGGAGGGAGAGAAAGAAACTCAAAACAGTCAGTCATGTATCAATCATCTACAAATCATATCTACATACATTAGTTCTGTTCGGTGATATCCAATAATAAATAACATAATCCAATATTATGTAACTTGTGAAACGTACATGGAATTCACACGTTTGTTCAAAATTGTGAAACACAAAGGAGAAGACAGAGAAAGGCAAGAGAGCGAGAGAGAGAGAGAGAGGAAGAGAGTGAGAGAGAGAGTGAGAGAGATAGAGAGAGAGATAGTGAGGTCCCCTGCCCCTCAGAGTCGACCTGTCCGTGCCCTGTCTGACGGATGCCCTCACCTATCCCTTCGGTAACACCACATGCACAATCGTCTGGAGATACGACAGCGAGGTGCATATATTTCTGTATTTTTATAGGTTGTTTTATACATTCAAACTAGCTGCCAAAAATGACTGATTGGTGTTATAGTTTCCTAAAGAGTTTATTCGATTCGTGAAACGTATTTCATGAAATGTGAAATTCGAGGTTAAGTTTTAGTTTCTTTGCTTGGTAGTCATCTCGAGTGCTTGGAAAATGCGAAGCGTAGGAAAACATGAATTCTTACATTTTCAGTCCCGTGATTCCATGCAGTTCATGTGGCGAATGGACGAGCCTGATGTGGAGACCGGAAAGGAACTGCCATTCAAGACGGTCTCTCTCTCTCCCCCTCTCTCCCCCTATCTCTCTCTCTCTCTCTCCCTCAATCGATAATCAATCAATACCCGATCAGGTGGGCGACCTGGAGCTCCTCGACATCTCGTTCGATCAGAAGGAGCTGTTCCGCTCCAACGGCGTGTTCGACGAGTTGTCTGGTATTCGAATGTTGTTGGGTCCTACCACGAAATGTCTACAGTAACCCTGCATCTGCGGCGCAGCCATCAAAAGCTTGCGTTGATGTTCTACCTGCCGGCCGCGATTTTCCTACTGATCAGGTAGAGAGAAAGAAAGAGGGAGAGAGAGAGATAGAGAGAGAAAGAGAGAGGAGCTGTCCTCCCTTCCAGCTGGTTCTCGATGCTGCTGGGCCCTATGGCGATCACCCGTTCCGTGCTCATCTGCTCCTCTTTCCTCCTCCTCTACCTACACTTCACATCCAACCTCGCCGGACTGCCCGACACTACAGGCATCACGGCAATCGGTGGGTGATTTACATTTTTCACGGATATTGTGATTACCGATTATTCCATTGAATTACTACTTTTGACCGTGCTATAGTTTGCATGTTTTTGTTGCTGTACATTTTTATACGGGATTGAAACAAGTCTAAAGAAATAGCAAATATGTATGTAAAGATAGGATAAAAAAACACATTGCTAATTCGCTTGTGTTCAGACCTGTGGAAGGTGTTCTGCCTGCTGTTCACGTTCTGCGTCCTCCTCGAACTAGTGTGTGTGACATGCATGGCAAGCATGGGAAGGAGCAGGACACTCGGAAGGTGCTTCCGCAAGAACAAGGTGGCTAATCTTCCCTCCCTCATATCCCCTCTCTCTCACTGTTCATCTGTATATTCGATGACGGCTTCTGCTCACAGTAGTTAGTAGTTCAGATGCGTACAAACACGTACGAAGCCCACGAACCTCCCTTTTGCAGACGCGCAAGGGCAAGTACGAGCTGGAGCCGCTGTACGAGGAGCTGAACGATCTGCGCACGAGAAGAACGAGGAGGACGAGCGGATGCTGTCGGTACTCGGGTGAGTCGATAACTTCTAAATTACCACCGGAGATGATTGTGATTTGGTCTGTTGAGTTGACATTCGTGCTGTTTTTGGTCCTGATATGGCATCGGGCAGATCATATTGAGAAGAGAGAGAAAGAGAGAGAGAGAGAGAGAGAGATTCACTATTGCAGCTCTGGTCGTCGACTTCTTTGTGTTCATTCTTCTCGGATGCGTGTTGGCTGCATTCCTACTCGCTATGCACTTCAAGGTGAATCTCTCTCTCCTATCTCTCTCTCTCTCTCTCTCTCTCTATCTCTCTCTCTCTCTATCTCTCTCTCTCTCTATCTTTCTCTCCTTCTCTCCATCTCTCTCTATCTGATTTTCGAGTGATCTACTTCCTTATTTTATTACCATAAGCATTCATAATCGCCAGTAAATTGACGAATTATGTTTTGTAATGCTAAACATCTCGTTTGCTGATAAAAAAACGTATTCTGATGAAAAAGAGAAGAAAAAAATGAGAGGATAAAAAAATGAAAAAGAAAATGAAAAAGAAAGGATAAAAGTTTTTTCATGTTTTTTTTTCAGGGACAAGACATGGTGAAATGCATCAACGAGTTCCAATGGGAAGAATGGAGGAGCAAATTGCCGTTCTAGACACACACTTTCTCATACTTTTCACTACGTTTCCACCATAATATACGTTTCACCCCGTTGCCATCTTTGCTGTTACGTGTGCGCATAAATAGAGTTTGATGAGAGGATCACAGATTTATGACATTCGATGTTTCTTGTTCACCACTTGTAGTTGCTGACAATAATAAGACCATCCAACTGAGGCACGACAATCTTCCAATCTTCCAATGAAAGCACTGCCTTCTCAGCGTCGACCACCTGAAATTCACGTAAGTAAACAAGTTCAAAAGTAAACAACCTTCTGTCCGAACTCCTTGTTCCAATACTTCTTCATTTCGGTGAGAATGTAGGCGGAGATCTCATCGCTGCTCTTGCCAACCTGTTGTAAAGAAAGTAAGTGAACAGAAGTAAATAAACAACCTTCTCCATCTCTTCCGCTTTTTCACGAATCTCCTGTAGAATTGGATTGACGAAGGAGTCAAAGCCAGCGAAGCCGGAAGTCATGATCTGAATAAACAAGTAAACAAACAAACAAACAAACAACACACCTTCTTCGCCTCATCGATGCTTCCTCCCTTGGCATCGATGATCTTGTTGATTCTCCCCAGGAAATCCTCGATTTGGTCACCCGTGAACGCATCTCTGTTGTAGCGGAGGAGAGCTGAACAGTATCATGCATTTTGTCATCGAAACAAATGTGGAGAATAGTCAATGACATTCTGGTTTCATTACCTCCAACGATTGCTGAAAATCCCCTCGAATGATATCCGTCACCGTTCCATTGTCACGAATCTCCGAGACGAGTTCGTTTAAGAACTTGAAAATTACATATATAACAGTTTCCGATCAGATACGTTTTCAGAAAACTCACACCATCGACTTGGTCTTTTGTCATGAATGTCGATACATCTGATAGAAACTGAGCGCTCAGTTCGGACATCGCACTGGTTCTGTCATCCAAGGGAGCCGCGGTAACGGAGAGAACGAACACAGCAATGGGAATTATGATCATTCTGAAACGATATGTAGGGTTTAGAACAATCGAACAGTAACTGACAGTCGGCGTGAACCCTCTTTATAAATACCCGTCTCAAATCTCCTGTAATCCGACTGATTGGTTGTGGGATTATTGTTTTCGAAACTCTGTAACGGCCTCGATCATTAATAAAACATACATCACAAATTGTCAATTGTGTAAATGCTTTCCAGATGCACACAAGGAAATCCCCAAATATATACGCGTTTGCCTTCTTATAGCGTAAATCCAGACTCTCTATCACGCTCGATTGCGTTTGTTGGTCAATAGTAGTAGCGAAATGCGCGACGCAATCTCTCTCTCTCTCTCTCTCTCTCTCTCTCTCTCTCTCTTTCGTCTCAGGTGCACCGGACCAAAAGCTAAACCAATGCAGGGCGCAGCAAGAACATACATACCTCACAATACTATAGTCTACTCAAGTCTTTCACTTTCGTACATTTCACTTGAACGATGCGCTATGGCAAAGTGTACTTCTACGATCGGATGGGAAATCGAGAGCCAACAGAAGCCGATGCTATTGGAGGTTGTTTACTTGTTTACTAGTTTGTTTGTTGATTGTGTTGTTTCAGCCGCACTCGACAACTTCGATGCTCCCCGTTTTCCGCCGCCGAGGGACATCGACCTCACAAAATCGTATCAGGCCAGATGTGAGATTAGATACGGTTCAAAATCATAAAACCCTTTCAGTTTCTCCTCTCGAAACGCCACCACCTACGAACGATGTTTGCGAGGCGGTAACATCAAACGACTTCGGCAAAGAGCGAAGGCGATTCATTCCGGACAGTGGGCAAGGTAGCATTCGTTTCTAAAAACGTAAAATGTGGGAAGCGTTTGACACCCCGCGGCTTGATTAACAACCGAAAGCAACAATTCACGTCTCTACACTCTTGCGCCCTAATTATGCGGCCGGCCCATTGAAACGGCCGACAGCTCCTTGAAAGCGCGGGGGGCGGGATTCGAACCCGCGACCTTGCGAGCGGCGCGCGCGCTCGCTAGCCCCAAGGCCACTACTGACATCAGGGAAAGACAGCCGTGTGGCTGATAGAGCGCGCTCACTTCTCTGTTGCAGGCTCGGATGTGTCTCTCCCACTCCCTCCCAGGAGGGATTTCGAAGTGAACCTCCCCAAAATGCGGGAAGCTGACGTGTTCGAAATGAGTGAGGGCAAAGACATGATGACAAGAGGCACCATCATACCCGAGGACCCGAAGCCGAATGTGAGTCCTCTCTTTGTTGAGCCAATCACAACACCTCATTGCTGCAGCCGTCTCGTTGCAGCCGTCTCTGTGGCAGCCTCCTCTAGCGTTTGTGGATGAAGCAAAGGCAGAGAACGCGACACTACAGTACCAACTGAGTCAGAATGGGAGTGTGCGGCTGGATCAGAGGTGAGAGAGAGGGAGACAGGGGGACAGAGAGGGAGGGAAATAGGGGAAAGAGAGAGAAAGAGAAAGAGAAAGAGAAAGAGAGAAGAGAGAGAGAGAGAGAGAGAGAGAGAGAGAGAGAGGAAGAGAGAGAGAGAGGAAGAGAGGGAGAAAGGGAAAGAGGGGTAAGAAGACAATAGGGGAAGGGATGAAAAGAAACTTACCCTAAACTTTCAGACATTTATTATTCATCTACAACCAATGCCGTAGCCATTAGTTCTGTTCCATGATAATACAATCATATGCAACTTGTGAAACTTAAATGAAATACTTCATGTTTTGTGTAGCATAAAGGAAGAGAGAAAGAAAGAGAGGGGTGGAGATGAAGAGAGAGAGAGAGAGAGAGAGAGGGGAGGGAGAGAAAGAAACTCAAAACAGTCAGTCATGTATCAATCATCTACAAATCATATCTACATACATTAGTTCTGTTCGGTGATATCCAATAATAAATAACATAATCCAATATTATGTAACTTGTGAAACGTACATGGAATTCACACGTTTGTTCAAAATTGTGAAACACAAAGGAGAAGACAGAGAAAGGCAAGAGAGCGAGAGAGAGAGAGAGAGGAAGAGAGTGAGAGAGAGAGTGAGAGAGATAGAGAGAGAGATAGTGAGGTCCCCTGCCCCTCAGAGTCGACCTGTCCGTGCCCTGTCTGACGGATGCCCTCACCTATCCCTTCGGTAACACCACATGCACAATCGTCTGGAGATACGACAGCGAGGTGCATATATTTCTGTATTTTTATAGGTTGTTTTATACATTCAAACTAGCTGCCAAAAATGACTGATTGGTGTTATAGTTTCCTAAAGAGTTTATTCGATTCGTGAAACGTATTTCATGAAATGTGAAATTCGAGGTTAAGTTTTAGTTTCTTTGCTTGGTAGTCATCTCGAGTGCTTGGAAAATGCGAAGCGTAGGAAAACATGAATTCTTACATTTTCAGTCCCGTGATTCCATGCAGTTCATGTGGCGAATGGACGAGCCTGATGTGGAGACCGGAAAGGAACTGCCATTCAAGACGGTCTCTCTCTCTCCCCCTCTCTCCCCCTATCTCTCTCTCTCTCTCTCCCTCAATCGATAATCAATCAATACCCGATCAGGTGGGCGACCTGGAGCTCCTCGACATCTCGTTCGATCAGAAGGAGCTGTTCCGCTCCAACGGCGTGTTCGACGAGTTGTCAGGTATTCGAATGTTGTTGGGTCCTACCACGAAATGTCTACAGTAACCCTGCATCTGCGGCGCAGCCATCAAAAGCTTGCGTTGATGTTCTACCTGCCGGCCGCGATTTTCCTACTGATCAGGTAGAGAGAAAGAAAGAGGGAGAGAGAGAGATAGAGAGAGAAAGAGAGAGGAGCTGTCCTCCCTTCCAGCTGGTTCTCGATGCTGCTGGGCCCTATGGCGATCACCCGTTCCGTGCTCATCTGCTCCTCTTTCCTCCTCCTCTACCTACACTTCACATCCAACCTCGCCGGACTGCCCGACACTACAGGCATCACGGCAATCGGTGGGTGATTTACATTTTTCACGGATATTGTGATTACCGATTATTCCATTGAATTACTACTTTTGACCGTGCTATAGTTTGCATGTTTTTGTTGCTGTACATTTTTATACGGGATTGAAACAAGTCTAAAGAAATAGCAAATATGTATGTAAAGATAGGATAAAAAAACACATTGCTAATTCGCTTGTGTTCAGACCTGTGGAAGGTGTTCTGCCTGCTGTTCACGTTCTGCGTCCTCCTCGAACTAGTGTGTGTGACATGCATGGCAAGCATGGGAAGGAGCAGGACACTCGGAAGGTGCTTCCGCAAGAACAAGGTGGCTAATCTTCCCTCCCTCATATCCCCTCTCTCTCACTGTTCATCTGTATATTCGATGACGGCTTCTGCTCACAGTAGTTAGTAGTTCAGATGCGTACAAACACGTACGAAGCCCACGAACCTCCCTTTTGCAGACGCGCAAGGGCAAGTACGAGCTGGAGCCGCTGTACGAGGAGCTGAACGATCTGCGCACGAGAAGAACGAGGAGGACGAGCGGATGCTGTCGGTACTCGGGTGAGTCGATAACTTCTAAATTACCACCGGAGATGATTGTGATTTGGTCTGTTGAGTTGACATTCGTGCTGTTTTTGGTCCTGATATGGCATCGGGCAGATCATATTGAGAAGAGAGAGAAAGAGAGAGAGAGAGAGAGAGATTCCCTATTGCAGCTCTGGTCGTCGACTTCTTTGTGTTCATTCTTCTCGGATGCGTGTTGGCTGCATTCCTACTCGCTATGCACTTCAAGGTGAATCTCTCTCTCCTATCTCTCTCTCTCTCTCTCTATCTCTCTCTCTCTCTATCTCTCTCTCTCTCTCTATCTTTCTCTCCTTCTCTCCATCTCTCTCTATCTGATTTTCGAGTGATCTACTTCCTTATTTTATTACCATAAGCATTCATAATCGCCAGTAAATTGACGAATTATGTTTTGTAATGCTAAACATCTCGTTTGCTGATAAAAAAACGTATTCTGATGAAAAAGAGAAGAAAAAAATGAGAGGATAAAAAAATGAAAAAGAAAATGAAAAAGAAAGGATAAAAGTTTTTTCATGTTTTTTTTTTCAGGGACAAGACATGGTGAAATGCATCAACGAGTTCCAATGGGAAGAATGGAGGAGCAAATTGCCGTTCTAGACACACACTTTCTCATACTTTTCACTACGTTTCCACCATAATATACGTTTCACCCCGTTGCCATCTTTGCTGTTACGTGTGCGCATAAATAGAGTTTGATGAGAGGATCACAGATTTATGACATTCGATGTTTCTTGTTCACCACTTGTAGTTGCTGACAATAATAAGACCATCCAACTGAGGCACGACAATCTTCCAATCTTCCAATGAAAGCACTGCCTTCTCAGCGTCGACCACCTGAAATTCACGTAAGTAAACAAGTTCAAAAGTAAACAACCTTCTGTCCGAACTCCTTGTTCCAATACTTCTTCATTTCGGTGAGAATGTAGGCGGAGATCTCATCGCTGCTCTTGCCTACCTGTTGTAAAGAAAGTAAGTGAACAGAAGTAAATAAACAACCTTCTCCATCTCTTCCGCTTTTTCACGAATCTCCTGTAGAATTGGATTGACGAAGGAGTCAAAGCCAGCGAAGCCGGAAGTCATGATCTGAATAAACAAGTAAACAAACAAACAAACAAACAACACACCTTCTTCGCCTCATCGATGCTTCCTCCCTTGGCATCGATGATCTTGTTGATTCTCCCCAGGAAATCCTCGATTTGGTCACCCGTGAACGCATCTCTGTTGTAGCGGAGGAGAGCTGAACAGTATCATGCATTTTGTCATCGAAACAAATGTGGAGAATAGTCAATGACATTCTGGTTTCATTACCTCCAACGATTGCTGAAAATCACCTCGAATGATATCCGTCACCGTTCCATTGTCACGAATCTCCGAGACGAGTTCGTTTAAGAACTTGAAAATTACATATATAACAGTTTCCGATCAGATACGTTTTCAGAAAACTCACACCATCGACTTGGTCTTTTGTCATGAATGTCGATACATCTGATAGAAACTGAGCGCTCAGTTCGGACATCGCACTGGTTCTGTCATCCAAGGGAGCCGCGGTAACGGAGAGAACGAACACAGCAATGGGAATTATGATCATTCTGAAACGATATGTAGGGTTTAGAACAATCGAACAGTAACTGACAGTCGGCGTGAACCCTCTTTATAAATACCCGTCTCAAATCTCCTGTAATCCGACTGATTGGTTGTGGGATTATTGTTTTCGAAACTCTGTAACGGCCTCGATCATTAATAAAACATACATCACAAATTGTCAATTGTGTAAATGCTTTCCAGATGCACACAAGGAAATCCCCAAATATATACGCGTTTGCCTTCTTATAGCGTAAATCCAGACTCTCTATCACGCTCGATTGCGTTTGTTGGTCAATAGTAGTAGCGAAATGCGCGACGCAATCTCTCTCTCTCTCTCTCTCTCTCTCTCTCTCTCTCTCTTTCGTCTCAGGTGCACCGGACCAAAAGCTAAACCAATGCAGGGCGCAGCAAGAACATACATACCTCACAATACTATAGTCTACTCAAGTCTTTCACTTTCGTACATTTCACTTGAACGATGCGCTATGGCAAAGTGTACTTCTACGATCGGATGGGAAATCGAGAGCCAACAGAAGCCGATGCTATTGGAGGTTGTTTACTTGTTTACTAGTTTGTTTGTTGATTGTGTTGTTTCAGCCGCACTCGACAACTTCGATGCTCCCCGTTTTCCGCCGCCGAGGGACATCGACCTCACAAAATCGTATCAGGCCAGATGTGAGATTAGATACGGTTCAAAATCATAAAACCCTTTCAGTTTCTCCTCTCGAAACGCCACCACCTACGAACGATGTTTGCGAGGCGGTAACATCAAACGACTTCGGCAAAGAGCGAAGGCGATTCATTCCGGACAGTGGGCAAGGTAGCATTCGTTTCTAAAAACGTAAAATGTGGGAAGCGTTTGACACCCCGCGGCTTGATTAACAACCGAAAGCAACAATTCACGTCTCTACACTCTTGCGCCCTAATTATGCGGCCGGCCCATTGAAACGGCCGACAGCTCCTTGAAAGCGCGGGGGGCGGGATTCGAACCCGCGACCTTGCGAGCGGCGCGCGCGCTCGCTAGCCCCAAGGCCACTACTGACATCAGGGAAAGACAGCCGTGTGGCTGATAGAGCGCGCTCACTTCTCTGTTGCAGGCTCGGATGTGTCTCTCCCACTCCCTCCCAGGAGGGATTTCGAAGTGAACCTCCCCAAAATGCGGGAAGCTGACGTGTTCGAAATGAGTGAGGGCAAAGACATGATGACAAGAGGCACCATCATACCCGAGGACCCGAAGCCGAATGTGAGTCCTCTCTTTGTTGAGCCAATCACAACACCTCATTTCAGTGCTGCGCAATCGAGCCACCCAATCTCTACAACCCAATCGCTCGCTACGACCCACCCGACAATCTCATTTCTGAAGTACAGTACTCTTACCTTCTCACATCTACAGTAACCTTGCAGGTGGACTACGGCATCCGGCAGGGTATCGCTCCGAGAATCGACGATGGTCTCAACGTGGGTGGTCCGATCGAGCAGCGCTTCGCGATGTCGCCCGTGGAACTTGGAGGGAGACTGCGTGGCAGGGAGGGAGGAGTGAGGGGAGCGAGAGAGGAGATGATGCGCGGACTGGACAGAGGGGAGGCGTATGGAGGAGGAGGAGCAGGAGCAGGAGCAGGAGGAGAAGCTATGGAGGGAGTCCATGGAATGAATGTGAGTGTGATGTTTTTGATTTGTTTGATGTTGAAAAAATTTGAGATATTACCATCACTTTCCAGTCGTTTCCGACGGACTCGCTAGCCCTGAACGATTCAGCGTTTGAGAGGGAGTACCAGTTGCAGATGATGAGGTCATCTCTCTCTTTCTTTCTTTCTCTCTCTCTCTCTCACACATACACACACTTCGATTTCTTCCAAGCAACCACTTGCAGAGAAGACAGTGAGGACGGGGTGTGCGCGCAGTGTCGACTCGAGGAGCTGCACATAGAGATGATGAGGTGCGAGAGAGAAGGGGGAGATGGAGGGAGGAGGAAGAGGAGGGAGAGAGATACCCTTTCAAGAAGGTGGAGGAGGAGGAGGAGCGTCACCGAAGGGCCGTCCAGCGAGGGATCAGCTACGAGGAGGAAGTGAAGAGAGCAGAGCAGCAGTGGCAAGCTGTGAGTATGTATATCGCACCCATTTCGCTCCCACTGCGCGCGCGCCCTTGAAAATAGTGCAAACCCGGCGCGTATCGCACGTTGCGAGCAGCCGGGCTATTTGAATTGCTGTGTGCATTGGGGGTCAACGCGTCACGCTGATGAAAAATCAGATCCAACTCTGAACAACACTTGAGGATTTCCCTTAGACTGAGTGTCGTTTTGTTTTACTACAATTATTAATCAATAAATCAATAATTTCAGGAATCCGACGAAAGACAGCGACGTTTGACAGCACACATAGATGCTGTCAATGCAGAGTTGTCGAGAGAGAAGCGGGAACGACCCAAGACACCACGGTATCTCTATCCAGATCCTCCCTTCTCTCCCTCCCTCCTCTCTCTCTCTCACTCTCTCTCTCTCTCTCAATCCCTCTCATACTCTCTCATTCAGCAAGACTACTACATCTTTCGCAAGAACCCGAGAACAAGGAAGAGGTGGCACGCGTGAAACAGAACAAGTACCGAGATGAGCTGGACAAACAGGTGAATCAATCAACAAGAAATATCGACTTGATAATCAATCAATGAATCGCTAGATCGACGAGAAGCGTCGCGCGCGTATCGCGGAGTCGAGCGGAGCGGGCGGAGGCCCTGGATGCGGCCAGCAACAACCGAGCCGCCAGAGAGTGGGTGCACAGATGACGTGGAAAAAAATAAACCACCATACCACGTTTTCTTTTAGTACCGGTCAGTAAATTCAAAACGTTTCCGAAACAGTTGTTTCGAAGTCAGTTGCTGAGATAGCTTCGCATAAATTATTCTCTACTTTACACTTTGGGTGACTTCATGAGCCACACCGACATTATATTATTGTCGCCAACTGCGCGCAACCGCCATGCACCTGAAAAGTAGCGAAACAAGTAGCATCGAAACGTACAAGAATCGTATCGCTTCCTGAAACGTATGCTCGTCAGACTGGCTGCGGAGCGGGCGGCGGCAGCGCAGAAGGAGCAGCACGACAGGGAGATGTACAGGAAGAGCCTCGAGTTCCAGGTGGGGAGGATCAGGGAGTTTCATGATAATTAAAAATACCGTTACTTCACGACACATGACAGTCTTTATATTTTGGAATGGGCCAACAATGAATGATGATCAGGCGTTTTATTAGTTTTGCGATTGTAACCATTGTGGAACTGTAGACGAGTCATTCATGGGGAAACGATATAGACTAGTTGGTGAGGTAGAGGTTAACGTGGGATGGAATCAAGGATTGATTAGAGAATGAACTCCAGAATAGATAGAACACACCCCGCGTGCTCAACCGACTCGCAATGACCAACTGTGGGTATGGTGATCGCCAGTGGTGGGGCGAGCGGGGAGGGTCCTCTAGGGGAAGGTGGTCCCATAGATGACACTCGCATAGGAAGTGGTCCCGACGGACCCAGAGCCAACCAACTCGCAATGAACTGCACTGGACAGTGGATTGCAGAGGGGTGGAGCGATGGGTCCCGCCGGATAGACATAGGAATGATACGGATAGACATAAAGGAATGGAGATTGAACTGATGTCTACAAACTCATCACCCGACTATTTGTATAGCCGCATATCTTATATAATCGAGTATCACTGGTGAGATAAGGAGTGAGTGCTGACCTCTTTCACAATCAGTGTGGAGCAAGGGAGAAAGGAATTGATATGTAACATGCCCGCTGCAAGGCTGGCTCAGATTAGATCCTACTAATCGCTTTGTGAAACGTTGGATCTCGCATAATTGTTCTGTGTGATATGTTATCAGATTGTTCTATTCCAGATCATACAACTAGGAATATGAAAAGTACACTGTGTTTTACACGTGTCCACTTTACACATTTACACATTACACACGTACACATGTACACTGGATTTTAAAATTCATAAATCAAATAACATTCTCTTTCAGATGACCCTCGAATCCCGTCGCCCTCCCGCGCATTCGTCGCAGTATCTGTGGTGGGCAGAGAGACCCGACGAGCACGGCTGGAGGAAGGCACGCCTGGAGAAGCAGAGCCACCAACTCGAGAGGAACGCCGCGCTCAAGTAGGGTGTTGTTGTTGTTGTTGTTGTTGTTGTTGTTGTTGTTGTTGTTGTTGTTGTTGTTGTTGTTGTTGTTGTTTACCCCTCCATACCAGGGACTCGGTCGCTCAGCTAGAGGACTTCAAGCGCCGGCAGGCTGCGGGAGATGAGGAGACGAGGCAGCTGAGGAGGGCGAGGACAGAGAATATACGAAGACAGGTCGGAGATGAGAGAGAGAGAGAGAGAGAGAGAGAGAGAGAGAGAGAGAGAGAGAGAGGGAGAGAGAGGGAGAGAGGGAGAGAGAGAGGAAAAGAGAGGAGAGAGGGAAAGAGAGAAAGAGAGAAAAAGAGAGAGAAAGAGAGAGCTTTCAGTTGGCTGAGAACGGCGCTCTGCTGGCGCTCCACTCGGACCAGCAGGAGAAACGTGAGAAGCAGCGCGGACTGCCACACCAGGTAGCGGTTATTGCATTGTTAATTAGTTTAGATAATTTTCGATTGTTTGATAATATGACGTGAAAGCACTTGATAAAACAGAACACATTATAAAAACTGTTTTCCCATTGTAAGTATCATAACCACTCATTACCAAATGCGCTGTTTCATTTTTACTCGATCAAAACTGCTGATCGAATTATGAAATGATTTAATTTATCGATTATCGATTATCGATTCCAGATCGATCCGCGGGTGGAGGAGGCGTGGCGACGCGAGAGGGAGAGGCACGAGAACAAGTACAGGGTGCTGCAGGTACGGTAACCAATATCGTACTCGAGCGTGTACAGTACTCCACAATACAGTATCCTTGCCCGTTTCAGGAACAGACTGGCAGTCACACGACTACTGCCGCCGGATTCCATACTCATACAGCGGTTGGGGGAGGGTGCAAGAGGTCAGAATCTCTCTCTCTCTCTCTCTCGCTCTCTCTCTCCCTTTTTTCATCCTCTCTCTTCAGATGCAAACGTTGTGCCCGCCCGCTCACTCGTGGGAAGACGTTCATCGTCCGAGACGGCCAGAAGCACTACGACGACCGAGTCGGAGGTATCGATTGATCGATTTGAAGTATTGATTTTTCAGATTTGATTTTCCAATTGCTTCGCACAATGGATGTACGATTAATGATTTGTTTCTTCGGTAATGTCGAACTCACAATGGGCAATATGATGCGTAAAAACTAGGAATTCCATAATATATTATTACTATTTTCGCATTTCCATCTTTTCAGATTCGCTGGACACGGCACTTCGTTCAGTGGAGATCTCGCACGATCACAAGAATACCGTACCTCTACAGTATCCCATAGGAGAGTCACACGGGGTGCGCAGTGAATTCGCCCGCCAGATCGACCCTAGCGCTGTCGTGGGTGGGCGTGGCTTCGAGGGGCGGGGGCGTGGGAGGAGGGCGATCGATGATCGGCGACGATGATAGACCGATCCGCCCCGCACCAAAGGGAGTATCGTGGATCGTCAAGTAGACATATCGATTTGCAATTTTTATTGATGCAATTTTATTTTGTTTATTTTTTCATATTAGTATTGTGTGTAGTGGTTGTGTAGAAAAATGTGTACTTCATAGATTTTGCTGTAGATTGCGTTGAATAAGACAAATCATTCTCAAATTCTGATCCACGAGACCAAAAGTGTCAAGTTCATTGTATTAAAATGAGTATCAATGGAAAAAAGTGCACGTATTCGATGATCAGACTTGGCACACAAACGGAGTTGGTTTGGCAGGGGAAGGAGCGCCCAGTTGGCAGAAGGGTCCTCCCACGTCTCCACTGCAACACAACGCGCCGTAGACGGGGCTGAAAGAGGTACTGTAGACGGGCCGAGTACGGTAGCATGAATGTACAGTAACCCACTGGCTGCCCAGGCGCTGAAGTCGTACGCGCTGCCGTCGGCCCATTGGAAACCGCCGACCGAGTCGCGGGTGAGACCGATGAAGCCATAGTACATCGAACCAGATTCCATGGCAGAAAAGTAGTCTGGAAGGGATGAGAGAGTGAAGCGAGAGAGAGAGAGAGAGAGAGAGAGAGAGAGAGAGAGACTCGCCTGTGAGGAACGTGTTCTTTTCCTTGGTACTGGGACACGCGAGTGTGCCTCCCCATATACTTGCACTTGGCGCTCGCAGCCGCCTGGTCGGCGGGTTGCATCAGACAGTACCTACGGATACATGCACATCATACGGGATACGGTAGACCGAACCATTTCTCGTCGTCGTTGTTGTACTTCCACGCGTAGTCGCAGACGTAGGCGGGAGGCGTGGCTGAGACGGGATCTCTCTCTCTCTCTCTCTCTTCTCTCTCTCTCTCTCTCTCTCGGACGCACGCGGATCGACCATCTGCCAGGTAGCCTTCCATCCAGTGTACGTGTGTCCGGGTGGGTTGTTGGAGTCAGTGGAGAAGACGACAGTGAGTGCGGAGGAAGAAGAGATGTACGTGGAGCCGGCAGGGTGGGAGCCGGACAGAGGCCTGCAGTGATTGCGAGAGGGAGATTGGAGGATGAGTGCGAGACTCACCTGCCTAATGGCCTGGCTCTCGAATTAGGGCCATCGTAGACAGAGATGATGTCAGGACCCTGCAAATATCACTGTGCACAAATTGTTTCAAACTAAGTACGAATGAATACTGTTCATGATAGTTCATGAAATGTTTTCACCTGCGTGATCATTTCATGTCCCTGTCTATGATGACACGTGCTGTATGCAGCATACTCTTTCACTTTGGTTGTTTTAAGAGTATGTTTCAAGTGTTGATTATTAATGTGTGACGTGGATTATTACTGTGATAAATTCAATTCAATTCACCAGCTCCACGTCAATGGCGCCGAATGTGAGGCGGACCCTCTTGTTGACGTTCTTCATGGAGAAGATGGTATAGCTGCAGAGCAGCATCGGACCATAGGAGAGCGGGTATCCGGAGAGTAGATCTGTAACGAGAAGAGACTGACAAGAGAGAGGTAGAGAGAGGAGACTGAGACACGGTTCCAGTCTCTTCACTGTACACGCTGGTGGGACAGACGTTGGGGGGAATGTGAGTGACGGGAAGAGAAGTGATGGTGGTAGTGGGCACTGGAACACACGTGCATCACCCCTCCTCGTCCGCTCACCCTGTGTGGTGCGTGCATCCGGGCTGTCCGACCAGTACTCGGCAACCCATCCCTTCCCGCCACCACCGCCATTCGGAGTGAACGTCACCCAAAGAGAAGAACCGTCACCAGTGTTTCTTTCTTTTCACCCTCTCTCTCCATCCCTCTCCCTCTCTCTCTCTCTCTCTCTCTCTCTCTCTCTCTCTCTCTCTCTTTCCCCCTCTCTACCCACCTTCATAAGCGATTGTGTGGTGACGTACCACGTGGGATTGGCTGTGCCATGAAGACTGAATGTGGAGTGATATAACATGGAGAGGGAGAGAGATAGTGTGCGTGAAAGAAACTCACTAGCCCAACACTTTATCCTCTCCATCGTATATCGTGACGAAATCACAGCACGGGTCCCGTGTCGAACTTGGTGAACCTATACAGAGCGACATGAGGCGTTTCCGGTGTCATTTGCTGCTACTACCTCAAATGGACGACGTGGCCTGTCTGTGCCGTGATGTAATACTCGCAGTCTAGCGCTTCACTCCCATACCACAGCGGATAGTTGGGCGAATAGATCTCAACACCGCATCATTCCACAACCGTCCC
The DNA here is from genome assembly GCA_963966185.1 of Rhabditoides inermis. Taxonomy (NCBI): domain Eukaryota; kingdom Metazoa; phylum Nematoda; class Chromadorea; order Rhabditida; family Rhabditidae; genus Rhabditoides; species Rhabditoides inermis. The sequence continues at coordinate 29,190 of CAWZYM010000297.1, read as the reverse complement.
AACCGCCACCCACCGTCCCGTTGCCCTCACGCCATATCGGCCGATCGCAGGTGGGCGGGGCGAGAGTGGGCGTGACGGTTGTCGTGATCGTGTCCGGCTCGCCTTTCGCTCGCGCGCATACAAATGGACGCGACGCCGAGTCCTGTCGCGAAAACGTGCGGGGTACTGTATGTGGACTATTGATTACCTCTACATTCCGCCAGAATCCTGCTACCCCACTCTCCTCGAACTGCGCTTTCCACTCCATTTCTATCGCCAGTCCAAAGGAGGGACAGGGGAAACCTGATGACCGTCATTCGTTTCCTCCGAGGAGCGCCAGATCCCCACTGTTGGATTGGATGTGCTACCAAATCACTCATCATGCTAACATTGTATGCCGGAATCAGGCTGATAAACGAATAATGACGTCACTCAGTCCCGCGATGACGTCACTCACGAGTGCAAAGTGAGAAAAGTCGAGCGGTGATCCGTCGGTCCATTTAGAGTTAGGTCCGTTGTCGTATCGAAGGCCGATCAATATGTTCTCTTTGACACCCAGTTGCAGCGCCCATTGGAGAACGGCAGCGTTCGTCTGAAATACGATTGGGTCCGGCGGGGGGTCAGGCGGGGGTCTGGCGGGGGTCTGGCGGGGCGCCTGTGGAGACAGGACCGAGAATGGACACTACTACTCACCTCCGCATCGTGAATACTGATCAGATTCGCGTTCTCACTTGCGCATTGCGTCTGCGCATCTGGAAAGGTACCATGAGAGAGAGAGAGAGAGAGAGAGAGAGAAGGAGGGAGGAGGGAGGGAGAGAGAGAGAGAGGGAGAGAGAGAGAGAGGGAGACGCACCCTTGACAGTGGCAGCGAGTGTCTTGACGGAGATGCACGTGTTGGAAGTGCAGAAAGAGCAGTGTACCCACCAGTGCACGTGGCTAAACGAAAATACATCAATGCATCACAATACGTGTGCATTCCGTACCAACTCACCATTCATTTGCTCTCACCGTTTGAGAGAGTAGAAGAAGTGGTAAGAGTAGAGAGACAATCATGCTGCCTGGTGACCACAAAGTGTCGAGTGCCTTGCATCTTGCGCTTCCTTCCTTCCATGACCATTAAGCCGTTTATCACTTTTCACAAAGCCCACGCCTCTTTGTCCCTCGGCTGATAGTGACGAGAGGTGTGAATCACTAATCACATTGCTCCACACCACGTATTATTTAGTAGTATCACTTATCATAGAGATTAAAAGGGATTTGGTTTGAAGGATGGATACTTGGTTTTTGGTTGTGTAAAGTCAGCCTAACAAATGTGATGGATAGGCTGATGAATCGATTGAATCGACGATAAAAACATCACCACTACATCTCTTATTTTAAATTAACCCTTCCATTCGACTTCGTTGCCTGTTTGTTGTGTTGCAATTGACACTGAAGAAAGCTCATTCGAAATAACTTCATTAATTAAACGCAAAGTGATAAAAAAATATCAAGTAATGCAAGATAGGATAACAGCATCGGTGTAAGGAAAGGGCAGAGTCAACAAGACGAGATATGAAAAGATCGTAACAACGGCGAGTCACAAATACTGCATGAAAAGTCAAAGGAGATGCGGATAGAATCAGAAAATAACAACGAGCAACATAAAGGCGTGGTGACGGGATGCATGAATCCAGAACTTACCCCTCCCCTCCATTTGTCACTCCAGTGGCTTCTATGAGTGAGAGGAATAGACGACGCCTTTCATTCATCTTATTCTCAATGTTCTTACGACTAGAGACACGAAAGTGCTCCAGAACGATCTCCTTGCAGTAGGGCTGCAGCTCTACAATACGAAGATGTAGTAGGCAACCACAACTCTCTCCGCGAAGATTCAGAGATTTATGCGTACAGTGGTCACTCTCTCACCCGCTGTACTCTCTCCTCACCCACCCTTGATCCACTTAATGTGCTTGTCAACATCAGACTGCGATTCGACTTTAAAGTGACAATTTCACTTAAAAATGATATTATACTGATAAAAAATTAATGGAAACATCAAATAACATCTACTAAACCTAAAAACTAGAACTTTTTTCATAATTTTGAACTATTTTTCCCCCAAAAAATAGTTGATTTTGAATGCTTTATGGGTAAAAAGTGAGGTTATAACACAGTTGAGTGTCTAAAACGTCTTGAATGACGGGAATTTTTAAACAAAATTTTGATACGAAATTCAGTTCCTAGCATTAACTGGAGTCGTAGAAGCCGATAAAATTATCTCTATGTGATACACATCTCGAGTTCATTAGTTATAGCCAGAATTTGTGAAGCGCGCAATTCAAAATTCAAAATTTTTCCGATTGCGGATCAATGAAATTGTCACTTTAACCGGAGCAGATACAACTCCAAGCTAGATTCTATTGGATAACCACCAAGGCAAAAAAAAAAAAACACAGACACACTCACATTGTTGATTCCTATGAGGATTGGCAAAATTGATGAGGGCTTCCGAACTGAACGATTTAAATGTAGAAAGACTGGGGTTTTATTATACGAAGATTTTAAACCTACTCACAAATCATATGCACATCGAGTTTTTCGCATATCTGAGAGAGGTGCGAGATCGGGAACGCGTTGACAGAACACTTGATACGAGGGAAGCGGCGGGGGGAACGCGCCACGATCGAGCGATCAAAGCCGCTCAGTCCACCACGGAGATACACAGTGCGCACATTCGGAGAGATGGTAGAAACGAAGAGCTCGAATAAAACATGAACAAAAATGGAATAAATACGCACCAGGTGTAACCAAGAACAACCGTCGCACTGCACGTCCATCGATTGCGGCAGAACGGGGAAGGAATAGTTCTAGAGTAAACTGAACAGTTGGAAAATCTCAACGTACGTTTACAGTTTCTACGCGCACATGAACCTATAATCAGAATCAGTTAGATATGTAGCTCTGAGCTGTGCGCACAGCAGCCTCGACAGGCAACGACGCGGCCATCAACACTCTCTACGCGTGTCTCTGACTGTGGGAAGAGAGAGAGAGAGAGAGAGAAAGAGAGTAAGGAGATGGAGAGAGGAAGAGGGGGTGGGTGCGTACCTATATACGTACATGATTGCAATTAGAGAGGGCGCGCAGCGCCCTCTCTTTTGGCTTAGGATAGGGCTCGCGCCAGAATTTTCAAGAAGCGATATCCAAAAATCATGTTAGCAGGAATGCGAACTCATCCAATTTATGTTAGTTAGATTCGCACGGTTCCGTAGGCCATATCACTAATTGATGGCATCTTTGTATCTTTTCTCCGAAAAAAGTTATGAGCGATCTCGCGCACCCATGAAGTGAGAGGCCAGCGTGTGGGTGGGTGGGTGGGTGGATGTCGTGTCTGGTAACGCTGACTCTCTGCCGAAAGCGTACTCTCTCGGCGTTTTCTGCGCGTGTTCTCCAACTAGCACTTTGAGTGTAGTTCGCCTCGCCGCCGCCAGCGTCTAATTCGCGCCGGGTTTGCGTTGTTTTGGGTTCCCGTCACTCTGGCTAGCTCTCTCTCCCGGCAGGCGGGCAGGGCGCGCAGAGAAATTAACGACAGAGCTTGGGAATCAGAAACAGAAGAAATTTCTATGAAATTCAACAAAAGCACATATATTATCTGTTAAAAAGTACTTGCGTAAAGATATTAAGTTTGTCTTGACCCAATTCAACAAAAGCGCATGCATAAAACGTTTACAAATACTAACACAAACCTGCGCAAAACGGACAGTGGACACTAACAGATGAAATATAACAATACAAATGAATAACGTCATACGTCCAGAGAGAGAGAGAGAGAGAGAGAGAGAGAGAGAGAGAGAGAGAGAGAGAGAGAGAGAGAGAGAGAGAGAGAGGGGGGAGAGAGGGGGGAGAGAGGCGCAGGTTTGTGTTAGTATTTGTAAACGTTTTATGCATGCGCTTTTGTTGAATTGGGTCAAGACAAATTTAATATCTTTACGCAAGTACTTTTTAACAGATAATAAGGATTAGTACAATATAAAATACTTACTGTCATAATTTTCTTGCACACTCATGGGCGTCTGAATCCGCAGCTTGATCTATGCGTTCACCGCGTTCCTGCGAGCTTCGGGAAGAGGTTTGTGTAGGCGACTGCATTCGGGAAGAGATGGAGAGGGAACACCGACTGAAACAACACATCGACACAGAAGAGAGAGAGAGAGAGAGAAAGAAAGAGAGAGAGAGAGAGAGAGAGAGAGAGAGAGAGAGGGGCAAAGAGGGAGAGAGGCGTCAGAACACGATAGAGGGAGGGATAAAAAGAAAATAAAAATAGTCTATTATTTACTAATCATCTGCAACTACCGTAGTCATTGGCTCGGTTCAGTGATAATCACTAATGATTAACTTGTGAAACGTACATGAGATATTTCATGTTTTTGTGTAGCATAAATGAGAAGAAAGAAAGAGAGATAGAGAGAGAGGGGAGAGAGAGAGAGATGGGGGAGGAGAGATAGAGAGAGAATAACATGACTCACTGGATCCGTTACACTGGAGAGTGCATCGGAGAGGGTGAGATGTTCGAGACTCGGCAGAGGATCACTCATCGCGGTCCTGTAAATGAGATGTGGTATGGATACATTAGCAACGTGAAAACATGAGACCAATCACACCACCCCTCCATTTCGAATCGAGGCGGCAGAAAACAACGCAATCGATCGTTGTCGAATGGGGACGCGCGGGCAGGCAGCATTGCGAAATATTGCAGAATCGCGTGGGAAATTAGGTGGAGTAGGTAGTCAATCAAAATTGGTGAAAGGTGTTTGATCAGATTAGAAAAAAACATGGTGAAAAAACTGAAAATGGAACTTCGCATGTTCTGATCAAATTGACGTCATTATAACAAGTTATAACGTATGTGTTGAGACACGGCTCGTCACTCGCGCACTCGAACAATGGAAAACGCGTGTCTGCGGGAGTGGGCGGGGCGTTGGGGCGGAGAGAATGCGACCAATTGGCAGTGTGCCAACTAGTGCGAGAGGCTGGCAAAAACTCCGCCCACGAGGGGAATCGAGCTCGGGCCGTGAGCACCCGAGACAACTAACTTACCTCAACGCTATGACCGCACCGAGAGCGCATGCTCTGAAATGAGTGATGAATGCGAGCCACTTCGAAGAGAATGAATGATCGCATAGCAATAGCAATTTGGTATATACGACAAACAACATTATTTTCACTCCCACATAAAAAACAAATAACGACCACTTCCTGATCGTATATAGAATAAAACAGAAAAAGGTATATAAACCACGGACATAATTTATGCTTTTATTAACAAACACAAATGCAACAACTTTCCGAACACAAACTCAACAAAAATTCACAGAAATAATCAACACTACACGTTTCCCCTCTATTTCTTAGTCTTTTTGCGACTGAAGTTGGTCTCGTTGTCCACCACTGCGGGTCGCTTGCGCCAGGCCTTCTCGACGCGCTGCTCCAACGGGGAGTCGACCTGAACCAGATAGGTTTTAAAAATGAACAAACACTACAAAATCACAACCTCTCCCCCACCCCATCTCTCTCTCCCCAATCAAAACAATGTCACCAAGCAATGGAAACTGAACCCTGCCTTGCCTATTCACAAATCCCAACCCCTCTCTCTCTCCCCCCTCTCCCCCCCCCCCTCTCTCTCTCTCTCTCTCTCTCTTCCCACTCACCTCGGGACGCACGTCCTGATGCTGCGCAGCCTGGAGCTCCTCCAGAGAGCCAACGTCCAGGGCCTTCTCGACGCGCTGCTCCAACGGGGAGTCGACCTGAACCAGATAGGTTTTAAAAATGAACAAACACTACAAAATCACAACCTCTCCCCCACCCCATCTCTCTCTCCCCAATCAAAACAATGTCACCAAGCAATGGAAACTGAACCCTGCCTTGCCTATTCACAAATCCCAACCCCTCTCTCTCTCCCCCCTCTCCCCCCCCCCCCTCTCTCTCTCTCTCTCTCTCTCTTCCCACTCACCTCGGGACGCACGTCCTGATGCTGCGCAGCCTGGAGCTCCTCCAGAGAGCCAACGTCCAGGGCCTTCTCGACGCGCTGCTCCAACGGGGAGTCGACCTGAACCAGATAGGTTTTAAAAATGAACAAACACTACAAAATCACAACCTCTCCCCCACCCCATCTCTCTCTCCCCAATCAAAACAATGTCACCAAGCAATGGAAACTGAACCCTGCCTTGCCTATTCACAAATCCCAACCCCTCTCTCTCTCCCCCCTCTCCCCCCCCCCCTCTCTCTCTCTCTCTCTCTCTTCCCACTCACCTCGGGACGCACGTCCTGATGCTGCGCGTCTCCGAGGATAGATTTGACGATCTTTAATACACGCTGCGCTTCTACTTGTTCAGTGAGCTCCCTGTGAAAAGAATAAAAAAAGGTAATGAAATACGGAAAATAAGTCACTCACTCTTCGCAGACCTTGATCGTAGCCAGCCTAATTTTTTCGTCGAACGCTGGGAGATCTTGAGGCCGCGTGTTCTCTGCGAGAGCCCTCTGTAGGAGCAATCGCGTTCTTTCCATTTCCGCTACCGTGTCTGCATGCGACTTCCTTCCGATCGTGACACGGCTCTAGAAATACGAATGTCTCGGTATTCTAGAAAAGTTGTACCTGTCGGAGATCGATACGGGGTTCAATGACAACGCGAATCTCGGCCAACGCATCCGCCAACACCTCGATGCGTACACTGGCGATGCCTTCTTCAGAGAGCACCTTCTTCACCTTAAAGAATGTAATGATTAAAAAAACAATACGACGATATATCTCACGTCGTTGAAGTGCTTAATGAAGCCGTCCAGACTGAGGATGATCTCGGCGACTCCATTGAGGATGCGCACGTGACGGGAGAGAGGCCAGGAGCGGGCTGCATCGAGACACAGACAAACCGCGTTTACAGCACGCTCAAATTGATAACATGAATTGCTACATGAGTATTGTGATAATGTATGATACCTTGTGGTCGAAGTGAGTGCGGCTCATCTTGTCCCCATCTAAATCTTCCGAATCGGACCACGAGCATAGAGTACATGGACACTCCTTAACAGATTATTATATAAAAAATAATAACATGAGTGATTGAGTCCTAAAACTAGTGATCAACATAGGGATTAATACCCACATGAATAGGCACATATGGGAAATGTATATGGATATATAACATAAATGTCTAACAATTGTGAATTGTGACATACCATCATCCAATCGTGTACCACGTCTTCATGACGTATTTCCGTCATGACGCACCTGAACCTGGAAACAATTTTTTTCCAAATTTGAGAAAAAGTAGATATATGAGCGGTATCAACGCATATATATTCGAAAACTGACGCAACACAATTGTATAAATAACTATTTTATTCACAGGAATCCAAAACGCCGATCAACAATCAATTCCAACAACGTAACAAGAACATAACAAACCCATAATATTATTACACGAACTGACCCAATCAGAAATAATGTTTCTCATAGATGTCCAGCATCCTACTATGCTGCTCGAGCATCTTCTGTTGAAGTAAGAAGTGCTGCTGGAAAAGCCCGCCATGGGCATCACGCAGACCGGCTCCTCCTCTCCCATCTTCTTGGGCAAACGCTCCTCCCAAACCGTATCCGGCGCCGCGCCCACTGGCGTACGCTCCTACGCCGGACACATCTTGTCCTCCTCCAAACGATCCTCGCACAGTGCCGAATCCACCCACTCCGACGGCACCACTAACGGACCCGCCACGGCCGGCGAACAACGCTCCTCCTCCAAACTCCGCACGCCCTCCTGCGTACGCTCCTGGTCCTCCTCCTCCGAACGCACCTCGTCCTCCTCCGCCGAACGCACCTCGTCCTCCGCTGCCGAACACATCTTGTCCTCCTCCTCCGAAAGCTCCTCGCCCAGCGCCGAAACCACTCACTCCGCCGCGTCCACTATCAGACCCGCCACGGCCGGCGCCCAACGCTCCTCGTCCTCCTCCTCCGAACTCAGCTCGCCCACCGCCGAATCCACTCACTCCGCCCCGAAACCCGCCTCGTCTCTCTCCACGACTTCCGCCTCCACTGCCGCCACCTCGTCCGCGGTACCCGCTGCCGCCACCTCGTCCGCGGTAGTAGACACTGCCACCGCGTCCGCGGCATCCACTGCCACCGCGTCCTCCACGAACACTGCTTCCTCCGCCTCTCCCACGCCCTCGGCTGACTCCGTCATCGGAACGGTTCGCCTCACTGAAAATACTGGTTACTGCAACTTTCATGTTAATAAATTTCGATATTGATGAAAAATATTTAGCAATAACGTGATCATTTATTAACCATTTATATACAATAACAGTTTTCGAACACACCACATCAGACGTCGAGTACAGTTTGGTCGTGCTCCCTCATGCGGATGATGAGCCCAGACAGCCTGGCCTTCAGCTTCTTGTGCTTGTTGCGGAGACAGCGGTAGCGCGCATAGCAGTAATTGAGCAAGGCATGCAGCGCTTCGATGGGTTGCTCTGATAGCAGTCCCCATGTCTTGTGCAAGCGCACATACTGCATCACGTGGTGACGCAAGAAATGCAGCTTAGGAGAAAGCCGCATCTCTGGCTCCAACTCAGACAGCAGCGCAAAGAAACGCGAGATATGTGACTCGAGCAGTGTGATATCGGTCTTTTCCAAGAACTTTGCCTTGGAGGAGCTGACAATGCGACTCGCATGATACATGAGGCTTTTCCATTTTTTCACCTCTTCTGTCTCATCGATGAATCCCCATACTGTGTCCACATTCTTAGGATCGAGAAACTTCATCGTGTGGTTTCCTGTGAAAACCTGGAAGAAGGCACGCTGATCAGCACCAACTGCCTGAAGGCGCCGATTGAGCTCAAGGCCCGTCGGGCCGTCAGCAAACGACATGTCGTCCGACAGGCCGTCGCGCTCTGAGATTTTCATCTTCAGAGCATCAGCGGTCAACTCCAGGTTGGTTTCCGCCTCTCTCTTCGCCTGCTCCACAGTATCCCGAAACGAACTTTCACTCAGAACCTCTTTGCACTTCAAGTTGCACACATAGTCCGCATCGTTATAGTCGTCTATGACGTCCTTGATGATTACGCACTCGCAAATGTAGTGCAGCCATGTCTCAACACCGGACTTCTCGCATGAGGAGCACAGAACCTGCTGGATCACATCAGGGAAAGCCGACGGAAATCTCTGTGCATACCGAGGCACTTGTCCTCGTAAGCACAAATCTTCTCCGCCCTCGCCTTCGCACACTTAGGTACTCTGATGCGTTTGGTGATGTCATTGCTCTTCAGCTCTGCACAAATGCGAGTCACCAGTTCGGCATCGCTGATCTCTTCCTCACACCCGATCATATCCGATTGCAAGACGTTGATAGAGTCATTGTACTCCTTCAATTTCTTCATCTTCTGTGCTTTAGTACTAAGACTCTTCAGATCAGGTAACTGACGGTCATCTAGGTCTTTGTCACGCGCCAATTTCTTCATCTTATCCAAGATGATGATGCCGAGCTTCATGAATATGTGAAGGCTTGCTGGCACCACGTTTCTCAGATCGATATCAATCAATGGCTTATGATCGACGGACAACTCGCCGGGTTTACCAGGTTCTCGCGCATCAGCTAGCCGATGATACTCATCAAGAGTACGAGCAGGAAACCTTACGGCATGTTCCTTGACAAGGAGAATCTTGTCCTTCTTGCACAACAGGCAGTCCTCCTTGGCGTTCACACTTCTGTGTCCCAGAACGGTGTATTGGTACACAAAATCGCCCACCAATCGGAGTTCATACTTCAGTCTGAGCTCCTTACCATGCACAACAACCTTCACAGTAGTTCCCTGTAGCTTGTTGACTTGCTCGAAAGCGGGTCTCATAAGCTGATCAAGGAGATGGTATGACTCTTCTCCGAAGTACATAGACGTGATCAGCAAATTGAACACCGAATTCGGGTTCGACCTGTTCGCTATCCACACCACCATCTTCTCGGAATCTCCTCCTTTGTCTCCGCCAACACCCAGAACAATCTTATCCGCAAACACTCCCTCAACAAGTAACTGATTCGAGTCTGCGAGATCTTGCAATCTAATCTGCAGACAACCTTCAATATCTAGCAGATTTGCGGTCAAGTACTGTTTCGTCACAGTAGTCAAACCCCCGTTGCGCAACTCTTCCACCTGCACATCAACATCACGTATGTCGTACTGAAACGGAGACGTGGCAGAGACTCTCTCAGAGCGCACAGCATGATCTGGGGCAAATGGGTAGTGACCCAGACCCGCCATGACCTTCTTCATACCACTACGAGCTTTGCCTGAGATATTAAACCTCTCACAAAATGCTATATCCTCTTTCGGATTCATAGGGGGTGGGCGAGTTACAGTTATCGGGAAATCATTCTTAACCATCAAACCCGTGATGATCACATCCCTCCCCTGCGAAGTTGTCGCCACCTTGCACAAATGACGATAGCAGCGCTTGATGAGCTCTCGCTTCCAGGAAGTGGATGATCGCTCAAAAGTCAGCAGTTTCCGCGGGGCAACTTGTGCGATGCGCTTGGCAATCTTTTCGGCTTCACGTGCATCTCTCGCACGACTTGCTTTGATCAGCTTCTTCTGGGCAGCGTTCGATGCTCTTAAGGAGTCAAGCTGCTTCTGAACAGCAGGAGACATAATGTCAATTCCACTATTTTTCCCAACTTCATTGGCATCAATGATGTCGTGCAACCTCTTCAGAACCTGAGCCCCCTTGAAAAGCGTCTGATTGAGACCGATTAATTCCCCAATGATCTTTCTGCAATCCCAACCGGCATGAAGATGAGTCACAGACAGTTCAACAAAGTTCATGGTCTGCTCGAGAAGCGGAATAGCAGTTAATAAATACTCTTTGCCTTTCTGTACATTCTCATCCTCTGGCATGTACGGAAGCGCACGCTGCTGCGCACCCACGAAGGGCCGAGCCTGCGCTACTTGTTGTTGCTGCTGCGCACCCACGGGGGGCCGAGCCTGCACTGCTTGATGTTGCTGCTGCGCACCCACGGGGGGCCGAGCCTGCACTGCTCGCTGTTGCTGCTGCGCACCCACGGGGGGCCGAGCCTGCACTGCTTGCTGTTGCTGTTTTGGGAGCGCACGCTGCTGCGCACCCACGGGGGGCCGAGCCTGCGCTGCTTGTTGTTGCTGGTCATCTGAACCCACCGAAGACAACCCATTACCTTGAATATTCAACACAAATGTTTTACCATTGTGTACCATCTGAATCTGACGACTCGACAATATATTCAAGGACTGGGTTTGCACTGCAGACCTACTCGCACTACTACAACGCGCGAAAGAAGTCGAGGGACTAAATACTTGATTTAAAACACGACAAAGTATTTAATTTAGAAACGTGACAAAAAATCTTCCTCCTCCCTCCCCTTCACCCTTGTTGAGTCCCATACATGAAAATGAAATGTATTTTAAGTTATACCAAGCATATACAACACTATTCAAAATGTAAACAATCACCCAAAATAACATTATCATAAAGACTCACCTGTCGCTGACGCTGTCCACCTCCATAGGTTCGCCCTCTTCGTTCTCGCCACTTGTTGCCGATTCCCTCTTTCTCTTCCGCCTCTGGTAGTACCCCCTGAACTAGTATGGTAAACAATAAATATAGAGTACATCAGCAAGATGGTGAATTTAAAAAAAGAAAAAAGAAGTAACAACTATTATTCATTAAAATGTAATAAGTCATCATACCTGGTCGAGTTCTTCTCCTCGAAGAGAGGTTCGATGTTGTCCACGGCACGCTGCCTCGCTTCATCCAGTGAAGCAGGAGGTGGCGGGGCCAGATCACTATAAATACTATTCATTAACAATTATAAAAAAAAGATGTACTTACATGTCGGCTCCATTCACGCTCTCGGATTCGCCATGCGGCGTTGGCTGCTCGACCGGGAGCTCGTCGGACTGCTGCCTGTAACATAAACATTATCGTAAACAAGTATTGGAAAAACAACCATAACAACATCTACGTACTTACGAAACAATATAATTCTTACAACCATCTTCATGATAAAACCAAATAATCAAATGTAACTCACTGAGGCTGTGCTTCGTCAACACCGGGTTGTTCTCCATGAGACTGCATCACGGTACACAGAACCCTGTAACAAACATGACGTCATAAACGTTCACTTATTCATTAATGTCCGTTTCTACAACAACATAATTACAAGAAAAAATATATAATTCTTACATTCATAACCGATCATTCATAAGACACTCACTCATCAAGTTCTTCTTCTTCTTTCAACACGAAAGTTGACGACACGTTGTCGCCTCCGTCTCCGCAGTCTTGATCATCGCCCATTTTCCTGCAACGTATCATCACCATAATGAAGAGACAACATTATTAGTCCGACCACCATATATATATATATATATATATATATATATATATATAGTTATCGTTGCACTCACTGAAGATCTTGTTGATGATTGTCTGCCTGCTCTCCCTCATCCACACCAGACTCCGGTCGCACTCTGTAACACACAAATTAAAAACATTTATCAACAAATAAAAAAAAACTCATATCCGCACATTCATAAAAACCACAAACAAAAACTTGTATTTATAGAACAAAAAAACACACCCTTTAGATATATTCTCCGTGATGATCTTCATCTTGGCGGCCTGCATCTTGGCGGCCTGCATCTTGGCGGCCTTCCTTTTGGCGGCCTTCTGCTTGGCAAGAGCCAGTTTCCTGCAACACACATGAAGTGAAAAAACAATGAGAAGTTCTTTCCATTATATCACAATACAACTTTGCTTGACTCACGAATTCTTTGATGGAGCAGAGGATCTCATCCGTCGGTTGCCGTCGCTCCTCTCATCTCGCTTCGAAACGTGGTTGTGCTTCACCCTGCAACACACAAACTCATGAATATTCATGTTTTAACGAATAACACATAGACAAGAAATACTCACTTAACCTTCATCTGCACACTCTTTGTACTTGATGACGTCGCACCCACATCGCCGGGATCCCTAGACATGCAAACAATCACCGTATTACATTATATAAATGCTAAATCAAGAAAAAAACAACAACAAAAATCTCACTCGTTCCCTGAGGAGTTGCAGTCCTTCTCCTTGCCCATATCTGACGCACACTTGTACCTTAAATATGAGTTTGAATAACGAACAAAACGTTAACAACGGTAACCGGTAATAACGGTAACCGTTATTTAAAAAAAAACGAAAAAGAAAACCATAACGGATTATCATTCAATGACGCGTAAAAACAATATCGTAACATTTAAGAACGAATGAAACACGCAGCTAGGTGAACTCTTATTATATTAAAATGAACACAACTTGAAAACGATGAATACAAACCACAAAATAAACTACAAACTTTATCAGCGAATCACCCAAGTTACAGTATTAATTTTCCACTTGGGACCAAGCCCCGCCCCTTTTCCCTCAAGCCCCGCCCCTTGGAATGGATCGAGCCGGCTCGTCCCGACTGCGCGGGCTGAATGGCTCTGACGAGCCGTGGAGAGTGCTAATGAGAGAGTGATGTCACCTTGCCTCACAGGCTGTTACAAGACAAGTTCAGCCCACTAAATGGAAATCTTAACAATTTTCATTAAAGTGACAATTTCACTTAAAAATGATATTATACTGATAAAAAATTAATGGAAACATCAAATAACATCTACTAAACCTAAAAACTAGAACTTTTTTCATAATTTTAAACTATTTTTTTCCCCAAAAAATAGTTGATTTTGAATGCTTTATGGGTAAAAAGTGAGGTTATAACACAGTTGAGTGTTTAAAACGTCTTGAATGACGGGAATTTTTAAACAAAATTTTGATACGAAATTCAGTTCCTAGCATTAGCTGGAGTCGTAGAAGCCGATAAAATTATCCCTATGTGATACACATCTCGAGTTCATTAGTTATAGCCAGAATTTGTGAAGCGCGCCAATTCAAAATTCAAAATTTTTCCGATTGCGGATCAATGAAATTGTCACTTTAACACTGAGCGTTGACAGATAAAAAACAAGAAAACAAACAACAATGAATTTGAAGTAAACATATCGTACGCGATCCATATGCGGTTTATATGTCTCGATTGAACGGAGCGTATCGATCGATCAATGAAGTTTTCGTGGTGAGACCAACATACTCAAATTTTATTATAATCTTTGTGTAACCATTTCGTTAAAATAATTTGATTATCCCTTAAAACTGTTGTAACATATATTAACAATGCCAAAAAATGAAGAAGAAAATGTAACAGTGAAATTGTGGCCAGCCTTGCAGCGATAACAAAATCGTGTGGTGTGAGAAAACTTAATTTTAAAACTCTCATAAATATGTCTGCCATCAATATCGCCGCAGTCCTTTCGGCGTGCCGTCTGTGCTATGCACATAGCAGTCTGGAGTCTTCTCCTCCCGTCTCTCCCTCCGCCTATCCCTCTTGTGCTTGGCGGCGTCACGAGTACTCTCATCTGGAATGACCAGTAGGGAGAAGGGAGAGGAGGGAGAGAAAGAGAAAGAGAAAGAGAGAGAGAGAGAGAGAGAGAGAGGGAGAGAATAAGAAAGAGAAAGAGACAGAGAGAGAGAGAGAAAGAGGGAGAGAGTGGAGAGCGGGGGGCTCACCTCTGCCCTGTCCCTCCCAGCCGGTTCGTGAGTGAACATCGATGAGTACATTGTACAGCCAGGCTCCCGCGAATCCTCCAATCAGTGGACCCACGATCGGCACCCAGAACCAATAGTCGTGTGCTCTACAAAGGAAACTCTTTTTCTCCCTCTCTGTTTCCCCCCTCTCCCTCCCCCTCTCTCCCTCTCTCTCCCTCTCTCTCTCTCCCTCTCTCTCTCTCTCTCTCCCTCTCTCTCTTTCTCACTCACGTGAATGCCTCGTTTCCATATATGGTCCATGCGAACAGCCGGGCTCCCAAATCCCTGGCTGGATTGATCGGATATCCCGACTGCACTGCGTATGACGTCCCGATCATGATCACCTGACAAACGTATACTTTGGAAAACGTATCTTTTAATATTGAAACGTACACTTTCGTATAGGGTATAGATATCAGAAAAGACTTTAGCAGAATGAGTCATTTGGAATGTGATTACGAAGAAAGCAACAAAGGAGATGCAGTTGATAGAAACCTCAATACCATTTGTCAAGACTGCAGAATTCAAAGTAAGAAAAAGCACAGAAACTGCAAAGCAACAAGAAGGCAAGTGAAACTCACGACCAGTCCCCCGAAGAGTGGGTGGAGAAACTGTGGAACATTATTCCTCGCATCGATCACAGAAGCCATGGTGGCTGTGAGGATACCGGTGGCCACTGTCTGAAATCACGAAATCAGAAAGAGAGAGAGAGAGAGAGAGAGAGAGAGAGAGAGAGAGAGAGAGGAGAGAGAGAGAGGGAGAGAGAGAGAGAGGAGAGAGAGAGAGGGAGAGAGAGAGAGAGAGAGAGAGAGAGAGAGAGAGAGAGAGAGAGTGATGCATGCCTGATCGAGGACGCCTCCCCAGTGGGTGGTGTAGCTGGCGGGCAAGTGACGAGGAAGCACAGTGTACCATTCTCTCCCAGCGCCCTTCGAGACCCGCCGTCGAATTGATTCAGCGCTTCTACATGGGTGGTACTGACTTTTCATCCTCATACATTCTTCTCCATTCTATCATTTCACTTGTTTCCACTCTCTTTATAAGTTCACTTCATATACACATTAATTCATTAGTTTTTCCTGCTAACATTTGTATAACTGAGTTGAAGTTGATTGTATGTGAGTATTTGTAGTGATTGCGATATTGTGTTAGTACGCTACTCACCCACATAGTTGCCGTACGCGAGCGCAGTGCCGCCGAAGGCGCCGATTACCTCAACCGAGACAGTCACAGCGAAACAAAAAGAACGAGAGGTATGAATGGAGATGCTCACCTGAAAGAGGCTGTAGCATATCGCAGAGACGAACGGCAGTCGACCGAGGGACCATTGCGCGAGAGAAACGGAGGGGTTCATGTGGCCACCTGAACGACTCTCTCTCTCTCTCTCTCTCTCTCTCTCTCTCTCTCTCTCGCTCTCTCTCTCGTCGCGTGTCACGTGTCTTCCTTGCAAGGAAGCATGTTATGTCGGGAGATAAGCCCCCTGCTGGCTGCTACTTTCCCGGACACGCGGGGGACACACACATTTTAGTCTCTTCGATTCGGATTCGATGCCAGAAATAATACTATTAGTTTAATTCCTCATGAAAGTCATACAACGTGTGGCAAAACAGTGGTGTTTTCTTATTGTGAGATAAAGGGTTGCCCGTGACTCGTAAAATTTACTTACATACAGAGGTGGTCAGTCAAACGGCCCTTTGCAGCCGATTTGGCGAAAAGCGGCTGAAACGGCTGCAAAGCTCCTTTCTCGAGTCTCTGTTGAGATACAAAGTTCTAGTTTAGCGGAATCGAACACTTTTCGAGTGATCTATCGGACTGTATAATTGGTTCCAGTTGAAAAAGCCTGGTTTCACAACCCTGATTTTGACTCCTTCTGAGTGGCCGGCAAGATTCGCAATTGCGTTTCCACCATATCCATATCCACTGTCCCATTTATGAATGATGCACATCGTCGCCGATAGTTGTCCCCTCCGCTCGCCGCTAGCGTGGTCACTCTAACACTAAAAGCGTTTGATTCCGCTAAACTAGAGCTCTGTAGCTCAACGGAGACCCGAGAAAGGAGCTTTGCAGCCGTTTTCGCCGATTTTCGCCAAATCGGCCGAAAAGGGCCGTTTGACTGGCCACCTCTGTATGCGTACTCTACAGAGAAGAGAATATGACATCGATTTACCAACGACGTTTCGTTTTCGTTCCCACCCGAAATGCCGATTCCCATGGTTCCCGAGAAGGCGACAGACAGTCCCCAGCAGATGTTGAGTGCGAGAAAGTTGTCCATGAGACCATCGGTCGTCCCCCGCTGGATAACACACCCCACACCAATCAACTGAAACGAATCATATGACAAAAACATATACACTCTATATCAACCTGTAACATCAATCATGCTTGTCTGTTTTGAACTTGGTAGCCTTGATTGTATGAAGTTTGACGTACCAGGAAAGTGAATGTGCATAGTAGCTCGGCGAGGCACTCTCTGAGTAAGGGCGAGCGGGCGACGAAGAGGGACGGCCAGTGGCGGTTGACAGGGAACTGGAAGTCGTCCCCCCGTGGGTCGTACACGGACGGGCGACGCGCTCGCGGCATGCTGGACCACGGACCAGCTCAGAATTAATAGAACAATACTATCAGAACCATCCACATCCACGTCAACTGTACACTGTGAACTGTGAGACAGGAAACATGCAAAAAAACTGCGCACTGTTCCGTATACGTTTCAGTTCACGAATATAAAGTGGTAACTTCTGACGTCTTCCGACTTTTCGAAGCACGTTTGATTTGTTCATTGAAATAATATTAGGAAAATTAAACTGAAATAAGAGAAAGTGGAATCACTTTGGCTATATGTGTGCAGATAGGTCCGCGGGGCACTCTGTGAGATAGGCGAGAGACAGCACATGGCAAGAGATAACACATATATTCAATGATCGCTACTACAATTTGACTGAAAATACTTCAAACGTGTTTTCTTTCTAAGCTTGATGAGAAATCTCGAATCAAGTAGTACATTAGTAAAACTTACGGTACGCGTAAGGTTATGGAAAATACAAGGTGCCTGCTTGCAGGAAAAATGATGGTGCTGAAATCGTACAGGAGATGAATTTCAAGCGGGTAAAAATCACTTTCAAGCTTTCTTCGTTGCTACTGGAACTAAAAAAATCGAAGGGATGCGAGTGAACTCGCATAATATACTTCACAAATCATGCATTATTTTATTTGTCTATTATTTGTCTCTATACCATTATTTGTCTATTCTTACGCACCTGCAATTGTACTAATAATCAAACATGATTCAAATATATATTTTGTTGAATATCGCTCTGATTGATACAACTTGCAATAATTGAGAAATACATATATTCATTCATAATATCAATCAATCGACATTCCATTAACACATTCAATTGAGATCATTCGGACATACCGGTATAATATCACATTTCACGAAAATCTCTCGCCTTGGCCGAAACGAACACGGGGGTCAATGAGTAGTCAAGCGAGACCATATATGTCTGTAAGAACCATCAATCTATGTCTACACTGTTGGCAATTGTTATGAAAAGCGTGTGGCTTGGTCTACGCAGTTGGCGGATAACTATTGGATAAGGAAGGGGTGGTGCCGTTTTTCACACGGTGGTAGTGATGCGTGCTCCCCTCTGGAAGGGTTGACCCATAGACGGCTGACTGCGATTCGACAACGGGGACGCACTGCTATCACTAGAAACGAGATGTGCATGACATGTTGGTTGTTGTTTTATCTGTCTTATATGATAAGTAGCTCTGGTCCCACCTGTACTGATAGTCGGTGTAGTGTGGCATTGGGTGGAAGTGTATGGGTCCGAGGGAGGCTGGCTCGAGTGTATCCAGGGAGTCGACGAGGGACGCCATCGGTCGGCCGTCCGTCGTGAATGTGACGCGGTCCTGCGAGGACGGCGAGTCTGCAAACAACCCGCTCATTCCTCTGTTACTGTCTGTATGTTTGTACTGTATGTCTTTTTCTCTGTTTTATGGGACGCAAAGTTTTAATATTACCCCCATAAGTACATAGCTAGATGTTTGATACAGGTAGCCTAGGGTCAGTGTCAGTATTTGCCGCACTATACAGTCCATTTATGTTGTGTTACAGTGTCTCTAATATATCTTGGTACATAAAAATTATTATATAATATTGCTTGTCTCCACCTTGCCGCGAGTCTATTAAATCCACATGTTTCATCTTCTCCCCATCCCCGTCCATAGACGCTAAATATGCGGGGTATCTGCTGGGAGGGGCGGGGCGAGGTGGGCGGGGCGTCATCGAAGTCGCCACGTCGCGGGTCGATGCAAGCGAGTGCGACGAGAACGAACTGAACACGATTGTGGAAGTCGAAAATCATTAAATCGATATTGTATGACTTACCCGAATATTTTCATGTGAGGATGGTAGACAATAGTGGTGAGTGGAAAGGAGAGGAAGTAGAGAATGATGACAACGTCGAATATGTAGAGGCAGATGGTAGAGGCGGTTTCATCCACCGAATCTGAACGAATGACGGTAATCTCTCTC
>CAWZYM010000297.1:0-5000 GCA_963966185.1 Rhabditoides inermis | reverse complement strand
TAGAACAGCGACTGAGAAGGGAATTTCTCTCTCTCTCTCTCTCCCAAGTGGGCGTGGCCTGCGTGGGCGTGGCATCTCACTCACTTTCTCCGTCACCGCTTCTTATGAATGGCTCCGAGATGGTCTCTATAGTGTTGCTGAATGTGCAGAAGCAGGAGAAGAGAAAAACAATGTCACCTGAAATCAATCGATAATTCAAGAAATAATTAATCAATACTCACCGCAGAGTGACACAACCATCCCGTTAGAGGAATTGAGAGAAGGAGACAGATCTGAATCATATAAAAAATGGACTAAATATGTCACAAAAAAACAAGCTCCGCCCTTTTTAGCCCCGCCCCCACACTCACATTGACAAGTCGTTGCAGCACTCGCTGCATTTCCGCGTGGCGCGCCTCGCACACGGACATTCTATAAAACATAGATAACAGTATGTAAGAAACTACTTTGTTATTGCGCGGTTTGACCGTGAACGCTTCGAAAAAAGTTGTGACCGTCTACGGTCAGCGAAGGTCGCGTTGAGAGAGAGAGAGAGAGAGAGAGAGAGAGAAAGAGAGAGAGAGAGAGAGAGAGAGAGAGAGAGGAAGAGAGTGAGAGAAAGAGAGAGTACTAAAAAGTAATACGAGGTCACGGCAACACTCTTGCATCGACGGTCGACGCGTAACTCGATTATGTGCGAGGCAATTGCGCGAATCCGAAGAGGGTTGGAATTGCTAGAAAAAAGCAAAAACAAGTCGTCAGAAATTATGAAACATACATGGCATACAGAACTACGACACACCAAACCAAAAAAAGGCGGTGGGTCGCGGGGGGACCTTGAGTTGAGTGCGTAGATCGGGTATTTGGGCGATAGCGATCTGGGAACACCTGCCAAGACACTGTCAAACGAGAAAACACACCACTTTTTTTCGGCGTTTCGGTGCGGTAATTGTGTCTCGAAAATCACTCATCACGTGACTAGTGGAATGAAGTCGAAACGAAATGAAAATTGCGCGATCTAAAGTCAAAGAGATAAATGAATGGGGGTTCGACCTAATATCAGCATCGTCGTATATCAAGGGGGCATTTTCCCGGAATGACTGATATCATAAATACAGGTGAATACGCGGGAGTGGGATTGTCGGTGAAAATGAAGAAAGGAATGGTGAAGCAAAAAGTACAGGGAACAAATAGCAACGACCGAAGCACAGACGTTTCCGGGGAATACGTTTCACATTCATGCATAGAATATTGTAGCAGTAGCAGACGCCAGCCGAAACAATGCCGATTGTTTCGCGTTGTCTAAAGTGGTGGTTTCACTTCGCTATTCCGACTCTCTCTCGCTCTCTCTCGCTCTCTCTCTCTCTCTCTCTCGCTCTCTCGCTCTCTCTCTCTCCCTAGATGCCGAGAGTATGACCATTTTCTCCACTCGAGTCGAGAAAGAGAAGAAGAAGTGGCAGTAACACCCGCGAACCGTTCGAAACACTCAGAAAATCAAGAAAACCAAGCGGCGACAGCAGAAAAATGATGTTTCCAACTGAGAACGACTGTGAAACAATGACTTTGTCGACGTTTCGATGGCTCGATGCTATTACGAAACATTGGAGATTGCAATCTTTCGATATGTTCGTGCGCGCGAAACAAGTAGAGAGAAGGGAGGGAGAGAGAGAAACGGGATGGCAGCATTCGATTTGCATTTGAAACTACGCGTCCGATCAAACAAACCAAAACACAATGTGCCGGGATGAGCAGGGATCCCTCTCCCTCCTGAATAAACAACCATCGATTTCACCCTCTCACATTGTTAGAGACTGGGGAAAGAGTGTGACAATGAGAGAGACGCAGACGGGAGAGGAGCGAGAGAGCGGGAAGTGCGAAGAGAGCGCAGAATTCGCGGAGTATACAACCCTATAATTGCCGTGTGGAACCGGAGTCTCGAAAGAGTCGAAAATATGAGAGACACATTCACTGGGTGGAAGGAACGGAACGATCAAGTGAAGCCAATCAGCTGATGCGCCGAGTCGCGCGGCAGAGAGAGAGAGAGAGAGAGAGAGACGCGGGTTGAAAGCATTACAACGTGCTTACGTTAGTGAAGAGAGAAAGCGATGGGGACAATTGAAGCATTGTTATCTTGAACATGACTATTTGACTGGATAGACTTTAGACTGACCAATTACAGACAAGAATGCCAGAGGCCATAGGTTCCAGTCATGTTTATAACTAGCTGACTAATCCTTTTCTCTCGCAAACTCGCAAACATTGAAAAAAGTTGCACTAGTGACTGACACTTGCTGATATCTTCAATGCACAAACAAAAGGTGCTGGAAAAAAGAGGATTATTGGAGTATTTTTGTTGACGTGAGCAGCACACATAACACACTTTCCTTGATCTTGGAAATGACTATTGGAACTTTTCAATGAGAACGATCTAACGGAAATGCGTGTTTAATGGCATTTGGCCATTGATCATTCCTCCTTGCACTGTGTACATGAAAAAAGAAAAGAAAACCAAATGCATTGGTGTTCATTAGTTCATTAGGCTTGAAACATTTTTCAAAGGACTATGTAGCTTACAAAGTAAATGCGGTGTCTATAGTACTCAATTTGTAGGGCTCGCGTATTCGAGAAATGCGAGTTTGCGCGGTTCGCTTCAAATGAAACTCGCGCCAAAATCAGTAGCGCGAAAGATGGTGCGTTATGAGAGAGAGCGAATGGTTAGTGCATGGCCTAATAAGGCAGAAAGGCCTTCAGCCCCTCACACAAGACCGTATGTCATCAAAACGTCAAAAGCGATATTCGGCTAGAGTTTTATCAAACATTACTTTCGTGTGTGTTTTTCTTTTCTTTTTGAAAACATGATAATGAAGTGTAACCGTGGGAGCGAGATTGCAAAAAGAACCACCCTCACCCACCCTCAATTACATAACAGTATAAGTGTACAAAACAGCACCACCAAAGATTCCTACATTTGTTTTTTCACAGTTCAATGTTTCTTTCGGAAGACTATATTCGGTGTGTTTTGCGATCATCTTTATCTACGTGTGATAATACAATGTGATACAGATGTGATACTACAGAGAATGAATCATAGGAGGACCTCCGACTTGCTGCGGACCTACAGACCTTCTAATAGAAGCTGCCACCTTTATGTCAGAACTACCGATTTGCGACTCCCTTCTTCTGTCGTACATAGTTATAATTCTTGATCTAACTTTGAATAGTTTCGAAGATCTGTCAAAACTCATACAACTGTTCTTTAGCAACACAACAGCTCAATTTTCATTATCTGTGACAACAGAGAATTATTTGTATACGTCCGTGTGATCTTTGTGAATGATAAATGACCCTTACCACCCATACTGTCATTCCTGGCTGTTTGCTTGTACTTCTTGGACCATTGGCGTCGTCACCATTCTCAAAGGGTTGCGTCGTTCCCAGACTATAACACTCCAGGATTGCAAACTAGATGCGCATGTTTGCCATTTTCAGAGTGTTTTTCGCACCTTGTAGCCTTCTCTCTCTCTCTCTCTCTCTCTCTCTCTCTCTCCTCCCCTCCCTCTCTCATAATCCACTCGCACTGTGTTATGTTGTTGATGTTGTCAAAGTGTAGAAGTGAGAGTCTGTGTGGACGAATCGGCTTTGTTTTTAACATAGAGCGACCCTGTCTGCTACGGTAATCTGGAAAAACTCGATGAACAGTCTCACATGTTAGGGGGAGCCCCAACCCTCCACCCTCCGCCGTTCACTGTCGGTGCGAAGTGCTAGGATTACCCTGATAGCGTCCGTACTTGCACACTCTGTTTGTTTGTTCGTTGTGTTGTGTGACCATCTTTTCATCTACGCCTTGTACCACTCTGTTTTTTTGTTGCTTTTCTTGTGTGTGAAAAAAGCTGACTCACTATTCCTTGCTGATAGAAATCTCGTAAATAATATGTCCCTATTGTCAAAGTCATAACAGGACAGAGGAGATCGATTAGTCAGAGTGCCAATCACATACTTCATTTCTTCACATCAAAGTCAGTCGGTGCAGAAACTAACTGCTACATGGCTTCATTTCGCGCCAAGATACAGGTACGAGATAGGCTCACGTTACGCGAAAAAGTAGCCGAATGTGTCCTTGAAACCATGGGAGCGTTGCATGTAAATTGTGATCTGTCTGAATACGATAATGATCTACCGATCTCCTCGGTCGGACCCGACTGGCGAAGCGCCCATTGTACCCACAACACTGCGCGGGAAATCGACACCCTGAAACCTGCAGCTAGCAGTTCCAACTAATCTCTGATAGCCGTTTCTTCGCTAACCTTTCAACGTTTTTGAAAGACTGTGAAACTGTCTCTTGTTAGTTATAATCGCGATTTCGTTCGATGTTCCGAGGCAGTTGCGGACTGGCGAATTATTTCCAACAAAATTGTTGTCATTGTCATAGAATCTCAGGATAATTGTGACGTGCTGTAGACTTCTTTCGACACAGAACACTCGACATTCTTTTCAATCGTTCTCGTCACTTTCAGCCAGCCACCGTTACGTTATCACGATTATCACCTAATCACTAGACTATAGTCAATTAAGCGCAGTTTGATTGCTACATCCGTGTTTTACCTTTACGCCTATACCACACTGTCAAGATTCAATGTAATTTACAAATGTAAGCTCTATTTCAGTGTCGTTTCGATGACAGTGAGCTACATTCGGGACGTGAATGAAGCCAGTTTCTCAGTTTCGCCAAGCTCATCTTGCGATGGAGGGGCAGTCTGTGGAAGGTAGGCGGCCGACAAGCCTCTCATTATCTATTACTAATCATATTAATGATCTTATAAACGCTTTGTTATTGCGAATTTGTTCTCCCTTTGATCATTTACGCATCTCGTGAAACGTATCCCAATCGGGTCCTCATGAAACGTATGCTCAGGCAGTGTATATGGAGCTGATCATCTGGCTGTTAGCCTACGCAGCCATCTCACTCGTATACAACTTCTGCCTCACGCCCTCTCAAATGAGGTAATATTATCGATTTATCG
>CAWZYM010000296.1:42500-84364 GCA_963966185.1 Rhabditoides inermis | reverse complement strand
GGTGAACGTCTATCGCAACATTTGCGTGTGTGTAAAGGAGCGCTTTCCGACAATGGAGACCCTCATTGCTGCGGGTAATCAATACTTAAATCGATCAATAAGCAATAAATCTATCCAGGATATATCACGAAAGAGGAACTCGAGGTGTACGACAGCTACGAATCGCAGTTCAAGAAGGTAATCATTCAATCAATATCATTCAATGTCCCGATGCTTACAGTACTACCCTCCGATTCATTGGTGCTTCTCACTGATGCGTAATGTAGAAAAGAAGGCCGAATCATCTCCGACATTGCTCTACAAGATCTACAGAGGGTGATTTTTTTACTTCAGTTTATTCTTCGTTCAATTACTTATTTCCTGTTTATTCACTTTTACAATGATAATACGTATTTTTCTAGGAACTCATGCAAATGATTGCATGTTTGAACTCGCATGTTGTTTTTTCCATGTTTCACGTGAGAGGAATGCATCCTGAATTATGCATTTTTTTATCATGATCGGAGATTATCATCATTTTGAGTTGCTACTTTTTTGTGCACAAAACCGATGTTTTTCCTAGAAAATTACATCACCGGAAATTGTATTATTGTATAGCACAAATGGAAACATGACTTCACTACAACATTCTCCAAAACATTCAAATAACTTTGATCTTAGAAACGAAACAGGATTATCGCTGTATCCCAAACACATAACCCTTATTCTTAGTGACGTCTCGAAAAATGACGTTAATATCACAGTTTTCCTTTTCTTTCTCTCATACGCATAGTGAACCAAAAAAGCTAACAAGTAAGAACCAAGGAGGTGCACCCAACTCAATATCAAATGAACGAGACAGAGCATGAGAGAGAGACAGAGAGACACAGAGAGAGAGAGAGAGAGAGAGAGAGAGAGAGCGCATGGTGCGTTTGCAGGAGATGATTGGTTTCCGCGGGAAACTGGGAACTCTTCTCGACTATGACATGGTCCCCATTCCTCTCCTCTACACACAAGTCGTCGCCCTCACTGTCCGGTACGTTTCAACTCCTCCGTTCGATACGTTTCACTGCAAATGTTCATATTTGCTTTTTGCTACCACTCAGATATCGATCCTTACCTGTTCTGATAGGCCCTCTGTTCCCGGAGATTCGATGTTGTATAGTGTTTTGATGAGAGCTTATCGCTTCATACTCTCTTCCCTCACAATCACTCTGCCTCTTTCTCTGTTTTCATCACGTTTGCAAAGCGCTTTGATTTCACAATTTCCCCTAACACTATCCATACATGTTTTCATCCGATTTTTTTTGAACAATAGTATATAAGAAGTGCAAATATCGATTTTTCAGTCTGTACTTCCTAATTGCACTTCTCGGACGTCAGAATCTCGTGCAAGCACCTGAGGCGTACGGAAAGTTTCTCGACCCGGTTAGCTATTATTGATCATTGATTGGTTATCGATTTATCTAGGTCAATCTCTACATACCTATCATGTCCATCTGCCAGTTTGTGTTCTACATGGGATGGCTCAAGGTGGGTGTGGCTTGTGGAGGCGTGGCTTGAATGGGCGGAGTCAGGTCGCGGAGGCACTGCTCAATCCGTTTGGAGGAGACGACGATGATTTCGAGATCAACTGGCTTATCGACAGAAATCTGGAGGTGCGAGAGAGAGAGAGAGAGAGAGAGAGAGAGAGAGAGAGGATTTCAGGTAGGTTACCTGATCGCCGACAACCAATGGGAGCCGACGCTCACTAAAGACCAGTTCTGGAACACGCAGGTAAACAAATTCAGAAATAAACAAACAAGCAAGTAAACAAACAACCTGGTTTCAGAAGATCGATGCTCTGTACAGCGTGGGAACCGATCAGAGAATCTCGAATCTGCAGGAGGGATCTGCTAGTAATGTGCAGTGAGTGGCCATGCGATTGTTGTCTTCTCCTTCCCTCAAATAGATCACTCAGATTTTTGGAGTTCAGCAATACTCACGTTCTCTAACCTTGTCAGCTAACCTGCTTCTCTCACCACGTGCTTGCCTCCCTGCTTGCTAACAATGCTAACCCCTCTAATTTCTTATGTTGCGGTCAGTCTCTTCGAACACTTCGGAATCGCTTTCGAAGAGACTGCCCACCACTCTAACCCCTCTAACCCCTCTCTAGCCTGTCCGTTCTGCGCTCGCCCCACCCCGTGCGCCCCAACTCCCCGGTCGGAAAGAAGTTCCACGCGTACGACTGGCGCGGCCCGCAGGACTGACGCAGCGTCGACGCAAGCCGTGACGCAACATTTACATTTTAATAAACTAACCCTTGCGAGTGCTTGACTGCTTGTTTACCCACTTACCCTTTGTGGAGTTTGGCTTTTGTCATTTGTGGCGAGAAGTGCACTGTCTACCGTTTCCCGTGTGAATGCTGTCCTGTCCAATGATCATTTCCCCCGCTTTGATTCAGATTCCGTGAGAATCAGTAGCAGAAAAACTCCTTTTGTAACACGAAAAGATTAGGGGTGATTGTGTTAGAATCGTACTGTGATGAGTCGACTGTTGATTGCACCATTGAGACAGAGGTCGCTGACGCTACGCTTTACAATCAGTAGTGTATTAGAGAATTTTCTCCCTGAATGCGTTACTCTTTGATTTCTACTTGGTCATTGAAATGAGGACGGAAGGCATCATTAAACATGGAACACTCACCCACACTGCAATTTTAATAGAACATTCCGAGAATACGCAAATGTTAGTTATATGGTTATAACGTTCAGAGTACATATTTTCGAACTTCCGTACTTTCTAGGCGAGCGAACGACTCTTCACTCTTAGTAGAACTTTAGATTAAAAAACGTCACGTTTTTCAAGAATACCGAATAAACACGTAAGAATTATAACGCAACAAAATCCTATTTGCCTGTGTTCGAATGTATAGTAAAGGCAGATATCAAAAAATAGAAATCACAAGTAACTAGAAAAGTGAGAGAGGTGCAGGTTTGTGTTAGTATTTATAAAGGTTGCATGCATGCGCTTTTTTGAATGGTATAATTTTTTTGGAAACGAATACGAATGATATCTCCAGGAAAATTTTCTAATAGTTCGTCAATAGGAAAAGTACTAATTAAAATGTTCAGTGTAAACAAGAAATCGATCATCATGAAGCCGAAATCGACTCATGAAGACGCCAACGCCGACAGAGAAACGGATGATAATGTGGGTTACGATAGGTGTACTGTAGTATTTGGGATACTGTAGTTATCATTTCCCCATTTCAGGTTTCTGTGTACATTGAGGAGCGCGAGACTTCTCTCCACAGCCGAAAACGCAGCCGCTTGGACAGGTTCAGGTACGGTAATGCACGGAGTACGGTACTTTCAAGATTACGGTATTGTGAATTTAGAAACTCGATCTTCCCGGTCGAAGATGAGGAAACTGGCAGCCACCCGCCCAGCCGAAAGCTGACTACGGTACGGAATACGTTAGAATCGAAGGGTTATGGTAGTTTGATTCGAGGCTACTGTGTTTGCTTACATATACGGTAGTATATCATTTTTTGCGTTACGCTCTACCACGTATTTTCTTTGTTGCAACCTATATGAGGATATCCAAAACAAGAGAGTGTCTAGTTTCCTTCTCTGTGTCAGGGATATGTACATACATACACAAACTCACGCATATGCCGCGAGATCTCTCTCTCTCTCTCCCTATTTTTCTTTCTTTCTCTCTTCCCTCTCTCTTTTTCAAATCATAGTTTACACATTATTTTTCAGCTTCATGAGCAAGAGTATCGAGAAATGAGAGAGTGAAGGGCCCTCGTGGTGACTCATTGTCTGCACAGTGACACTTCGTGGCTCTCAGTCTTCACTTATCGTCGTTTAAATGAACACTGCGGAAGAACAGTGATTCCTCGTAATAAACACAAACACTCACAACTTCGAAACGTGGAAAGCGTGGAAAAAAATGTGGAAAGTGGTAATATATAACACTAGTCTGGTCTCTGGTATACTCATATATAATAACATTTCAGATTCACCAGCCAAAACACAGCCAGGCCGAACTGCCCCCGCTCAGAGAAGAGGTGAGAAAATAATTGAAGGGAGTACACTCTGAACTTTGAAGCTAGCACAAGGATGTGAAAATATGGTGAATATGATGCACTTTTGCCAATACAATTATGTGTTGGATATACCTTTAAGACTGTGAAAAGTTCTGTTGAACATTGTAAATTGGCACCAATTCGCACCAATTTATGCATTGTGACCCATTTTGCGCTCAAATTTTATCGACTTGCCGGCATTTTCAACAAAGAGTTTTACTGACAAAACTGCATCGTTTTCATCATTTTTTCACATCCCGGTGCTAACTCAACTTCGAAATTCAGAGTGTACACTCCCTTTGATGATAGTTATAATATTGTAACAGTAAGAAGTAATGATTCCAACATTTACATTCACAATGAAAATACAGGACGAAAAGATCTTGAACAACACTGGCGAAACTCTCAACGGCACTCCCAAGCCAGACCCGAGGAAGACGGACCGACCGAGCGTCGATGAGGACGACTGATTTATTGATTTATCGAATGATTTATTGATTCCGGTAACCGGCCGTCCGTTGGTTGGTAGGCTGTGAATTGTGAGTGATTTGTTTCTGCTTTGTGTGACTGGTGTTCTAGCATAGGCTGTGCGACTGCTGTTTGATATCTAACGTATACATGTACAGATGATAATATGTGAGTAACGAAGCAAATAAACAATTGCTTCTCCCTATTTATTTGTTTTGGTGAGTCAATTTCCTGTCCTCTTTCCGGACTCGAGACAACTACAATTTCACTGACTGAACACGCGATAAGGTGTCAATGTGTGAGCGATAACAATGCAGATCCAGAAAACATCGCACGCCTATTGGCTATATCCGTTTCCTGTAGCCACCCTCAAAAGGAACCCAGCAACTCTATAAACAAGTTTTATTCGATATATCACAATGCGCGTGAAACGTATCCAAGTGCGTGAAACGTACTGGTGTGTGTGTGGGGAAACGTACACTCACGGTTAAAGGGAGTGTACACTCTGAATTTCGAAGTTGAATTAGCACCGGGATGTGAAAATATGTTGAAAATGATGTACTTTTGTCAATGCAACTATGTGTCGGAGATACCTATAAGTCGGTGAAAAATTCTGTTGAACATTGAAAATTGGCACCAATTGGCACCAACTTCTGCATTTTGATACATTTTGCGCTCAATTTTCACCAACTTGCAGATATTTTCAGCAAATAGTTGTATTGACAAAACTGAGTCGTTTTCAACATATTTTCACATCCCGGTGCTAACTCAACTTCGGAATTCAGAGTGTACACTCCCTTTAATTCGATGAGGCCTAGCAGGATTTCGAAAAGTGGTGTGGAATTACAATAGCTACCGGACTCGTGAGTAGGATAGGAAGTACGATAGGAGTACGGTAGTTCGGGAGCCTAGATCTTGTGAAGAATGGAGCTGATCACTCTTCGCCGGTAGGCGGCTCCCGGGTCAGAGCGGGCTGAAAATGTTTTTGTTTTCATGTTGTTTCATAAAATCTTTCGGCTTTATCAATGAAAGAGAGAGAGAGAGAGAGAGAGAGAGAGAGAGAGAGAGAGAGAGAGAGAGAGAGAGGGTACTCACTGCTCCTGTGCAGTCTCTTCTCCATTCGTCTCTCGTCGATCATGTTTCGCAGCACGTGCACCACACTCCAGAATGTGTAGTCGGGTCGCAGAGCGGACAAGTGACCTCCGAACCTGAAATTGTTTCAAGTTCAACCAGCAAGCATCAAGCACAACCGTTTTGTGTAATACTTATTTAGTACCCGAGTACCCGAATAGATTCTTAGTTGTCGAACTCACCATAGACACAGGTCGAAACGAGTTTGGTTGTTCGAGTGTCACATTCAAGTCACTACCCTATTGTTCCCGAAAAAACTTAGAACCAGAAGTGCGTGTACACTCGAGAACAATCCGTTTATCCACTTCCGGCATGGTGCATGGTATGTATGCATGTTTCTCACCTACACTCCGGAAAACCATAACTTTGTGAATGTAAGTATAGTTGTCCTATCACAATAGCGTTCTCGTATAGTGTATAGTTTTGCTCAGCTCAAAATCGCGAGTCCTCGGTGAGTTGAAATGTGAGAGTATATAGCGCACTGCTGTTGACGTTTTTCTCCCACGAGCACAATTAGGAGATCCGTATTCCGCATATGATACTAATACTAACGACTATAGCTGCGTAATGTAAATTGCACTCATGTGGGACCCATGAAAAAGAAGAGTTTCTCGAGAACTCTTCATCCGTGTTGTTTACCTAACCTCAAGAGTGGTATTTATGAAATTCACAAAAAGTCGGGGCCAAATATGGAAGGTTTGTAGCTTGTCCTTACACGCGACAATTTGTCATGAGTTACAAAAAATAAACCTCCAGGATTCTATTTTAGGATTTGGATTAAACAAAAAAAAACATTTGTTCTGGAGAATTTACAGTTCGATACTTTGCAGACAGTGCTATGGAAAGGGAAGTGTGTTCCAAAATCTTTCCGTGCTTTGTGGTTCGGGTCTCTTAAGGTGCGGTCAGTCTCTTCGAAAGCCATTCGGAAATGTTACGAAGGCATAGCAAGGCATTCCGTTAGGGGGGGGGGGGGTATTCGGGAGTATTTCGAAGACGATTCGTAGTCTAAGAGCAAATCTAAATGAAGTTTTGTTTCGGAGGCATTCGGGAATGTTTCGAAGAGACTGACCGCAACTTTAGTGCGAGTCTCTCTTCCATGCCCTGTTCTCTGTGAGTGTAACGTACTCTGGAGTAGAATGTGTAGCTGTGCGATGATTTTCCGTGGTTTTTGGAGCCTCGCGCGACCTACGATAGTGTGTAAAAAGGGGTCAGTATTCGGTTACAGAGAGAACCTCTTGCCACAAGATGACCGGGAGTGAGAAAGAGAGAGAGAGAGAAAGAGAGAGAGAGAGAGGGGGGAGAAGAGGGCTTTTTCTATCGAGCTTGCGCCCTGCTATACACAATCACATCAAAACGAACAGGCCAGATGATTTTACAGCTGTTCTGTCAAGCCTAGTAGAAAAAGTACTAATGATCCTTGTATGATCACTGCGCATGGATGTTTGAATAATCAGATTGTATAGTATTTTGGAAAGAAATTGTAAATGAAAGTATAAAACAAAGTGAGAGAAAGAGAGAGAGAGAGAGAGAGAGAGAGAGAGAGAGAGAGAGAGAGAGGAAGAGGGAGAGAGATTTGTTCACCTTTCATCTTCGTTTTCCAATACCGGATCGAAGAGGTGCCTTTGTCCTTGAATCACCGGAATTCCTAGAAGATTTTGAATATTTCTTTGACGTCGAAAAATGAATGAAAAACCTTCTAGTATTTCTGCTTGTGCGAGGATGAAAATGGACGAAACGACAACTAGGGGCAACAAACTCCGCATTTGTGATGTGAACGCTGTAAAAAAAAGTACTATAACTTTTACATACAACTGAGGTATGTATCCGCGAAACGGCTGGCTCATTTTTAAAGTGAATCTAAATGAAAAAAAACATTCGAAAAAAGCGAGGCGGACCGAATGAAATTTTCAAACGCACACTAATTAGGCAGAAGGTAGAAGAACTGTGTTCAGGATTCCGCGAATCCGATGTCTTGCGCGTTTGAACTATAATTTACGTCGTCTGCCTCTGTACATAATGGAAATTAATTAAAGGCGAAAGAGAAATGTGATGTCGCAAAAGAAAAAGCAAACGTGGTTATTACGTCAGCAGAAAAAAATACCAAGAAATGATGTCTAAAATGATAGAAACAAAATTTCCGGGGAGAAGTCGAGATTCCTCTATCCAGAGAGGGGATGGGTTGGCGTATTGTAGTACTCAGGCGCGGTCAGAGGGGCGGGGCCTATATGCCCTGAGGCAGTGATCCCTCCTCCACCCTCTTTCCCTCTTATATACGGCCCACGAGAGAGAGAAAAAAACAAGATCACATCATATACAGTGTTAGCTAAATTCTCCCCCTAAAATGGGCGGATCGCATCATTTATGTCAGTAAAACATCGTGTTTTGATAGGGTGTTGATTGCAATTTGCATATTAATAGAATCATATTTGCAACGAGAATAGCGCATAATGTCTGCAATTATGCAGATTTCTTCAGTGTCTCATCAAAAGAAGACGTTGGTTGTTTTAATGAAGCAAAGAACGACGAAGGAGACACACAATTATACTAAAAGTTGTATATCATACAACACTTGAAGACTCTCCCACCCTCTTTCTTTCCCTTTTCCTCTATCTCCACCCTCCTCCCTCTTTCCCTGGTTCTCTCCGTTTCTCTATCTCTCTCATTTTTACTCT
Source organism: Rhabditoides inermis (assembly GCA_963966185.1). Classification (NCBI taxonomy): domain Eukaryota; kingdom Metazoa; phylum Nematoda; class Chromadorea; order Rhabditida; family Rhabditidae; genus Rhabditoides; species Rhabditoides inermis. Next base: position 76,039 of record CAWZYM010000296.1, on the reverse strand, counting down.
TTTCGGATATTATCCGCAATCCGATCTCCCAAATAGTACTAATGAGGACAGACTTCAACATATGTGGTGTCAAATGTTAGAATAGTATGTAATATGTGATACTCAAGCGGACAAGAAACGTTAATCGGTCAAGACTAAAGCAAGTACGACACAAACATCGAGTTGTATGTACTGAAACTGAAATATAGAAAGCAAAATGTCTGCAAGTACATAAGGTAAGAAAAAAATAAGTCTGTCTAGAGCACGGTGGCATTGACTAAGTGATAAAAAAAACACAGATACAAACTCGATTACTCTCGATTTCAGTATGAGCAATTCAAACGGTTAAAAAGATGTTTTATTTGTAGGCAAATTACTCTGACATGAACTGTACAAGTTTACGACGTTTCGGTTGGAAAAAAAAGCTGATTGCAAACACATCTGAAGGACGTCTACGACGATTTGGGTAAGTAAAGTTTGTGCGTCTACATGCTTCATTTACATATTTCTCTTCATGGCATGGGAGAAGTCGACTCCGTCGTCGTCTCCATCCGAGTCCGCCTCTTTCGAAGTCGTGACGCGAGGAAGGTTCAGCTGGTCACAAATCTGGAATGCTTTCATTTATAATAATAATGTTTATTTGCCGTGACATAACATACACGAATAAGTGAATATATAGCGGACAGGGTATGGCAAATATGGAGCTGGTCATTTATGTACATATCAGCCATTTATGAAGCCTTCATTGTCTTCATAGCACACACTGTTTCTGCCCTTCCGCCTGACAGTTGGATTTTTTGCCAGCCTTAGAGCAGTATTCATCAAAGAAGTATCATATGTGTCACGCTACAACTTGCATATGCAGGTCATTAGCATTAGCTCCGAAATCAAAGTGCGGCCTTTCTCTCGAAATGTGAGGTGCCTTGCGGTGCCAGGATGGCTATATAGATTCATGAATAGAGGGCCGAATAGGGTGCAACACTCAGGTTCTACAGAAATAGAATTGCTTGCAAAATTTACGATTCGCCACACATTCACTTCTTCCGTGTGTCAGATAAAATTAGAAGCAGCCCGCATCATTTCTACACAACGCATACAAATTTCGATGTTACACTAGACTAGTTGCTTAGTACTTTTCCAAACGAAAGCGAACGTCAAAGCGTTTCCTCAAAAAAAAAACGTTGAAACACGGAATTTGCGTTCTTTCCATCTCTCTCTTTCTCTCTTTCTCTTTCTCTATGATGTCCTCTATGACTGAAAACCACACGGAGGACACACATTTCTTTGCAGTATCTAATTATAGACAGCTCTCGCCGCGGCTCAGACTCTCCATTACTGTGACCTACAAGAGATGTGCTTTCGTTTCGACGTGGGTTTAACGAATTAGTGGCTTCTCCCAACCCCCGCTCACCCTCTCTCTTTCCCTTTCTCTCCCTCTCTTTCTCTCTCTCTCGCTCCCATCTCTATATAGTGTGGTACGATACTACCAAAATAGGTCGTCGACACAATTGAATTGGCTCGTTGCGCGGATTCCACAAATAGCAAAAACACGAGAAGATAGCGATGTGCACGTGCGATGTGGCCTATTCATTGCAACGGCATGGGTGAGAGAGTGGTTAGAGACCGCGGCATTCGAAGAGGTCCAGACAATACATGCAATTTCACGAAAGACATTTGTTACATGTGTAACATCTCATTCATATTGTCCTCGTATTTACCGGAAATTTCCGATTCACATACATACATACACATACGTTGCAATGTCTGAGACTGGAATTCCAAGAAGACTACTATTGTTGGCGCCTGCTCAGTCTTGTGGACAAATTACAGACAACAACCATAGTTGTAGCGTAGGCTGACGTGAATCACATGTACAGTATACCTTATCGAGAGTCTCCGGCGCTACTACCGTAGTCAGATCCAGACCCGGTTGTTGTTTCTTCAGTTGCTGTATACATCTGTTCGCCTGAAAATGGAAGATTTTTGAGCTTTGCCGACGTGATAACATCATGTTTGTACACCTCCCACATCCTATCCAGAATCCTTTAGTGGTATATCCAGAATATATAATGGTATTATTGTGCGTGGGTCCATTGTTGGCTCAACGCAGTGTGCGTATCATATTCGTTAATAATTCGAATTTTCTCAAGAGTATCGGCGGTCAGAAAGAACTCAGGAAAGCACGACTTCTCCTTTTTTCTCCCCTCTCGTTATAAAATCGTCAGAAAGAATGATTATGAGGTGTCAAGTTACAAATTGTCTCATGTGAAATTATTTGATACGTTGCGAACCGATCAAAGTCTAATAAAATAGTTTAGTTAGACACAACAAAGTTTGGAGTACGAATGTTCACATGCTGACGAGCTGATTATAGGAATATCGGGTGAATGTGAAATGTGAGAGAAATCTACGTCGACACTACAACTATATAGTTGACTAAACATGGTCTTTGCAAGATATCGACACTAGACACCCTTGAATTAGCCACTATTTTCACGCAGACAGAGAACTTGGCAAAAATCTGCATAAACACTACATTTACATATGAATACGAGGTACGAACACTTATTTTGGGACATACTTACTCTTCTCCTCACACACAAAGTTAAAATGAATCCTATAAAACTGTATGGAGCATCTCTTGTTTAAACAAAACCTGATAAACTCTGATTCTGTGCTCACTAACTTATTCGTGTCCTGTGGACCGATATTATGCCGTTATCAGGGATTTTACGCTACCTATGACAATGATCAGTGTGATGTATGGTGAACAAATAATCTGTCTTACAAAATGGCTTGGCTGACGTGAAACACAAAAAAAATATTTATGAAACGATACAGTGTAATTAAGTAATATCTATCAAGTAACACCAATATCTAATGTGAAAAATGAAATTTGAATGAAAAATAAATACAAATTAAAACTCACAGCACTCCAAGCCTCTTTTCCGGCGTGATGGTTGATGAGAAGGGAGAAGATGTGAGCCGGTCGAATGATGTCATTCTCATCCGCCTGAAAAAAATACTGATTTATGATTTTCTAGAAGTTTCACATTTTAGACTGCTCATAAATAACATTTGTGTGCAATTGCACATGATTGTCAGAAAATCTGCGGTAAATCTGCAGTAAAATCTTTTTCTAATTTCTATTCACCGCAATGAATTCGACATAATGTTCGTTGAAGTTCTCACACTCGCTATTGAAACTTTCTAGAATTGAAAAAAATTAGCACAAATTTTGAAATTTGCTGTGTATGTTATGAATATGGTACGTTATGAAGGAGTCATAATACACATATTTGCGTCGCGTGCGTGGGAGAGAAATTTAGGTGGTAAGTAGACGTCATAGTCCTTCTTTCCCATCCATGTCTCACCTCCCCCCCCCCCTCTCTCCCTCTCTCTCCTCTTATGCTTGTGATAAAACTCGCGTGCCTAATAATGAAGGAAACAGTGACTCTCTCTCTCTCTCTCTCCCTATCTCTCTTTCTCTCTCTCTCTCTCTCTCTCTATCTCTCTCTCTCTCTCTCTCTCTCTCGTCGCCCACTCGTGAAAGCACATGCGCCCTTACCATCCACTTGTAATTAGAACTCACTGCTACTGCAGCTCCCGAATTTAATAGCCTCTCTCTCATTCCCCTTTCCTTCGATCAAATAACCATAAACCAGTGGTGGTAGTGAGTATAGTACGAGGCTAGGAATACCCGAGAGCGAGAGAGAGGGAGAGAGAGAGAGAGAGAGAGAGAAAGAGAGATGCTAGTAATACCCGAGTACGAAAACACAAAACACAATGATGAAGTGACCTGTTCGGCGAATGTTGTCAGCTGTCTCACGGCGTCCGAGGGATCCGATTCGTAGACTCTGTAACAAAATATGTACAAAACTTGTGTGTATACGTTTCAAAGTTGTTTCTAAAATTAGGGAGATAGTAAAAAGTAATAACTACAATTATGAAGAAAAAATACTAATAAAAATTACTCTACTTGAAATCAGACCGAAAAAGGAAACGTAAACTCGCGACGTACTGTTTTATCTTGAGGAACTTCTTGATCATGGTCTGTGAGTTTCCGATGAACTGCTGTTGCTCCTCGATTGCGGCAGGGTTCTGAACATGGATATTGTTTGAAATATATAACTTGCACAAGAAAAGCACGGTGCAGATTGAACGCGGCTGCCATGAATATTAGAGGAGCGTGAAACGTACATGCATTTTAACGACAGTAAAAAATACAAATACACCATCTAAAAGAGGAAAAAAGTGAAAACGAGGTGAAGAAAAAGAAATGAGAAAGGAGAGGGGGGGGGGGTGAAAAGAGAGAGAGGGAGAGAGGAAGAGAGGGAGAGAGGGAGAGAGAGAGAAAAAAAGAGAGAGTGAGGAGAGGGATTCTGACCTTTGCTCCTTTGTCGAGTGCCTTCTGCAGCGCCTTGGCTGCTTCGTTGAGGGCTTCTGATGCCTTGTCGAAGTCGTGGTAGTCTTCCACTTCCATCTGCAATATTAATTAATATCAATATTAAAACCCCATCAAAATGTTTTTAATAAGATAAATCGCTGTGATAAGTTTATAAATATACTGAAACTCACGTATGCGCATGCCTGGTAGAAACTAGCGAGGTGTTCGTGCGACTGCGCCTTATTGTAGAACACCTGAAACGTACTGCGTCAATAAACGTATTACAATGAAACGCATCCAAAACGTATTTATCACCTCGATATCCCGCATCAACTCAGCATTTCCGCGCCAGTCAATGCTCTAGAAATATTCAGAATTATTCATTTTTCTTCATTTCTTCTAATGTTTTACCTGCAGATAGTTTGCAGCTAGAATATAGATCTCTCTGTTTCTCGCAGTGTTCGCGAAGAATCGAATCTTCGCGGTGTCACCAGATTTGAGGAGAGCACGCATCGCCTGAATTTCGAAAAAAATTATTTTCCCATATTGTAACTTTTTTATGTACGCACCTGCAGCTTGTCGCCAGCTTGTGTGTACTTCTTAGCGGCGAACTGGTATTGAGCTGAAAAATACAGAGTATCTATAAGTATGTGAAAGGTCGTCACAGAGGAATGAATTCATATAGAACTATTGGGGTACGGTATGAGACGGACCCTGTGAGATTGCTCAATTCAAGTAATAAACCGTGACAGAGTTATGGAAGAAGCTCTCACCCTGTGATAAACACAGTGCCGCCACATCTTCCAGCAGTCTTTTCCGCGCAGTCGCATCCGGGGTCGAGTCCTGGAAGTGTATTCATCAAACATCCATATCTACCAGTCTACACGGCTGAAACTGTAACAGAACAACTCAAAGATTATGTGAGGAGTACTTTAGTGGGAGTGAGTAGCTCTGCCGTCTTCTCACTGATTCGCACGTTGCGAGCCTTGCACAGATCGATCGCCTCGTTGAATGCTGAAGAGTTTTTTTTAACAGTTTCTATAAATTATATTCTTAATGACAACACATTTGATACTGCTTCGAAAATTGCACACGACTTTGAACACAATAATTGATTTGTCATTTCTTATCTGAAATTGCGCGTCTCAACACTGTGGTGCTGATATTGTCTACGTGAATTATATTCGATAAACTGTTAAGACTAATAAGGACCTTTCGCGTAGCACAGAAACTCCACCGCTTTCTCGTAGCTCTGGTTGTTAGCGAAGAACTCGGCTGCCCTCTAAAATAAGGAGAGAGGAGGATCGACATGAGGCATCGATGACAGGACCCATCGAGGAGACATAGATCGACGAGAGGGAAAAAGAGAGAAAAAGGGGGAGAGGGAGAGAGAGAGAGAGGGAGAGGGAAGAGAGAGAGAGAGAGAGAGAGAGAGAGAGAGAGAGAGAGATGTGTGTGTGTGTAGTAAATGGAGATGATCTGACTTTCAGCGTGTTGGGGTCACTGTCGCTGTCGAGGTCTCTCGCCACAAGGTCGAGTGCCGAGAACTGTTCCGTCCGGAATGCCAGATCGAGCGCCCGACCGATCATACCCGCTTTGTGATACAGCTGAAAAAGAGCTTTTGAACTATTGTCTACTAATGAAATGGCTTCATCACTACTATATACGTGATTACGTTTTGTATCCGTTCAAAAAATATTTGCCTTGACTTCACACGTGCTTCTGAAACGTATGTTTTAGGGTTGGTTTCCGACTCCTGTTCTCAATCTAGTAACTGTTTTACAGTGATGTCACATTTACAGAACTAGTGAAACGTATGCACGTATGTAACTTAGGTCAGTGAACTCGGATTGCACCTGCACGGCCTTGTCCGCGTAGCCTGGCAGGTCTTCGTAGTACTTGGCTGCTTCCACCAGCTCTGTTCCTCCCGCCTGCAGACACAGGTTCGCCAGACGGTCCTGGAATGGATTAATCGATACTAATGACAATCGTTAATCAATATGTCGCAATCAGTCTTATTGCTAGCAGCTTGTAGCCTAGTCTTGCAATGTTTTCAATTGATGCCCATACCGACCTTCATGTTCTGCTCTCTGGCTATCCGGATGGCACTGCTGTAGGCGTGCGCCTTCGTGTAGAAGTGCACTGCCTTCTGGTGGTCACCCTCCGCCTCGTAGATTCTCAAACAAGCAGTTATAGTTTGTACCTAACAGTTCTGTTTACATATACTTAGCGTTCATTTTGATTATTGTCAATGTTAATTTGTGGGAGTAGAGAACTACATATGCTTCTCACTATTTAATTATAAACGGTTTTCGAGTCTCGATTAATACGCTGTAGACATGCTCCAAGAACGTAGTCGTTGAAACGTATCGTCCATTATCGAAGATACACAGCTGACTCGATTGTAGAATTTTCAACAATATGAATTTATCTGGAATGTGAAACATGCCGTCCGAGATGGTAGCACGACGCGCGGTCCGCTTTCGATTCGGCCAGTTGCTCGGCCTGTATCAATCAATCAATAGTGAGCATGTCTCACTGGTAGCAGCGAACCTCGTCCATCTTTCCCTGCATACACTTGATGCGCACCACGGCCAGTATGTCCGACGCTACGTTGTAGAAGTTGACTGCCCCGTCGAGTTCGCCCATCGATTCGAGGAAGCGCGCCCACCAGCGATGCAGGCCGCTGGAACTGCCATCGTACAGCCTGCAACACCCACCGGTGCAACCGAAAAGAGAGGGGGAGACGACACACTGGCAACTCAGCGATAGTGCGAGGGGGAGAAGGCACGACACTTAGCACATAGCAGGCAGTCTCTTCGAAACGTTTCCGAACTGGGTGTGGTTGTATAGCCAAGGCGTTTCGAAATGACACAGACAGCTTTGAAGAGACTGTTCGCTTTAGCAACGCAGGCATGCACACACGTGGGAAGGAACAGAAGAAGGAGACTCACGAGTCGCGCTTCTTCCGCACGTAATTCTCCAGCAGACGAGGCCGGTCAGTGAACATCCTCGGAACCTCGAACTGCGCCGTCCCGGACTTCTCATAGCTGCAAGACGGTCATTGGTAGCAGCGAACATGTATGACATCGCAAATTTTTTTTAAATGATATTACATTTTATCGAGACAATTGCTCTACATGTGCAATTTGAAACGTATCCATGTTTAGGTGTCCAATTCCCAAGTGAGTACTGACTGTTCGATGGCCTCCTCTATGCTCTTCTCGGTTCTCTCCAGTTCCTTTGTCTCCGCCAAGTGATAGTGAGTGTTGCGCAGGTGGATGCGATCGTCCTTCTCCGCTGAAACGAACCATCAAATCATTTCAATCAAATCAAACATTTTTGTGTACCTATAGCCAGCGCTTCGTTCCAGTTGCCTCTCGCCTGCTGCATCTTGTTCACCATATCCATGCGACCGGCTGCCTGCAACACTATGGATTATGAATTGTCTTTCAATGTGAATCTTATCACACTTTACAGAAATCTTCACAACTGGCTTTTGCGATAAAGAGACGAGAGAGAAAGAGGAAAAGAGAGAGGGAATTAGAGAGATAGAGAGAGGGGGGAGAGAGCCCCACCTTGTACAGTATCTCCGCATCCTCCAGCATGCCTAGCTGTACTGCCAGCAGAGCACACAGTTCGTGTTCCGACTGCGCCCCCGAGCGACGAGCGCGGCGAAGGGCACTGAAATGTTTTCATTGTATGCTATTAGTGGAGTGATAATATATGATGCGGCACTGTTTGACTGTTTCAAACATGTACAACGCATGCTCTGCAAAGTGTTCGAATACGTGGGAAAGGGTGGGGGAAAATAGTTTTCGCTCCATAAATTCCGTGAAAACTACAATTTCGACGCTTCGCAAAACAGGGAGGAACGGGCTAGAGGAACGGGCTTTTATTCGTGTGCAAAAACATGATCAAGTGGGTGACGTAGTTGGTTTAAGCGAGGCAAGCACGGCCGAGATGCGGCCGCGTAGTCGCTTGTAGGAGGGGGAGGACGCCCTCGGATGTTCGGATGCTGCGACTGCGCCGCTGTGCATGGTGATACCTGGAAAAAAAAGAAGGCGGCGGAAGACCGGGTCGGGTCGGGCGCCTATCCCCGGCGGACGCATCGCTGCATCCGATGCAAACACGTAAACACAAAGGCGCTTGCCCTAGCCGATTTTATAATAGCACATGTGATATTGGCGCCATGCGGGCTCCAGAACAATCCAAAACGTAACGGTGAACAATTGCTAGGGTGCGAAAATGTGGGAACATGGAGTGAAGAGAACAACAACAGCAACAGAAAGAAAAACGAGGGCAGATTATGAAAGCGCAAGGATGCGACAATTATGAAAGAAGGTGCGCTTGCCAGAGATACTTGGAGGTGAACAACGGTACGATATGTAGAGAAGAAGAACTGGAGTAAATAGGTATGTAGAGAGTACGTAAAAAACAAATAAAACAATATGGAATCGAAAAGGGAGATCTCCCCACCCTAGTTGATGCCCTGGCTGCCTGGCGAGTCTCCCACGTAGGAGAGGAGCGAGGCGGCGGATCTCCATCTCCCCGCTCTCTGGATCGATGCCGCTTCCACTCCACTCGCAGCCATTGCGGTAGCCTTTCCAGCTCTCAGTCGGTGAGGGGTGAGACGAGAGACATTGGCGCGCTCCGACAGGGCGACCAACTCGCGACGCACTGAGTCGGCGGACATTCTCCCTCCGCGGAAGGATCTGAACACCGGTCCCTCGTGCCTCTCTTCTGCGTCGAACTTCCTCCACTGCTCGAAGCCCTCGGTGCTGGAGCTGACGTATGTCGTCCTGCCGCGCGCAAGCTGGTCGTTCTTAGCTCGCACGACCCGTATTGAGAGAGTACCTAGAGAGTAATGGAGTGAGCAAGTGGTTATAGTAGCCAATGTTGTACCTGACGCAGAGTAGTCCAGGTGCTCCCAGTCCAAGTTGACAGTTTCGGAGACTCGAAGCAGCCCGTGGAAAGAGAGCCACGTCAGAGCAGCTGCTCTCCTGTCTCTCCTTGACGTATCCAGCGAGAGTACCCGATTCAGTTCGCTCATGATGAAGGGCTTGTAGTGAATGACGCTCCTTCCTCTAGCTGCTGCTGCGATGGCGGCGCCCGCTATCACTCCAAACCGTCCGACGAGGGGTGATAGACCGGCGACATCGCTATAAGGTGTGGGAGTTAGAGCGGAAAACAGGCTATGAACCGAACCTGGCGGCTGCCGCGACGACTCGTAGCGACGACGCTGACGCTCCTTGTTTCCACTTGACAAGGAGGAAGGCGACCAGTGTCTCAGCGGTGTCGGGCGGGAGGTCCTTCTTGGCGGCGAACGCTCGCAGCTGCTTGATGGCGCTAGCGTAGGCGCGTCTGGTTGACGGGGCGACTCGGGCAGCGATAGCTGCGCGTGCAAGGTGTTCAGACTCCTCTCCTGCTGCTACGCCAATGGCGGCGACAGCTCCAGCCAGGGGCTCTGTAAAACATGGGGTTGGGTGGGCAGGGAAAACAAAGAGAACCGTAGAATGGTGTATTTTCCCTCGGTGCGTGTTGTGGCATAGTGGGCTGCCACGCAGCGAGTAGGCTCCGCCCACATAGCGCCTCCCTCGTCTCGCTACGCAATGAAATTGAATAATTTTCGCTCCATAAATTCCGTGAAAACTACAATTTCGACGCTTCGCAAAACAGGGAGGAACGGGCTAGAACACTTCCCTAAAGATCGGGGTTGAGGTATATGAATGCGAAATCGAAATGCAGGCTAGGCGCCGCGAACAGCTCGTTCCCGCCTGTGCCGGGGTTGACGATGGCAGTACCAGGTGGAAAAACACGCGCAGCTTTGACGAAAGACCGCCAGTTACCCTTTCCGTCCTTCACCAATGGATATACGCAGCCCGACCGCCATAACGGGAAACCCAAAACTTCTTTGGTGCCCTGCTTCAGCATGAAACTCAACGCTTTCGCCGCCCACGCCGGCGGGGGAACTACCCACGCAACTCCCTCGGCCCACCACTCGACTGACCGAAAAGCATCGGCTCCGACGGCTCCTGGTGCCGGGAAACGGGAGACGAACTTGGTGCAGATGGTGGTGAACTCGGAGGCGAACAGATCGACACTGAACGGGCCAAACTCGTTAGCGAAACTTTCGACCACCCAACGCTGTATCCCCCAATCGTCCCTGTCTCTACGCCTACTCAGCTCGTCTGCAAGTGCGAGTTGTGCTCTCGGGAGCCACACTGGGGTGGCGTTCGCGTGAGCTGCGTGGAGAATGCGATTCGTTTTACGTGCCAATGCGTTGAGAGCAGGAATCATGCTACCCTTGGACAGAATAGCGACCGCGCTGGTTTTGTCCGACTGGATGCGTACGTTTTTGCCACTCAGCTGCTTCACGCATGTCTCGACTCCAAAGAGTATGCCAGCCAGTTCTCGATAGGTGCTAGACTGTCCTACTTCGCTCTCTACCAGGTGGCGAGAGCTGGTAAAAGTACCAAAGTTGCCTTCGCATACTATGCCTATGCCAGTATCAGACGCGTCAGTAGAAAGGGTGACCTCGGGCGGGAAAAGTGGAATACCAAACTGCTTAGGGCATCCTGATGCCAATTTCTCTTCCCACCATAGTCCTTCTTCTCTCATCTCTCCTGACACTTGTACTCTGACCCTCTCACCGTGGATCTGTCCACTCGCCGCCTGTGCATCGGCCGCCGCCCTCTGAAGCTCCCTCGACTCGCGCGTCGCCTCTGGAACGACGAGATAGAGGCTGATGAGAGTACCAATGAGGGATTGAAGGGAAGCGAGAGAGATAGAGCTCCTTCTGAGGAGGCGCACTTTGGAAAGTGCTGTCGACAATCTGTTGTCTGATGGAGTGACTACACCTTGCTGAAGGTTTATTCTGAAGCCTAGCCAAGTGATGATCTGAGTCGGCACCAGAACGCACTTCTCCGTCGCCAACGAGACTCCCGCTCTTTTCAAATCCTCGGTGATAGCGGAGATGGCTTGTGCCACCTCGTCCTCAGAGTTCCCGACAATGAGACCGTCGTCAAGGTAGAGAAAGACCTTGAAGCCTGAGGACCTCCATCTGGCGACGAGAGGCCTGAAGACCTTGGAGAAGATGTAGGGTGCCGGAGACAGGCCGAACGGCAATCCCCTCATCGCGAGCTCTTCGTCATTCCATCTAAAACCCATGAACTTGAGAGCATCGTCTGCCATACGGAGGTGGTGGTAACCGGACCTGAAATCAAAAGACGCTGCGAAGCCTCCTCGTGGCAGCGAGTCCCACGCCACCGACAGGTCCTCATACTTAAAAGACGACTTGGCCAGGCTCTCGTTGAGTCGCGACAAATCGAAAATGAGTCTCAGCTTGCCCGAGTTGTTCTCAACGACTGCGAGGGGACTCACTAGCGCCGGCTGCTGAAAAGGAACGACGACCCCCGACTTCCGCAACGCTTCCACTTGTGTATCTACAAACTGCCGATGGCGGAGCGCTGATTCCCTGTTGGGGCCTACGATTCCTACCGGAGGCGGAGAGACAAAATTAAGCGAGTAGCCCTGGCGGAGGACCTTAGCTATCCACACTTCGACCGGAATCGATACCCAAAAATCAACGCAACGAGACACAGACACGAACGGAGCCTCACCACTTCCTCCTTGAGATGACGACATCGCAGTGGCGGGCGTGGTGTCCGTCCCTGCCGCAGCGGAAGCAGGTCTCCCGCGCATGGTGAGGAGAACGAGATCTCCTACGGTCATCTCTGCGGGACGAGGAGCTTGAGGCGGAAGAGGGGCCCGAGCGGAAGGAGGAAGAGCTGAGGGCAGTGCTCCCCCTCCCCCCACGAAAGGGCTGGCGAGACGAAGTCGCTCCTCCCATGGCAGACAGCGCGAGCGCCATCTGGAGGGACGAGGATCCCTCCGCGGAGCCTCCAGTGAGCGCAGAGAGAGCTTGAACTCGGTCTGCCTGGACGAGAATATCCGGGTTGCGGTCGGCCTCCACCAACAGGGCGTTCCGCTCCTCGAGCAGCTTGGAGACCTGCGAGATGAGCTTCTTACCCTCCTCGGTGGCTCCCTCGCTGGCCCCGTCGAGCAGGGAGAGTACTCGGTGATTGAGGGCAGTTTGCACCGTGTACGATCGGCTCGACAGAGGTGGGGGAGGCTGGCGCTCCACTCGCTGTGCCGGGGTGGCCATCTTCAGAATGTCACCGAGCTGGGCAAGAGTGACCTTTGTGAGGTCGATTGAATCGGACATCTAGTGGCTGTAATAGAACATTACACGAGAAAGCTCGACATAATAACTCTAAAACATAGGCGTAATGCGAGTATACGAAATTGCTGGCCTAAAATTCGAACGCTTGATAAGGTAGTTATATGCGGGTCTGATGAGAAAAAACGCTAGGATGATTGTATATAGTGATGAACGACGTGGCGAAAAATTACAACGCTATCGTAAATTAAAAAAAAACAAAACACGTAGGACTAAATCGCAACAAATAGAAACAGCCGCACACGAACAAAGAGAACCGTAGAATGGTGTATTTTCCCTCGGTGCGTGTTGTGGCATAGTGGGCTGCCACGCAGCGAGTAGGCTCCGCCCACATAGCGCCTCCCTCGTCTCGCTACGCAAACGAAATTGAATAATTTTCACACTGTTGCAGGCTTTTTCAAAACGTAATACATAACCTTCGATAACCATTGCGATGCCAATTATGCTATGTAGATTTAGCAGTTCCGTCAAACCCGAAAAGCGTAATTATTTGCTTAAATACTTGATCTTGATTCTTGATCTTGGTTTTTTTAAGAAATTCCAGCAAAATGATGGACGTATTACATGAACCAAACACTCTTAACACACAAGATAAAAATGCGCAGCGTAAAACGTATGTATATGTGGTATAACATTATGAAATACGGTCAGAATGGAATAGAGTGTGTAGTCGGTGATGTCGATGCCTACAATAATCACCCAATTCCAAGGACTGGACTTTAGTCTGTAGTCGTGTTATTGAAGGCGTAGTAACTATATTCGGAAACCGTTTCCAAAGTAGTATGACGTAGTTGGAGAACATTCGTAGTTGGAAAGGATTGGGGGCATTTCGGAGGTAGTTGGGAAACATTTTGGCAGTAGTTCGAACAGACTGGCCACATGAATGAGCGCACTCACCGACTGGCCCTTGCGAGACCCATGTGTCCCAGGCACACCGAGGCCACGTCCAGACGACGAGTCTGCAATGGGGGGACGTTTCTCTATCTCTCACTCTTCCCTTCTTCTTTTCTCACTCAACGCGCGCTTTTCCGCCTCCTCTTCTCTTCACTTCTCCTCGCTCTCTGCATCAAGGGAAAAGCGAGAGAGAGAAAGAGAAAGAGAGAAAGAGAGAGAGAGAGAGAGAGAGAGAGAGAGAGAGAGAGATCGCCCTACCTTGACAGCCATCCGTGCCATGTGCTCCCAAACCGAGTCTGACTTGATGAATTTGATCGCCTGAATGATTCATTTTCACAGGAATTTTGGGTATTTAATAATTGAATTGATCCACTGCGAGAAAAATTGGCGCTATTGATGAACAGACGTGTTACAGCTTTTTAAGCAATGTGTGTAACATATTCGCGGATTGGAACATCCAATGGATAAAAATATGTGAACTTGAGAGGAGAAAGGAGACCCACGAGAACCCATTACAAACGTTATCGTGAAGCTATAATTGTGTGATATTTGAAACGTATAATGTGTTTCATTGCCTTTTTAACTCGAAAAAAAATTATGTTCTTGTCCTGCAAAATATCTAACGTGTGTGGAAACTCACGATAGAACGGCACACCAACAATACCGAGCTCTCCACATTCACGAACTCAACACACACATTCCATCCACTGACCTGGAAAGCGTCGTCCATTCTACCGAGAGTGAGGTAGAGACAGAAGTCCATCATCGCCTTCCGAGTAGGCTCGTCCGCGTTCTCCAGACCGGAGAACTCGCTGGAAGAAAAGATCTCTCTCTCTCTCTCTTTCTCTATCTCTATCTCTATCTCGTTCCCCCCCCCCCTCTCTCTCCACTTACCGCAGTGTCTTGGCAATGATCTGTCTCCCGATGATTCGCTCGGAGCGCACCTCATCGTCCTCGTAGTCATTCTACAAAAAACACATTATGACGTCATCATAAAGACGTCACCTTCTTGGCGAAGTACATGAATGGCACGGCGACTCCGATGAGTTGATCGCACTGCGCACTCCTCGTCTGGAGGTCCTGTGGGAGGAGGCCGTGCTCCGAGGAGCAGAACAGAGACAGCAGCTGAGACTCGCCCTGAAACAGTGCATCGAGTGATTGCACAGCGAGCAATGCGCAACACTGTGTTATCAGATAAGTAGTATTAGGTTGAATGTTGTGTTTGTGTGAAATTGAGCAACAGGCACAACACAGAAAATATAGCAAATTTCATATATTTTTATTGAGTGAAATTAAAACCCCGCGTATGATTATATAGTCCATTTGAATTGTACCAATACGAAATATTTATTGTTTTGTTTTGAAGTTCATAAGATCTCTATATTGGTCATCTAATAAGTGCACCGTTTGTTTTGAGTTTGCGCTGAAACGTAAGTCTAGCCACCCACCACATCCTGTTTCATATGGCAGCATTCTACTACGAGGAACCGACTGTCAGTGCAGTCCCAGTGCAGAGCCCCCGGTCGGTGCAGCATCATACGGTACCGAGACTGCTCGCGGTACATCTTTCTGCAGTACGGTAGGATTACGGTATGCTAGATTTTGCTAATGAAAAAAAAAGTTGTGAAGACTTGCGCTTTAATACATCTTTTTTGGTATTTGTTTCTACATGTTTATAAGCTGTTTTCCAAAATTCGTGGATTAATAAAATTGTTCGTTGTGCTATTCACTCAGTAGTTGCAACGTATGCTAAAAACGCAAGGACAGAATGAAGATGCTTTGGTTTCCTTGCTCGAATGAATAGTGGCACCTTGCATATGGAACAAATAGAGTACACACCTCCCCTCCCTCCCTCCCTCCCTATATAGAAGTTACCTGGCTGCCGCAGTGACTGGCCTCGCTCCGTGGATGCTGGTGGCTGCCTCCGCTTCCGCCTCGTACTCCTGCGCGTCCGTCATACCCTGGAAGGGAGGAGTCATGGGGGCGGGGTCAGAGGGGGCGGGGCGAGAGGGGCGGGGCGAAGAAGAGGGATATAGGGCAGGCAAATTGGAGGAGGATGTAATACTCTGAGAAGAAGGGAGTGAGAGGGGTGAAAAAGATGAATGATGATATGACTGTTACGTTTCAAGAGTGGTACGCCAGTTATGAGAATGTATGTTTAAATCTGCAATTTTTTCACAATAAATTATATACTATTAGAGGAGCAATAAATAAGGAAATGGGCGGAGCCTATGAAGGCGGAGTCTCCTACCTTGTCGAATGAGAAGTACCCCACGCTGTCTGCCTCCGCATCCCACACCAGCACCTTCTCACCCACAGACGTCGGCGACTGCAAAAAAAAGTAAATTGTGATTGTATGACGTCACTTTTTGCTTCGAAACACATCAAACGAAAGTGTATTACATTTTTTCACAAAACAATATGACCTGATGGTAAATTATCTGCATTGTATGTGGAACGTGGAACGCATTATTTCAGAAAACATGCATGATGTGTATTGTATTGTTCAATTTGTTTTCTGTGAGCTCACCTCATAGTAGGTACAGGCGGCCATATTCCCGGCAGTGTTCAGCTTCACACCGCCAAACGCGTGGAACGAGTCCAGAGCCTCGATCACGTACCTGAAACGTTTTATCAGTAATCAGTATACAGTAACGTATGTATCGCTGATATCACTTTCAGTGTGTTCAACAAATCGTGTGCATCAAATGAGAAGCATTGACGTTGGTGTTATATATACTCAAAATAACTCAGTTCCTGTGTAATGATGTGTGCATCATTCCAAACAGTTTTCACAGTCGCGTGAATTCAGCAAAAATCTCATCTTTTTTCATTTCCGCTATTCGAATTTATGTAAAACTCACTTTGCGTGAAACTCCTGCTTTGCTTCCCTCTTGGACAGATCGTAGATTCTGAGAATGTTTCATTAGCCCTATTGTTAGTTTATATTTTACAATGAATCAATCAAGTAGAAATTGATGAGGAGACGATATCATGAATCTGCCTGCTGATAGCTGATATCAAAATGTGTTATGTTGCTGTTACTTTGGCGTTACTCTTAGGTTATCGAATTTTTGCATTTTTTGTATTTTGTTTTCATGAATGCTTTTTGAGATATAGTTTGTGCTTTCCTGAATAAATTGCAAATCGATTCGAAGTTATTTTCTTTTGTTTGTAAACAAATCATTATCGCAGAAACGCTATTATTTATTACTACTCATATTTATTTGCAGTAAATCATGAAAATCCGAGCGAATTCAATTACGATGATTCTTCTGATCATCGAATTAGTCATGGTAATAGTGAATCTGCCAATACTTGTCTATCTTCTACATCACTGTTGCTATCATTCTAGATTGCACATGAACTTCAGGTAAATTCTTGTAATTTCACTTTATCCAACTGATCGTTTCAGAGCAATCGTTATCATGTTTTCTATATCGTATTTTGTGGCTAACGTTGATCTACTGTTTGCATGGATCTACCGTTTCTTTATAGCTCACGAAATGGAGAAAATTGATGTTATGGTTTATGTGAATGGAAATTGTGTATACAACCAAATTACATTCAGAAAATTTTCTACACCATTCAATCAATTTTCGTTAACTTTGTGACAGCTTTACTCATTATTTTGGTATGCGAAAGACTCGTTGCTATGTTTTACACTAAAGTATGCTTACAACATTCGACGTATTTAATGTCCTTTTTTCAGAAATACGAAGCTATCAAAGGGCGCTCAAGTATAGTAACTATCATATGCATACTTCTCTTTTGTGCGATTTTATGTGTTTTCGCAAAAGACTATCTGAACATGGGATTACCAGACGATTTCATATTCTACGTTGAATGCATCACAGTGCTAGGTGTTGCGATGGTACGTCCCATGATTAAATCTATAGTATACACACAATTTCAGATTCTTCCCTGCATCATCAACTTCCACTTCAAATTCAAAAGGAAAGGACACCACAAAGGCACTGTGCTGACAGAAAGGTCCGCAATCTCGTTTCAAAGCCTAGTGTTATATTAGAATTAGTTGTCAAGGATTTTCACTTGAACATTTAGGTTAATCTCTTTCCAAAACGCGTGCTCCACAAAAGTCATCCTCCCATTTTTCATCAACGAACTCGCGTGTCGGATTGTCTATGTGTGCCTTCTCATTCACAACCTGCATGAAAAGAATGAACTGATGAGCGACGGCATCGATCTGGTCAGTCTACCGCAAAAACTCACTTTTTCGTCATACACACTGCACACAATGAAATCAAATGTTCAATGATTTCAAACGTTTAGCTCTTCGCCTACCAACGCCTCTTTTTCTCCGTGTCGCTACTGACAGGAATGAGGTTGGAGCATCTAAATCCATTAAGTGGCGTGTAAACTTACACTCAATTTTGTACAAAAACTACGATTTCTTTTGTAAATAAACCTATTGCTAAACGCTCAGAACACAGAGATTCAGTTGCAGTTTTGGAAACTCTCGCATTGTTTGCAGGAAGCAGCGTCTCTCGACTGTGTCTGCGATCGCGAAGCCGGCGGCCATGACAGAGTTCTACTTCAAGACATTCCAGAATGCGTGGAGCTAGCCGTGATCTTGGACTCTACCATCTTAGATTATTATTAGTGATCTCCTTTTGTACGTGTGATTTCCTTTTTTTTAGTTCGTCAGTTCGTTTTGTCTCTATAGATTCTTTTTTTCTAAGGGGGAAAGTAGTTCTCACTCCACCTTCACATCCAATAAAGAATCTCCTGAGTGCTAACGACTGTATTGAGTGAAGAGAAAGTTAGTACGAGTAGCCGCACCTCAGGAATCCATTGCTCGTCGCCACACACATGAAGTTCTTCTGCACTGACAGACACACCGGATCGCCCTCAATCTCGGGGAGAGACAGCACCTGAGAGTTGTTTACTTGTTTACGTCTCTGTTTGTTGTTGTTTACTCGTTCACGCACCTGCTTGACAGTGCCCTGCAGTGTGCGCACATTGATCTTCTCCCCCTCTATGCAGTAGATGTTCTGCTGGTTCAAAGCAACGTCAACTGCCGAACAGGCGAATTGGGTGGACTGAAAGGAGTGAATGGAGTATGTTTCGAGCTGGCTTCCAACCTGGAAGGTGGCCAGTGACGACTGGACGTCGAATGTGGTGATCTGAAAAAGGATTGGTATGCACAAGGAAAGAATGAGAGCGAGAGAGAGTGAGAGAAAGAGAGAGAGTGAGAGAAAGAAAAGAGAGAGAGAGAGAGAGAGAGAGAGAGAGAGAGAGAGAAGAGAGAAAGAGAGAGAGAGAGACCGTGTCCTGGCTCCACACCACCAGTTGTTTCTCAGCGAGAAAGATGCCCTTGGGTCTGGCGTCTAGCTAAAAGTAGTGAGTGGATGCATGAATATGTTTTGCAATACGATGGTTAGTCGTATTCTTCGTCCACAGTGACAACACGGGCCAGAAGATCTTTATTGGCAGTCACAACATGCGCGTGGTGTTGCGCGCTATACACTGATGAGAGAGCGGGCCTTCGCAGCAGCTGCGCCCCTCTATTGCATCGATCGAGGTCATTACACATGGCCAGATGGGCCGTGATAAGATTGCATTAGTGCATACATAATCCGGACCATCGCAGTTTCATGGGAATAATAATTGTGAGATCACGTTGTCACCACGATTTCACCCGAGATCGTTCTGCCCCGTCAGAAAACTGCCTTCAAGGCGTGTGCCACAAACCTACCAGATCTCTTCTTCTCTCACCTTCCCCACTTCTCCATTAAATTGATTGCTTCGGGTTATTTTTTCAATGTGATTGTGATTTGTGTGACGCAGATTTTTTTGTAATAAATTCATTCATTCAAGTCTTCAAGATTTGAGTACGTTACACCACGCGTATAATTAAATAACACGTTAGTTGTACAATAATAGTTTGTTTCCTAAATGTTGAGAAATATATTTGTAAGACATAGTAAATTAGTGTATGGATAGTATCAATCAATCAATCATTTATCCAGAATTGCTATATCCTGACTATACAACAAGTGCATACGGTACACCACAGGGGCTAAGCGCTGGGAGAAACACAGTTTAGCAACGGGGATGGTAGGGTCGAAGGTCGAAAGTCGATATTAGATCAATATTCAGTCGATAATCATTCGATTTCCTTTCCATAATCCATTAGAATTAGATACCATTATAGACGATAGTGGGGCTCCGGGTGTTCCTTTCCTTCCATTATAATCCACAATAGTAACTCCGCGGGCTAGGAAGACAGCGTTCTCATGAGCTATTCCCCGCCTTGCTCAAGGGTACTGAGGGAAGATCATTTCGACCCGACCGCGCGATGCGAGAGAGGAAGAAATAATATATGGATAGTATAAATAGTAATATAATGATTAGTGAATGAACGCTAAAGTTTTCAAATAATCAATTTCACATCAAAATTCGAACCTTGAGGTCCTGACTGGTTCCCGTGGTGACATTGATAAGTGAGAAGGACTGCTGGCCAGTCTGCACTGCCGCTATCTGAAAGGAGTGCACCTGAGAGAGAGAGAGAGAGAGAGAGAGAGAGAAGAGAGGGAGAGAGAGAGAGAGAAAGGGAGAGAAGAGAGAGAGAAAGCGTGAGGGAGAGGGGGGAGAGGGAGAGAGAGAGAAAGGGAGAGAAGAGAGAGAGAGAAAGCGTGAGGGAGAGGGGGGAGAGGGAGAGAGAGAGAAAGGGAGAAAGGGAGAGAGAGGGAGAGAAGGAGAGAAGAGAGAGAGAGAGAGAGAGAGAGAGAGAGAGAGAAAGAGAGAGAGAGAGAGAGAGAGAGAGAGAGGGAGAGGGGGGAGAGAGAAAGGGAGAGAGAGAAAGGGAGAGAGAGAGAGAGAAAGGGAGAGAGAAAGAGATAGAGAAAGTGAGAAAGGGAGAAAGGGAGAGAGAGGGAGAGAAGGAGAGGAGAGAGAGAGAGAGAGAGAAAGAGAGAGAGGGGGAAGAGGGAGAGGGAGAGGGAGAGGGAGAGAGAGGGAGAGGGAGAAAGGGAGGGAGAAAGGGTGAGAGAAAGGGAGAGAGAGAGAAAGGGAGAAAGGGAGAGAGAGGGAGAGAAGGAGAGAATAGAAAGGGAGAGAGAGGGAGAGAGAGAAAGAGAGAGAGAGAGAGAGAGATCCGCACCTTTCCCCTCATCCGGACTATACTGTTGCTCTCATCCTGCATGACTGCTATGTCTGTGCCCATGTTCACAGCGAGTACTGATTGAACAGGCGACCAGGAGAGAGAGGCGATCTGTATCACGCCCACTTAGGCCCCGCCCCCTGTGTGTGTGACTCACCGTCTCGCCGACTTGCTCGCCGGTGTTCAGCCGCCACCTGAATACAAGGTTGGGTGTATGGATGGTGAGGAGAAGTAGTGACTTTGGTTGACAAAGAATTTACCGGTCCATTTACGATTTGGGACTGTCAAATTGGGAGCATCACTAGGTACAAGGCGTGTTAGAAAGTTCGAATGTTAGAGGGACAGCTAGGTCCCGTCCCCACCTGTCCTCTATGCTGTCGTGCTGGCCGGGTCGCCGTCTCCACGAGGCGATTTTGCCCTCCCGCGTGCCGCCGGTAATCATGCCTAGGACAGGAGATGGTCTTCTTCCGCGCACTAGTAACACTTGTCAGTGTCAAACCTGATGTCTTTCAAGTGCCATCTCTATCTCGTTCTCTCCACTTTTTACTAGAAGAGAAAGAGTGTCAAAAATTTTGCCGGATCGTTATAATGAAAATGATATCGCATCGCACTCTTTTTATTTTTATAGAAGGTTTTAGGGTACTCAAGCTTTTCCCTCTCACCCTTCCTCTGGCAGTAGCTGACGTCTACGACGGCGTCTGTCGCCTCGAATCCCTTCGGCTGCAGCAGAGACACCGAGCCGTTCTCGTCGGACACGAGGTCCCAGATACGAAGGTCCTGCATCAATAGCAATCTGCCTATTCCTACCTTCCACATGTTTTTTTTGGTTTCATTATGAGTATATAGACAAAATTCCGCATCTTTCATTAAATCAGAACATGATTTATTATGTAGCTATTGAAACGTATGTGATTTGTTTGTTTCTAGAAAAATTGATGAACGTTGTTTCCAGATATTATCCGTATGCAAGTACCATGCCCACCTTCTCCCCACTGCACATGAGCAGCAGTCCGCCCTCTGTGAGCAGCATCCGGAAGGCCTCGCCGTCCTTACACGGCAGCTTCGCCTTCACCTTCTCCTTCGAGGAGGAGGAGGAGGGGAAAACGATCTGTAGAGAATCCAGTGTATCCCTACACCACATGACCACATGAGACACACACGGGTGTGTGAGAAAGTGCGAACATGATTTTAAAAACAGCGAGAGAGCGGAGATAAGAACGTGAAAGAGGGAAAAGAGAGGGGGCTTGAGAGAGAGAGAGAGAGAGAGAGAGAGAGAGAGAGAGAGAGAGAGTACCTGGTACAATAGCAGATCCACGGTGACTGCGATGAGTATGCCCTTCTGCTGGAAGAACATCAGCTGCCGGATCTCCGCCTCTGCCTGAGAAATCGATAATAAATCAATATAATCATTCAATAACTGTTTGAAAGCCAACAACTGAACATGTTCATAGATTTGCCCTGGTCTTTTAGGAACAAGGCTCACAACAGTTTATTCATTTATTTGTCTATTGTGGGCCTACTTTTTTATATATTACGAAATCTATCGTACCTGGAATATGTTCTCCTCCCGCTCCTCTCCCAGATCGTGGATGGTGCCCATGCGGTCGGCAACGACGAAGACCGACTTGCCACTACAAGGAGCTCTCTCTCTCTCTCTCTCTCTCTCTCTCTCTCTCTCTCTTTCTCTTTCTCTTTCTCTTTCTCTCTCTCTCTCAGAGAGTGTCTGTTCGTGTCCACCCACTCTCTCGTTCTGGTGCACATTGCAGTTGCCCCATCTGTCAGCTGGTACTCCTTCAGTTGACTCGTCGTCGCTCTCTTTTGGTCTACACCGAACACGCAGCACCGGCCCTTCTGAAAGTTTTTGGGTTACATTTACTATCGAATCACTTTTCGACACGATGATTTTCTGTCTACATCTTCACAGGGTGGTGTTGGTGAAGGCAATATGAAAGTATTTGAGTGTTATTCAAATTCATTGTGACTGACCGTTTCGCAGACGCCGATCTCTGTTCCATCGCTGCTCCATTCTAGGCAGGAGATGTTCTCGAACTGGCCCACCTGGATGGCAGCACCTGTAAACGAGTGATGCAACAAGGAGTGTCGAACTACGAACTTGTTTGAATGACAATAACATCATGAACGCATAACAAACCTACTTAGTTGTAGTTGAGATACTTTTTCATGATTTGACAGACCCGTTATTATTTGTGAAAACGAATTGATGTTTAATAGAGTAAGTGAAACGTAACTAAAGTATGAACGAAATAATGAGAGAGGAAGTAGCAAGGATAAAATGGCCAGCCTCTCTCAAATAAAAAAAACTGGCAGAAAGAGTAATGTTTGCCTAGTCAAATACCAGCAAACGAAAGAATGAGAAACTGTCTGGGATAACATGAGTTGGCCTGCCTCACTGCATATTTTCATTGTGGTGCTGGCGAGTCAGAGAAAGAATCGCGAGGAAAGAGAGAGACTGACCGATCCCTCCACTCGCGTCTACCAGCATGAGTGCGCCGTCTGTGAATGCTGCTGCGATCCACGGCTTCGACGGATGCCACTGGATCAGCGACAGGGGAGACGGACGCAGCAGGGGCGGCAGGGTAGAGGCGACGCCCTGACACATGTGATAGTAGTATAACATTTAATACAGTCGAATTGGTTTATTTCATATTCTATGCAGAAACAAGTTGGACCACCAGAGCAAATGCACTGCCAAGAAGACTCAGAAAAGGATGACTCTAGAGAGCAAATAATCAACAAATCAAAAGAGTATTGATACGAGTGATTATAAACACTTTTTACTATACTATGGTATTGGGTATTTGATGTGACCCACCGTGTGGTTGATGAATATCAGCCTGCCATGGCCGTTCTCCTTCACGAGAGCAGTGAGTGCGAACCACGTGCCACAGTGGGACCACTTGATATTCTGGTACTCCATCGCTCAATATCAAGCAGTATCAGCTTTGAACACCACCTAGGACATTTGCAGAAATGGAATAGCTGGTGTGCTGGCTGCGCCCGCGCCTGTTCTGTTGTCATGGGTACCGACCCCACTGGAGAGGCCACTCGATACGCTACCGCCGCCGGTCAAAATACAATGGAATGATTATGAGAATAGAAATGTATTGTATTTTCATCCCAGTAGAAGAAACAGAAACACATTTCGAACTACTAACTTTTCGCGCCGACTCGATTGGTGACATTTCCCGTTTTCATGGGGTGTACTACCGACCGGCGAATCGATAACATCTGTTTTTCATGTTTTTGTTGTTGTTTTTGTCGTAATGTACTCGTTTCACTGGTTTGTAGCGTGTTTGAATGTTACATGCGTCTGCTCGGGTCATCTCTCAATGCCATCATGCCATTCTCCTTCTCTCCCTTTCATCGTGACATTGGCGAAACCCCCGTTTTGCGCGCGAAATTGCCGGCCGGCCCCGGCGCGATTCAAATCTTATATTTATGCGAATTCCTTTCATTGAATCACCGGCGGTCTATTTATGTATCATACAATGTTTCCGACACTGTTTCGTTCTCACCGGGCGCACGCCCAAATCCCGTTTGTGACACGAATTCACTGTGGCAGAGAGCGAACACTCGTTTGTTCGCTTTCGCCGGCTATCGGCAGATTCCGTTTTTTTTCGACACACAGACGACCATATCGATTCCACAAGGATCGGGCGCTACAAATCGTGTGTGACTATAAATAAAAAGTACGCGAGTTTGCTCCGTCATACTCGATCGTTCCGTCTTTGTGTCTGTGTACTGTGTGCTCAGCGCGACGTGTGATGTTTGTCGAATTCGCGAAATCGAACCTTCCCATCTCTGTGTTTACTCACTCACTGCGTGGTCGCTTGGTGGCTTTCATTGTGAGCAGCTGCGAGTGACTCATCTTCCCCGTCCCGTCACTCCCACTCCTCACTTCTAATAGGCCCGGTCGAGTGTCGCCCAAATGCCATCGATTATCCTTGTTCGACCTCACCAACGACTTGTGTATTGCGTACTCGCTACTCGGTGATATTTCGAGTGGATTAACGTTATCACTAAACAATGGATTTGATTACACATCAAATGTATCTGCATGGTCATGGTTGTTGTTGAATTGTGATAGGAAGAAGTGCACATGGTATTTCGCTCCCCTGTCCCCACGTGCACCCATCGCCGTTTTTATCGCAGCTCTTATCTCACATGTGAGAGAGACAGCGGACAGACTCGCTACTCGTATTGCATGATCAAAATTTGTCTCGTAGTTTTATTACCCGTTGTCAATCGAGTAATCAATTTCTATTAACCATTCATTCGTATTCATTTCGATTGCTTTTTCACAAGGTTCTCCTTTCAGTCCTCACCTGTCCACCTCTCACCCTCTTCGGTAGACGAGGTGCGAGTATGAGCGACGTCTCTTCAGTCGAAGAGGCCCTCGACTCCGAGGAGCTCACCGTCGCCGATGGTGCGTTGTTTTGTTGTTTACATGTTTGTTTATTTATAGTTCCAATAAATGCATTCTTTTCTATATTTGCTTTGATTCACACGCATTTTCTCTGAAACCATTCGTTCCATCCATTTTCGGCGCAGCTGAACAAACCTCGTTGGCATTGCTCCACGTTTCGCGATTCCACATTTCGTAACTCTTCTTTCTACCATGTGCATATGTTTATGATATGTAATATGTTTTGCATGATCATATATGCGTTCCCACTTCCATTGTGCGTGTGTGGGGGTGAATCGCTTGTCCCGATCCGCGATGACTGACATATTGCCCGTTTCTGGTCAACGCTGCGCGCTTTTCGCACTATTTTTGCTATCACTGGCTTGTCACTGCGCTAACACCCACACCCACTCAGAGAGGCCATATCACTGGTTAGAGGACTGATTTTCATTCATGATTTAGTATTGATTTTATTATGACATTACGGACTGATACTGATAACTGATCTAATAAGGACATGTTTCCTTCTCCGATTACTGTTCAAATTCATGAGCTCCTTTTAGATAACAATGAAACGTATTTATAGCGGTATGCTGGATTCCATGCATCAGTTTGTATGAAAAGTGAGCAATGTGATCAGAACGTCTTTCAAGTAACTTGTGATCAGAACGTATTTCAAGTAAATTTTGTGTTTGGCCGCCATTCCTTGATTTATATTTTTTTCGATTTCAGTCCGCGCACCGGGCATCACTACCACATCCGCCTCAGGGCTCTACCCAAGACTCGAGGTTGGTTTGTTTGTTTGTCTGTTTGTTGTTGTTGTTGTTGATTACTCTGCCCACTCAGCTCTCCTCACTGTCCTCGTTGGACGCAGGGAACACTACACTGCTCGCCCCGTCGGACCTCCCCCAGCCCATTCCCAGTCCGCAGGCCAAGATGAGCAGCCCCGAACCCGCCAGTCCCGCCACTCCCGTCCCTCCCCCTCCTCCTGGTGCGTCCCTCTATATTCTACCTCTTGCTTCGTTTTATGTTCTCTTTTTCGTACAGAAAAACTGAAAAATTTGTTGTTGACCGCCTTGTTCAGCGTCGTCTCCCACTGCCTCTACCGCGTCCCCACTCACCGCATCCACCGCCTCTCCCCCCTCTCCAACCATCAAGCCCACTGTACCGCCGCGGCCCGCCGAGCTGCCCAGACAGGTACTGCACGGTTGCTGTACTTTGAATCGCTCACGGTACTTTGAAGTTTGGCGATGCGTTGTGTGAGCGAGATGTGTAGTGTGCACCGCGCCTTATCAGGCTCGCGCAGAGGTGACGCCGTGCGGATGTTTGTTTGAGCTCTCGTTTCATCGGGGTGATAGGATAGGCGATTAGATAGCGGCAGCATTGCCTCGCGTGCCCCGGTCGCGATGGCGATGGCACACTTTGGCATGTACATGTTCCAGCCGCCGACCGCGGCAGTGGGAGGAGGAGGCGTCGCTGCTCCGCCGACTCCGGCAGGCGACGCCACTCCGCTCGCCACTCCCCAGCAGCAGCAGTTGCTGTCCACTGCCCGCTCCGTCCATGCCGCCTCTCCCCCGCCCATCCCTCCCGCGCGACACAGGAAGCGCAAGGTACGCGTTTCTGTTTACTTTGTGTGTGTGTTCGTTTTCGTGTTCGTTTTTGTGTTGGCAACGTGTGTCGCTGCGGCTGCGTGTTTCCGGTTCGCTCGCTGGCGGCGGACGGATCACGCCATCGCGGCGGCTAGTGTAGAACGCATTGAACCATGTTCGTGTGCTGTGGGTGATAGATAAGTGGCGGGGTTGTGATGCGACATCTTGGTCGGTCCCGGCTCGCGCGACCCGTGGTCTGAGCGGCGGAGGTTTATGGGTGATGTGGTATGTGGATTCTTCCCCAGATCGGATGGCTGTGGGTGATTTGCGACTGTCGTATAGGCGTCGTCTCACATCAGTTGATGGCTAGACTGATCTACTCACTGATCCCATTACACATTAACCGATTCGAGCGGTCGTGTGAGAGAGTGAGACAGATCGCTTTTCAAGTTGTCAATCGCGGTGATTGCTCGATTTGGCAATTGCAACTATTCGATCTGACAAGAGAGAGATCGTGAACTGATATGTGTGAAGAACACGTGTAAATGTATCCTGCACCTTGGACTCCTACTTTTCTTTCACTGTCGTTTGGATCTGCGTGTTTTCCGGACCGGTCTCTCTCTCTCTCTCTCTCTCTCTCTCTCTCTCTCGGCAAACAAGGCTTCCCTCTCGTCTCTCTCCCTAACTCTATCTATTTGTCGGTTTGCGCCACTCTAGTCTTTCCGACTTCCGTACTTCCGAGTATCTTTCATCCAAACTCTCTGGTTCTCTCGTTCTCTGCTCACGATCACGAATAATTTACCCTTTGTGTCTCTCTGATATCACTTTGTGATGTTGTGATCGTTTGTAATGTGTCCTCTTTCTCTTTCTCACTACAACACGCATCATAATCCAGTTGTACACTTACTAGTAGTATCGCGATCCTGTGTAATCGCACCTCTCTCTCATTGTGCAGCGCTCTCACTGTTGCCCTATGGTGATCGATTGCTTGTCCGGGGGCATTGTACATTGTTGCTTTGCTATCTCTTCTATTCTGTGCGCTCTCTGCAGTGGGACGTTGTCCCGGTCTGATCATATTCAGCTGATTACTGATTACTATCACTCAATCAGCTGATCAGCCGTATGTCGGTGGTGGCTCCCCTGGTGCTGGACAGCCACCCGCAGGATAGGGAGCCGCGTTTGGATCGTCCGAGGAGTCTTGTGGGAGGGGTTGTGGCGAGGGAGGACGCGCATTCGAGTGTACCCCGCAGAAGGAGCGCCCCTCCCTGTAAACCGCATAGGGTAAAGAGACAGGTGAGACGTTTTCGAAAGTGCCGGTTATTGGCACATGTGCAAAACGGAATTCGGGATAGGGAGAAATTCCATAGCATGACTTCAGCGGTTTAGTGAAGTTACATCTTTTAAAGTTGGCGTATGCTCGATTGTGCTCCTCTGTTTTTTCTGCTCTCGATGTACATTTATTTATGCGATAGTATTCAGGATTATTCATTTACATGATTGCAGCTTATTTTGAGCGGTGATTTGTCCATGTATCAACGAGGGCACGAGATTATTTATGAATTTTTGAACGGCATCGGCATTAGATTGTTTCGTGCAGCTCTAGTGAGGTGGACGTAGTTTATGGAATCGTGTACATGCAATTCATAAGAACATCAATCAGATGACATAATGTTTTTTTGCTGTGTTATGTATTTATGTGACTGATTCGAGAAATTGACGTTTATATATTCAATCAGTGGACCAAAAATATTGTGAATAGATTTGTCTGTAGTGTCACGACTTTCATTTTTCGTTCTCTACTCTATTGCGCGAGTCTCTCTAATGCAATTTGCCGGGAGAGAGAGAGAGAGAAGGAATATTCGGAGAAATATCCGGGGAAATGGCAGGCGACGAAAAAAGTCCTGCCAGGAGGGGAACGTTGATAATATGCGTGTTTGGGGGACGTCTTCCTCCCTTGCTGTCTACTCGTTCTCCTCTCACAGCGACAGCGTCGATACATGGCCTTGCTCTATCCTGCCCTCTTCCTCTCCCCTTTCATGGCTCTCTCTCTCTCTGCTCTCTCGACTGGGAGTGGGCGTGGCGTGAGGGGGCTTCTGCCTCGCCGTCTCCCATGCGATGACTCGCCCATGTGAGCAACGCGACGCTGAGCTGCTGCCCGCTCGAGCCGCCACCGCATTCCTCGGCCTCGCCGACTGGCGACGACTGCTCCACTGGCACACGGAGCAGGAACAACACACGGAGCAGGCGGAGAAGGAGCAGCATGCGGATAGGATGAAGGAGAAGGAGCATCACAGAGAGAAGGAGCAGCACAAGGAGAAGGAGAAGGAGCACAAGGTCAAGGAGGTCGCCCTTGTCCGGCATCTCGTCGTGCAGACGGCCATTTGGAGTGAGGCAAAGGTGCAGTCTGGGCGAACTCTGATGAGTGAAGGCGCCTCATGGCGACATTACAACATGCATCGCACGTTCTTTCTCGCGTGGCGCGCCTTCCCCTCTCTGTCTGTCTGTCTCGTTGTCTCACACACATGACGTTGCGTGGTGTGAGTGTGGAGTGGTTGGGAGAGGCTGCTTCGATACTTTGATTGATTGATCCCGGGGCGACACAGCTGATTGCCAGCGAGAGGGGGGAGTGCTCACTCGGTCTGCCCCCTCGGGGCGGATCAGTCGTGTTCACTAGTATTGTCTATCGACTGATCGAGTCGATGTGATATGGCTAAGAAGCGTGCTCGACAGAGTCTCAGCTACTATACTCCGCACTCGAGTCCACCACAGGGCCCTAGACTACATATCAATAAGAGAACGGTATATTTGCATTTCATCTCGTATTATTACTTCCTCGAAACAATTTTGTCAAGTATGTTTTGCTTGAAATAGTCTCTTTCTTTGGAAAATGCGGAAATAGAAAATAACATTTCATAACGATGTGTGAGAAACAGTATGAAAAATGTTTTGTAGGAGGTAGATCTTTTGAAGACGTGTCAAACCTTACATTCATGTTGACGATAATCAGTCATACGGGTGACGGATGTTGAAACATTAAACATGAAATTATATATGTTACTGTTCATGTATGTATAATCAAATAACAGTTATATCATTATCACAATATTTATTTCAGGTGACCGAGCTCAAGTGTTCCGAGGTGCGATGGTTCTATCGACGGAAGGAAATCGACATCAAATGGATCGCGTTCAAAGGTCAGTCTGCCTTTTACATTTTTTGAATACATTTATTTTGTGTCGTAAGTTATTCCTGTAGTTCTTTTAAAGTGTAGGGTTGTAGTAAGTTTCCTTTTCGTTGTCGTGAGATATGTCACATCTTCCCATGTACTCGTAACTTGTACCGAATCTCGCGTCACGTTGTGTCTAATATGACTCGTATTTATAATGCGCGTAGGAAGTGTGAATGGATAGGAGATATTAGAGAGGAGTGAGGCAGAGAAAGAAGGGGGAGAGATGAAAGAGACCGAGTGCACTTTTCTGTTGGTCGCACTCTTAGTTGCGAGTACTGAGTGTAGAGAAATCCGACATAGGTCGATTCGTCGGCCTGTGGGGGACTCGTCTCTGCCTCTCTCTCTCTCTCTCACTCTCACTCTCTCTCTCTCTCTCTCTCTCTCTCTCTCTTTCTCCCTTCGCTCGAAACTAGCAGATAACAACACGTTTGTTACTGGTGAGTAGCAGGATGTGCTCTGTCACCTCTCCTTTCACACACACTCTCACACCTCTCTGTCTAGCCCTATGAAATCCGATTGTTGTGGGGAGTGGCTCTCTTTCTCTCTCCTCCTCCTCTTTGTTTTGCTAAGCAGCTAGGCCGCCATCAGTTTCACAAGGTGTGTGGGTGATATGGCAGAAAGAGAGAGTGAGAGTGAGTGTGCATGAGAGTATGAGAGAGAGATAAAGAGAGAGAGAGAGAGAGAGAGAGAAAGAGATGGCTGCTTCCGGAATGTCAATATTATGACTGGAATATATGGGTTTGCAATGACAAGGGCTTTCTCTGATATTATTAATGTTGTGAAATGCGATTGCCTTTGTTGTGAGAGGCAGAGCAGCCACATATTTGGACGAAAAAAATTCACCCGGGTCTCATCGTCAGGAATTTCTGAAACGAATTCTGTAAAAAAAATATTTTGGACGTCTTCCCAGAAATGTGATTAGTGTCGGAAGAACATCAAAAATGCTACTAGACTAGCAGTAAATGTGTTTTTGAGTTATCAATCAATCGTTTATCCGGAATCTTTATATCTGAATATGACGACACAATCATAATGATATGAAGCATACAGTAGTGCCTAAGATACTAGATGCATAGGCTAACGCCGGGGAAAGACAGGTAGGCTGACGAGGTTAGTGGTGGGAAGACGATATTTGATCGATAATCATTCCTGGACCATTAGAGTATCATTCTTGACGTGTAGAGCTCCGGATTTTCCTTTGCGTCCATGCCAATTGGTATCTCCCCGCGCCATGGCTGCTTCCACATGAGGGTACTTCCCGCCGCCTCACTGGTTACTCGGGAAGGATTCTTGTCGATGACCGAACATTCGGCGGCGGTGGGGCAAAATGAGGACCCGACCGCACGCCGCGGGGAATAGAAGAAGAATAAGAAGAATAGACGAAGCAGAAATTGATGAAGGAGATTGTGGAAAATTAAGCTCTATGGTTGAGTTATAGTTGTGAGTTTGTGACTGTGACAGTGTGACACAGCACATCGGAGTGTGTGAGAGAGAAAATGAGAAAGAGTCAGAGACAGAGAGACAGAGAGACAGATAGAGAGCATGTGAGAGGTGAGAGGGAGATGGATGGGGTATGCAAGACTGAACGTTGGGTGATATGTGAACGAAGCAAAAAGAACGGCCCTTTTCATAATTTATATGTGTAATGGGCAATTGGGCCATTGAGGGGATATTTGATAGGAGAGGTTGGCGAAGCAGAAATTGATGAAGGAGATTGTGGAAAAATAAGCTCTATGATTGTATCCTGTATCTAGGAGTATGTCATTGCTAAGTAAAACCGTTGAAGTTATAGTCAGGCTCAACCAACTGTTCGAAGTATTAGAAAAAAGGATTCATTTGATTCGGTTTTCAGGCCTGGACTCTCTCCGCTTGGAGGTTCAGTGGCGGAAGGACAACAACGTCGCCCTCGATCCACAGGTTTGCTCATTCTGAAAGTTTGATTTATTATTTTGATACTGCGAATTCGAATCCTTGTTCCTTGACAAGCGCGCATACTGGTACAGGTACTAACCGGCAACTTGTCATCATGAAAACATTCTCATGGGATGATGATAATTACGAGGCTATCGAACCTGTCGTACGCCTCTCATTTGATGACTGGTGTTCCTTTTCAGGTTGAGCAGCAGCTCTCCGACGACCGTTCCCTCCGCGTCTCACAGGGCAGAGTAGTCGTACTCGATGGACTGTACAAGTGGGTCGCGTCATTTATTAGACATATTCGTATTATTTATTTTGTGAGTGAGTTTAAATGGGTTTTTCTATGATGTGGTCGTATTGTTGAACAAATCTCAGAGGGTTTATTGGTTTGTATTTTATATAGTTGATGCCTAATCGTGTAATTGTCGATTATATGCGTCAGGAAAGAGTACTATGAACAAGTTCTTTTTAAATCACACTTTTAAATCATATCTTATTTATTTCTTTGTAGGATGTCGGCAGATGCCTCACAAATAGATGCAGTCTACTGGAAAGAAGACTCGGCCGAGCTCAGAAGGTGGGTGTGTTTTGTTTATGTTGTGGTTGTTTACTTGTTCAATTGGTGGTTCGTTACCGATTGTTTGTTGTTGTTAGTGTACCCGTCCACTTGCAGAGGCACATGGTTCCTGCCCGACTGGCAACCCATCAACCCCGAACTCGCGCACAGAATCGAGGTACGCAAGGAGACATAGATAGATTCATGATACTGTATTATATCTTGTCTTTATTTTTGATTTCCTGTCCTGGCTCGAGGCAATCTTGTATCGAATTCGAAGGATTTTTAGGATCGGAGTGTGCCGATAGAGATAAACTGAATGACATACA
Source organism: Rhabditoides inermis (assembly GCA_963966185.1). NCBI lineage: Eukaryota > Metazoa > Nematoda > Chromadorea > Rhabditida > Rhabditidae > Rhabditoides > Rhabditoides inermis. The sequence continues at coordinate 43,365 of CAWZYM010000296.1, read as the reverse complement.
TACATATTGACAGATATATTTTTCGTCATCAACATCATTTTCGCATTCGTTTGCAGGAGCACCACTTGTCCAATTTCCGCGGTCACACGATCCCCGAGGGAACGAGCATGTTCAGCGAGAAGGAGGCCAGCAAGAAGCCGCGTGGGTCGAACCCTCCCCCCTTTCCTTCTCTCTCTCTCTCTCTCTCTCTCTCTCTCCCCCTCTCTCTCTCTCTATTCCCTTCTTGCAGAACTCACCGAGCTGCAGCTTCCCGACAACTACGAAGTCAAATGGTCGTCTGTCATCGATGTCTTCCTCTACAGCACCACCAAGGCCAGCAGGATTCTGAGGTTAGAAGCCACGCCCCTTTTTGGCCACGCCCACTCTGTTATATGTGTGTTGTTTAGTGGTCTGATGTGTATGGCAAGGTGAATATGAAGGCGAGGGTTGGCGAGGTTGAATGCGGGTGAAGATGGTCGCATGATGTGTGCATTGCAGGTACATAGCGTGGGGCAAGGGCACGTCTCTGAGACGAGGATTCGAGCGCGAGGCAGAGTGGAGCGATGGTGGGTGCGCACGTCTCTGTCTCTTCCCTTATGTCTGCGGTCCATATCAAGTCCCATTGGTGTCGTGCATGTATGTACAAAGCTATAATTATTTTGTTATAGTCGTTGTAAGAGCATCACATCTCTAGTTGAGGTATTATACGTGAATGAAGTGAAGTAAAAGTAAGAGTAAGTAAGTCTTATACGTGAAAGTGAGGTATTCATTAATATGTCCCCCCCTCTCTTCACCCTTCTCTCCCCCTCTCCTTCAACCTCACTGCTTTTCAGGTTCCCCCGCCATCACTCACCTCATCCTAGTCGTTCACGGAATTGGCCAGAAG
>CAWZYM010000296.1:0-35000 GCA_963966185.1 Rhabditoides inermis | reverse complement strand
GATGCGGCAATGTTTGGAGAATTGTATGTCTGAGGTTATGGTGAACCCAAAATCGACAACCTCGTCGATCGCAGTGGTGTTGATACTGTAGCCGTGCCGTGGATTCTTCTTGCCGATGTACAAGATTCTGGTCTTGTGAGCAGCGAGAGGAAGCTGCCACGCCACAGACCATTGACTGACAAAATCAACAGCCTGTTGGAGATGGAGAAGGAGGCGATCGTCCTGTAGACCGAAAGAGCGGTAAACTTTCACGTCGTCAGCGTAGGCTCTGCACGTAGCGTGTTGTCGCAAGGGCGGGATCAGATCAGCCGTGTAGATATTGAAGAGCACCGGACCTATGACGGTACCCTGTGGGACACCAGAAAGAATGTCACATGATGGACAGTAGTCGGCGTTTACTCGTACACGAACGGTGCGTCCAAAGAGGTATTTGCGAATTCGTGGATCTACGTGGATGCAGAAGTACGAGGAAAGAAGACTCGCATCATGTCGGCGCATGCGCCAACCGAGGATGTCGAGGAGGTGAAGAAGGACAAGTTCTTCGACGAGCTGGCCAACATTGTGAGATCGACCGGCAAGTCAGAGCTTGTCCTCGGACTTGACTCGAACAGCCGCGTGGCTTCCGACGCCAGCCCAGCAATGGCGTGGCTCAGCAACGGTGGAGGCGTTCTGCCGTCTGCACAAGCGACAACGGTCAGCGGATAGTGGATCTGCTGGAGAGTTACGACCTTATCGTCTCGTCGGCCTTGAAGCGCAATCATCCCTGGCAGCGCGCATCTTGGAGAAAGAACTGTATCGGGAGGCCGCACCAGATCGACTACCTGCTCGTCACGAAGAGCCAGGTCGGCGACGTCCTCTCCAACAAGAGCCTGCCGGACTTCAAAAACGACTAGGATCACATCCCTGTGGTTCTTGTCGTAAGTGGATTCTGAACGCGCCATCGCCCGTTCTACCAGAAGAGACCGCCCCGAAACGACTCTCGCCTGTTTATCACGGATGGTGACGTGCGCGCGGACTATCGAGAGATAGTGGAGAACTTGTAGGAGAGGCAGAAGAAAAGAGAGACAGATGCTGAATCGTGGACGGCTGCAGTTCAACAGGCAGCCAAGGATGTGATCCCAACTCTGAAGGTGGAGAAGAAGAACGATGGAGCGTCAGTGAAAGAATCCTTGTCCTACGCGAGCTTGCTGGCAAAACAGAGAGAAAAGCTGAAGGCCTACCGTCAACTCAAGGCGGAGCTGCGGAGGATCCGGAAGGAGCAGTGGGAGGAGGAATGGATGAGGAGATACAACGCTTGGGATAGGCAGGATGCCCTCACAGAATTCTCTCTTCTGAAGCGGTACAGCGGGAAGTGGAGCCGGACAACGCCCGTCATCTTTGACGGCGCGTCATTAGTCACCGGGGAAGCTGCGTGCGCGGTGTGGGCCGGTCACTTTGAGCGCCTACTCAACCAGCCGTGTCCGTCTGCTTTCGCCCTACCACATCTTGCTCTCCCTGACTACAACTGCAGGACGGAGCCGCCTACCATGGAGGAGCTGTTTGCGTGTATGAAGAAGCTGAAGAGTGCGCCAATGATTCCCTGTTAGCCTGCCGAAAGCCGTCGACCGTCTCAGTCCTTCGCCGCCTCGTACGGTCTTACCCCCAGGCCAGTAAAGGAGGAGTTCACTGTCAAACGAGAGAAGATCGGGCAGAACAACATCTTCCGCTAGCTCGGCTCGTGGATTAGCATCGACGCCGACATTACCAAAGATGTGGAGGCGCGACGCCTAAGCCTGCTACGCGTTCACTTCGCTGGGAAAGGTTTTGTGGAGATCGAACGTCGCCAATCACGTCAAGCTGCTGATGAACCTCACCGCTTTCCGACCTGCGATGCTCTACGGATCCGGCACTTGGGCTCTCAATAAGAAGCTCGAGAGTTGCTGGATACGGCGGAACGCAAATTCTTGATTCGATTCAAAATTCGAATTCGCCGGATGCTTGGCTACTTCTACCCAAACTGTCGCCACAACTTGCAGCTGTATCGGAATGTAAACAACATCTACTCCCGTCTCCTGCGCAAAAAGTCCAAGCACCCCCTCGCGGCAAGTGGCGGCAACTAGAGTTCGTCTCTTGGGACACGTGTTGCGACGAGAAGACCATCGGAACGGAATCAGGCTGCGCTCACACTACCGCCGCCGGAGTGTAGACGAGGCCCAGGATGGAAACGCGCCACATGAGACGAGAAGCTGAAGCTGGATGTCGGGTTCACGCCTGCCGTGCGTGCCAAGTCATCTCGAGAGACACTTCGTTCCGCAGAGCTTGGAACACTCGCAACGGGCAGTAGATGGACGATGTTATGGACATGGCACAAGACCGCGTCAAGCGGTCAGAACTGGTTCACACGATGCTCGCCGGCTAAGAAGCGACAACGCTCCAGATGATTTACGGAGAATCGGCCGAGGAGTGAGTGAGTTTGGGTTGTTATGTGAGAGGGGCGGGATCGAAGAGGCGGGGCCTAGAATCAAGGTGCTGTCTCATAACATGGACAGGAACAGTGTGCTAGGGTCAGTATTCCCCTCTTTCGTTTTCATCCTTCGATTTGACGAGATGAATTATACAAATGCATTATAAGATCTGAATGAGAAGTATTTCGTTTTTCGTTTTGGATGGGTGCGGCGACTCTGAATTGTATGGTGTGAGAGATTAAAGTGACAATTTTATTGATCCGCAATCGGAAAAGTGTCGAATTTTGAATTGACGCGCTTTACAAATTCTGGCTATAACTATTGAACTCGAGATGCGTATCACATAGGGATATATTTATCGGCTTCTATGACTTTAATTTATGCTAGAAACTGATTTTATATCAGAGTTTTATGTCGAAATTCCCGTCATCAAAGACGTTTCAGACACTCAGCATCTTTTGAAAATGTAACTGGTTGTCATATTGTGGATGGTCTCTGTTCACACATTCAAGCATCAGCCAACATCAGCCAACACCATTACATTCAAAACGGTTTATTGAATAACAATCATATAACCCGACACGGTTCGAATACAGCGCGTCAACAGAGAGAGCGGTACGCGCCCAGGCCGCGCCGCGAGTGAATTGGCGCGTAGCGAATTCAGTCGAGACATGATTGCGCTCTAGCACTTGCTTGTAATTTCGCGCGTCGCGTGTTTGCTGAGCGCCTGCGCGCCCGCCGCTATCGACTGTGTAACTACTATCCGGGCCGTGTAAAAAATATATTATCATTATTATCCTGATTATGGCGTGTTTCAGAATCGGTCAAACCTCTCTTGCGTCGAAGTACGGTACGATGGACCATTGGCTGAACTTGGCCGAGAAGTTCAGCACAGCTGGAAGAACCAAGACCACTGTCTGGGGAAATGGTGGGTGTTGGCTTTCTGTGTCGGATTAGCCCAAAATTTCTTTTTCACACTCACTCGGTTTCATGCGGATTAAATCACATTCGACATCACTCTATACGATCATTCAACTTGGTTGTCACTACATTGCGGTCATTCTCTCAACAATGCGGCTATTTCTCTCATGCTTTTCATTTCTTTCATGACTTTCAATCATCGATGTTTGTTTTTATGTGCGATGCGCAATAAGTTCTTATTATTATTTTGTAGTACCAGTCGGAGTCGCGCCCTCTGGTCATAGTGGGCGGGGCCTAAAAAATGCAAACCCTGCGCGCATCAGATTCTGGCGCACACAAGGGTGTATATGTGGTGGGGTAGGCCATACCGTATACCGTGATATATATATACTAGGATACAATGTTTTGTACAATGATGTTCATCGAGACTCAATTACTTGTTTTGTTCTAGGGCTTCCCGACAAGCCCAACCACACGAGCTCGTGAGGCACTTGGCTCATCCTGATTGCGGCCAGAGCCGCTTTCTCGCGGATAATGTTCTCAAGCTTCTACATCTCCAGTCCCAAAGAGGAAAAGGGTTGAGCAAGTCTGACAAAGACAAGTGAGTGCGATTGCCAATGCTGTTTCTGACTGTTCTTTAGACTCGTTGCCGCCTCGACCCTTCTGGGCGCGAATGTGGTGACGCAGCCGTCGACGAAAGGAGCGTGGATCGTAGAGAGGTTCATGTGGCTGCCGGAGAAGAATGAGAATGAAGTGAAGGTCGACCTGGATCGCAGGGAAAACAAGGAAGAGGTATGTTTATGTTATTATTATGTCATTTAATTGTCTTGGTTTTAGTTGGTTGGTCATAGATTATTTTTGCAGAAAGAGTTTGTCGAGAAATTGATCTCTTCTCACCGAAACGAGATGAAGGAGCTTCGGGAGCGGCTTAAGTGTGAGAGTTTCGAAAAGAAGGCGGCGCAGAAGGAGCTGCTGCTGCTGAAGGAGAAAGACGAGGAGGTTGGTTCGGTTCTCACAAAACACAATGGGATGTTGATGTTGCTTTCTGAGTTAAATTCGTGTTTTAGGCGAAGCTGTCGGCAAGGCAGCTGGGCAGCGTGTGTGCCCAGTTGCGCATACAGAAGCGCGTGTCTCGGGAGGCGCTGGCCGGAAACAAGAAGCTGAGTGAGTTGCTCATCGAAGAGCGTCTGAGGCGACCGGCGAAAGCGTCCGCGGTGAGTGGTGGTATGGGAAGATGTTGATTATGTTGTTAATGAATGTTTTGTTTCAGTGGGATGTGCAGCTTCGCGCGATGCAGACTGAGACGGAAGAGCTGCGGCGGCAGCTGGCGGAGTTGACGGCGCAGCCGGCGATCCGCTCCAGTGGGCGCCGAGGACGTGGAGGAGGCCGGAATTAGGAGGAGATGGTGTATTTGGGAGGAGGACGGCGGCACGCTATGGTAGAGCCAGCAGGGGGGCGCGGCTCCCTGCAGCCTGACCCCCATATAGTTTTTGCTTTGTATTCATTGTATTATTTGCTTTTTTGCGATTTGCTTTGTATTCCTTGTAAGTAAGAAATTATTAATTTTAAATAGTTTTGAGTGGTTATGTGAGAGGGGCGGGGTAGGAAGGGGCGGGGCCTAGAATCAAGGTGGTGTTTCGTAACGCGGACACGCTAGGGTCAGCGTACTCCTCTTAAGTTTTGATCGTTCGATTTGACAGATTTGAGGAAATGGTATACATATGAAATGGGAAACAAATGGGAGAGTAGATTAACCGTTTGTCACATTGTATACGGTCTCGTTCACACATTCAAGCATCAGTAAACACTGTTACATTCAAAACCGTTTATTGAATAACAATCATAAAACCCGAAAGTAACAAAAACATGAATCGCATGGATGTAGTGACAAGGTCACACCTCACGAGTCGAAATACTTGCGCACTCTCTCCCGCGAGCGCAGATCCGCCTGGAATGAAACGTATATGAAACGTATGAGACAAGTGCAACGTACAGCTCGGATGGGTGCGGCGACTCTGGTTTGCATGGTGTGAAGGGCGATGTGAGTGGCGACTTGGAGGGAGACGCCAAGTCCAGGAGACACGAAGAGAGGGATCTGAATGGAGAGGGGTAAGCGTGGCGAGATGCGACTGTACTCACATGACTGCTCTCTCCTCGCACCACACTCATCACCACTGGAGACACAACGTCCATGGGGCAAGAACCGGCAACGCGCTGCTCCGACACAATAGACACTGGCTGGAAACACATTCTAATCATATGACAACTGAAAACATTCTTACCTACAGTACATTTCCCGATCTCCCTCTTTCTCTCTCCCTATCTCTGTTTACACATCACACGTTATTATAGTCAATAGAGGAGTAAGTTTCAATTATCATTCACTCTCTACATAGTGAAACGTATTGAATCCAATCCCCCCTCTACAACTGTGAACACCAGGGTGAGAGAAAGTCTCGCCCTGTCTCTACCACTGGCCCTCCACTCCTTCCCTCACCTTGTCCGCCTTGTGCACAGCCTCTTCCCCTCCCAGTCTTTTCAGCAAACTAGTGTTCATCTTCTTGGCCACGCCCACAGTGGAAATGCCTGTCTCCGCAGCCACGTGACAAGCCAGTCCACAGCCTGTAACAATGAGTCAGACACAGAGGCGCATTCACGTTCACAAATATGTTACCATTACTACGAAAACATAAAATGTTTCAAAGTGTTCTATAGAACCATCAAATAAAACCATGTTCAATATACTGCTGATAATGGAATGCTTGTTCGGTTTGCTACTTTACAAAATCTTCTAACCTCTCGCGTGCCATTGTCCATTGCCGTCGACTAAGATCACATCGGGGAGGCGGCTGGAAAAACCTCTTCCCCCTCCCCCTCCCTCTCTCTCTCCCGCCCCCCCCCTCTCTCCCTCTCTCTCCCTTCCCACTCACCGACCCTCCTTCTACGCCCTTTGCAGCAGCCTTGTGATCTCCCTCATTGCTAGATAGTCGGATATGTATGGAGCCGGGATGATGCAAGTATCATTTAGAGAATACAGCGGCTGAAACATTGTTCACATTATCAACGATCAAATCAAACCAATCAATACTATACGTTTAATCGATATTGTTAGCCTTTAGGTCCTGATCTTTCAGAGTAGTGAGCGTCTCCTTTATGCTGCAGAATGCAGCCCAGCCAGCGCGTGTCCTTCTGCTTATCTCTTCCCCGAGCGTGTTAGTGCCGTTGATGAGCCTGCCGAGATAGACATAGCTCTCCACAGACTCCACCAGCTCGCCGTCCAACCTTATCACTCCGTCCGGTGTGAACTGAGTGCGGATGAACTGGGTCTCTTGGCGGTTGATGCGCAGTCCGGCCTCCTTACTCGCGTCGTTCAGCTCGTTCAGCATCTGTTCAGCCTCCGACGTCGACTCAGCGAATAAGACGATGTCGTCGGCGAACCTCAGGTGGGAGAATAGCGGCCGTCGATGTACAGCGGGTGGCGGGTGTCGTTGTCAGGGACTCCTCTTGTTGACCAATCGGCAGTGGCGAACATAGAGCGGAAGACGACCTCGAGTGCGGCGGTGAAGAGCATCGGTGAGACGGTGTTGCCTTGCTTCACTCCTCGTTTCACAGGGATCTTCAACTGCCGTGAGAACAGTTTCAGTGATAGAAAGCTGTCCTCATATCAGTCGGAGAGTGCGGCCAAATATCCTTCGTCGACGCCCATCTTCTCCAAGGACTGCAGCAGGTATCCGTGGTCTACTCGGTCGAACGCCTTTTCGTAGTCGACGAAGACGAGCACAAGAGGGATCTTGTACTTTCGACGATCTGCGACACAGTCTGCACGTGGTCGGCACAGCTGTATCCAGATCGGAATCCGGCTTGCTCGATCGGCTGCTGCTCGTCCCGGTGGCGGCGGATGCGGTTGAGAAGCACCTTCGTGTACAGCTTGTACATGAGGGAGAGAAGAGCAATCGGCCTCCAATTGCCGAGCTGCTCGCGAGGTCCTTTCTTATGCAGCAGCACCAGCTTCGCCGTTCTCCAGTCGTCGCGGAGCTTCTCGCCGTTGGTAGTTGGTGAACAGCGCGGCGACGGCTCGGTGGAATCCGGCACCTCCCGCCTTCAGAATGTCGGCAGATATGCCGTCAGGACCGGGTGCCTTGCCGGTCTTCATCTGCGAGAGCGCTACTCGCACTTCAGAAGGTACAGATGTGGCCAGGCACACGGCCCAATGTTGCCGATGTTGCCATTGTTGCCACTTTTGGCAACATGGCTGTAACTTAGCTCAAAGTTGAGTAATCGTCTCATTATTGGGCTCGATTGAAAGCTGGTGATGTCATATACTCGACTGTAATGTCTTTCATATCAATATCACACTCTCAGATGGAGTCGATATCCTCTGATCGACACCCTTGTTCGCACCCAGTGCGCGCCACTCGAATTAGCATAGACGAGAGCGGCGGAGAGGCGCTGATTGCGCGCAATCGAATGCCAGTGAGCGGTCTCATTGACACTTTCCGAGGACTTCGACTCCATCTGAGAGTGTGATATTGATATGAAAGACATTACAGTCGAGTAGATGACATCACCAGCTTTCAATCGAGCCCAATAATGAGACGATTACTCAACTTTGAGCTGAGTTACAGCCATGTTGCCAAAAAAGGGAACAATGGCAACATCGGCAACATTGGGCCGTGTGCCTGGCCACATCTGTAGCACGTCAGGAACGTTTCCAGGGGTGTAGTCTCGTCTCGGCAACTGTCATTGTACAAGTCGGTGTAGAACTCGGTGGTGGTTTTCTCGATCTCCGGTCTGCTCGTCACAATTCTGGCCGGTGTCTTCAGAGCTTCCATAGTACGCTGCTTGGCCATCGCACGCTTTTTAGTCTTCAGACTCCGTCGGTTAGACGCCGTCTCGTGGAGTTTCCTCTCCCGATAAGCTCGTAGGTCGAGCGCGTACATCTGTCGAGCCTGCCTCGAGATGAGGCAGTACTCTAGATGGCGGCTAGGATCGGGGGCTATCTGCGAGCGGGTTCGCAGAAGGTCCTGGGTGCGCGTGGTGATTCGTCTCTCGTTGTGGCCGACTGCGGGAACAGAGGCCACAGTCACAGCGGCAGCCAGTGTCGACGTCAGCTCCTCGTACGTCGGGTTTAGGCCGACGTGGTGTTCATTGTAGGCGTGCGCTGCGTCTCGTTGTAATAGGATAGCTGCCGGTGTGGAGAAAGCGTACGGTCGGACCGGGATCAGTAGTCGGCATCTCAGCATGCGGTGGTCACTCCCTCGGAACGGCGGGACGACCCCCGTATCCTTCACCAGGTCCTTGCGGTTGGTGAGGATATGGTCTATCTCGGATAACGAGTTGCCATTTGGGTGTCGCCATGTCCACTTCCTGCACTCCCTCTTAGGGTAGAAGGAGTTGCAGTGGTAGAGCCGCCTCTCCTCGATCAGGTCGACAAGAGTCTCCTTGCTCGTCCTCTCTCCATATCCGTAGGGTCCGATCCGGAACTCTCCATCTTTCCGCATTCCAATCCTCGCGTTGAAGTCGCCAACGGTGAGCATCAAGTTGCCGCGGTAGGTGTCGTACGCTGCACGTACGTCGTCGTAGAACATCTCGATGTCAGCGAAGTCGGCCTGGCTGTGAGGGGCGTACAGATTGAAGACAACAACGCGCATCTTCCCGAAACGTAGACACAATACGGCCATGCGGTGCGAAAGCACCACCAAGTTGACCACATTGGCGGTCACGCGAGGGGAGACGACGAAGCCGACTCCTCCCTTCAGCCCTTCTTTCTCTCCTAGCAGAACTCCGTCTCCCATCGCACCAGCTTCTTCTTCAGTCGCTTCGTCTCCTGTACAGCCAGAATGTCGCACTTCACGTGGTCGAGGTCGTGCAGCATCGCGTTAAGGTCATCGTCGCTCGCCAGAGTCCGGGCATTCCACGTACACACGTATAGGTCCTTGGGTCCATCGTCAGTTGTCAGCATCACATCCGGAGATTGTACAGCCCTGCCTCCCCCCGAGGATCCCTCGCTGACGGAAGGGTTGGGGTTCGGCGCCGGGAACTCGGGCTTTTTCTTCGGAGACTTGTCCATAGGGTCTTCCTTTTGGAAGACAGAGTAGGCCGGGTGCTCATGGAGCGTGCAATCCCAATGACTGGCTTATGGTCTATGGGCCCTCTTGTCCGCGAAGTGGTGCGCTGCCACACAGGTTGCGCAACCACCGAACCCCCCGAAGTTACCTCCGAAGGGCTCCCCATCCGCAACCCGGGACGCGTCCGGTACCATAAGACATGGTTTCCCGCATGACAGCTCCTCGAAACCCGAAGGAATCGTAAGCTGCCCCAGGACGAAATGAAGAGGGGTAAGCGTGGCGGGATGCGACTTTCTCATACTGGACGAACACGGGCATTGCCGTTTTTTTCGTAAATGTGCTGTACGACACGCGCGAGAAAGCGGAAGTGGCGTGCGAAGTCCCGTCTCCATCGGCCACGCCCACTCTGCCCGCGAGCAGTCTGTGATCGAGTAATTGTTTGATTGTTAAGTGACTTGTTCATTCTCCCTCCCCGTAATTTCATAGCCCAGCTATCGCCTTTTGTGCGTCCCTCTCCTCTCTCTCGTTGTTGTAATGTGATATGCGTGATTTTCTCGCCCCCGCTTCCCCCGGGTCTGACCTCGCCTCCACTGGCCACGCCCACCTTGCTCTCTAGGGTATGTGAGTGATTGGTATGTGGTGAATGTACAGTACAGCTCGAGTTAGGTGATCCCTGTCCATGGACGTCCATGGACGTCCGGGGTTTTGGTGGACGTTTCTGGTGTCTCTCTCTTTACACACTCTCTCGCTTTCCTTTCGCCTCCTCCCCACAGGCATTTTATGGTCCCTGTTTGAAGGGAATGTGGGCAGTGAAAGAACTGACTTTTCGAAATGAACTTTTCATGAAACGAAACCATTACTATCAATTCTGTTTTGTTCAGAGCATCTCGAATATACCATATTTCATAGTGCTCCGATGAAGTTCACTACTGATAGAGAGAGAGTTTATCCTGAGAGTTTTTCCTAAAAGTTTATCCTGAAAATTTATCCTGAAAGTTCATCCTGGGAGTTTATCCTGGAAGTTTATCCTGAAAGTTTATCCTGTGTTGTCTTGAGTTTGTAATGAGAGTTTAGCCTGAGTTGTCCCCATATTTTATCCTGAGACTTTATCCTGAGAGTTTATTCTGAGAGTTTATCCTGAGAGATCATCCTGAGACTATATCTTAAGAGTTTATCCTGAGACTTTATCCTGAGACTTTATCCTGAGACTTTATCCTGAGAGTTTATCCTGAAACTTTACTCTGAAAGTTTATCCTGAGACTTTATCTTGAGAGATTATCCTGAGAGTTTATCCTGAGACTTTATCTTGAGGCTTCATCCTGAGAGTTTATTCTGTGTTTATCCTGAGAGTTTATCCTGAGAGATTATTCTCAGACTTTCTCTGAAAGCTTTATCTTGAGAGTTTATCCTGAGACTTTATCCTAAGACTTTATCTTGAGAGTTTATCCTGAGACTTTATCCTAAGACTTTTTCTTGAGACTTTATCCTGAGAGTTTATCCTGAAACTTTACTCTAAAAGTTTATCCTGAGACTTTATCTTGAGAGTTTATCCTGAGACTTTATCTTGAGGCTTCATCCTGAGAGTTTATTCTGTGTTTATCCTGAGAGTTTATCCTGAGAGATTATTCTCAGACTTTCTCTGAAAGTTTATCCTGAGACTTTGTCCTGAGAGTTTATCCTGAGAGTTTATCCTGAGACTTTACCCTGAGAGTTTATCCTGAGAGTTTATCCTGATTGTTTATCCTGAAAGTTCATCCTGAGACTTTATCTTGAGAGTTTATCCTGAGACTTTATTCTAAGACTTTATCTTGAGACTTTATCCTGAGAGTTCATCCTGAAACTTTACTCTGAAAGTTTATCCTGAGACTTTATCTTGAGAGTTCATCCTGAGAGTTTATCCTGAGAGTTTATCCTGAAAGTTTATCCTGAAAGTTCATCATGAGAGTTTATTCCTGAAGTTTATCCTGAAAGTTTGGCCTGTGAGAGTTTATCCTGTGTTCATCCTGAGACTTTTTCTTGAGATTTTATCCTGAGACTTTATCCGGAGAGTTTATCCTGAGACTTTACCCTGAAAGTTTATCCGGAGACTTCATCTGGAGAGTTCACCCTGAGAGTTTATCCTGTGTTTATCCTGAGAGTTTATCCTGATAGACTATCCTTAGACTTTACCCTGAAAGTTTATCCTGAGAGTTTATCCTGAGAGTTTTATCCTAACAGTTTATGCTGAGTTCTCCTGGAACTTCATCCTGAGAGTTTCACCTGAGAGTTTATCCTGATAGATTATCCTAAGATTTTACCCTGAAAGTTTATCCTGAAAGTTTATCCTGAGACTTTATCCTAAGAGTTTATCCTGAGAGTTTATCCTGAGAGTTTATTCTGAGAGTTTATCCTAAGAGTTTATGCTGAGTTCTCCTGGAACTTCATCCTGAGAGTTTCACCTGAGAGTTTATCTTGATAGAGTATCCTAAGACTTTACCCTGAAAGTTTTTCCTGAAAGTTTATCCTGAGACTTTATCCTAAGAGTTTATCCTGAGAGTTTATCCTGAGAGTTTATTCTGAAAGTTTATCCTGAAAGTTCATTCTGAGAGTTTATCCTGGAAGTTTATCCTGAAAGTTTATTCTGTGTTGTCTTGAGTTTGTAATGAGAGTTTATCCTGAGTTGTTCTGAGATTTTATCCTGAGACTTTATCCTGAGTGTTTATCCTGAGAGATCATCCTCAGACTTTACTCTGAAAGTTTATCCTGAGACTTTATCCTAAGAGTTTATCCTGAGATTTTATTCTGAAAGTTTATCCTGAAAGTTCATCCTGGGAGTTTATCCTGGAAGTTTATCCTGAAAGTTTATCTTGTGGAGACTTTATCTTGAGGCTTCATCCTGAGAGTTTATCCTGTGTTTATTCTGAGAGTTTATCCTGAGAGATTATTCTCAGACTTTCTCTGAAAGTTTATTCTGAGACTTTATCCTTAAAGTTTATCCTGAGAGTTTATCCTGAAAGTTCATCCTGGGAGTTTATCCTGGAAGTTTATCCTGAAAGTTTACCCTGTGTTGTCTTGAGTTTGTAATGAGAGTATATCCTGAGTTGTCCTAAGATTTTATCCTGAGAGTTTATGCTGAGAGTTTATCCTGAAAGTTTATCCTGAAAGTTTATCCTGAAAGTTCATCCTGAGAGTTTATCCTGGAAGTTTATCCTGAGACTTTATCTTGAGACTTTATCCTGAGAGTTTATCCTGAGAGTTTATCCTGAAAGTTTATCCTGAGAGTTTTTTTTTCTGAGAGTTTGTCCTGAAAGTTTATCCTGAGAGTTTATCCTGTGTTTATTCTGAGAGTTTATCCTGAGAGATTATCCTCAGACTTTCTCTGAAAGTTTATCCTGAGACTTTATCCTGAGAGTTTATCCTGAGAATTTATCCTGAGAGTTTATCCTGAAAGTTTATCCTGGAAGTTTATCCTGAGAGTTTATCCTGAAAGTTTATCCTGGGAGTTTATCCTGGAAGTTTATCCTGTGTTTATCCTGAGACTTTATCTTGAGGCTTCATCCTGAGAGTTTATCCTGTGTTTATCCTGAGAGGTTATCCTGAGAGATTATTCTCAGACTTTCTCTGAAAGTTTATTCTGAGACTTTATCCTTAGAGTTTATCCTGAGAGTTTATCCTGAAAGTTCATCCTGGGAGTTTATCCTGGAAGTTTATCCTGAAAGTTTATTCTGTGTTGTCTTGAGTTTGTAATGAGAGTATATCCTGAGTTGTCCTAAGATTTTATCCTGAGACTTTATCCTGAGAGTTTATCCTGAGAGTTTATCCTAAGAGTTTATCCTGAAAGTTTATCCTGAGAGTTTATTCTGAAAGTTTATCCTGAAAGTTCATCCTGGGAGTTTATCCTGGAAGTTTATTCTGAAAGTTTATCTTGTGGAGACTTTATCTTGAGGCTTCATCCTGAGAGTTTATCCTGTGTTCATCCTGAGAGATTATTCTCTGACTTTCTCTGAAAGTTTGTTCTGAAAGTTTTTCCTGAAAGTTTATTCTGGAAGTTTATCCTGAAAGTTCTGCCTGAGAGTTCATCCTGGAAGTTTATCCTGAAAGTTTATCCTGTGTTGTCTTCAGTTTGTACTGAGAGTTTATCCTGAGTTGTCCTGAGATTTTATCCTGAAAGTTTCTTCTGAAAGTTTATCCTAAGAGTTTATGCTGAGTTGTCCTGAGGCTTCATCCTGAGAGTTTATCCTGTGTTTATCCTGAAAGTTCATCCTGAGAGATTATTCTCAGACTTCACCCTGAGAGTTTATCCTGAGAGTTATTCCTGATAGTTTATCCTGAGAGTTTATCCTGAGATTTTATCCTGAGACTTTATCCTGAGAGTTTATCCTGAGAGTTTATCCTGAGAGTTTATCCTAAGAGTTTATCCTGAAAGTTTATCCTGAGAGTTTATCTTGAGAGTTTATCCTGAGAGTTTGTCCTGAGAGTTTATCCTGAGACTTTATCCTGAAAGTTTATCCTGAGACTTTACCCTGAAAGTTTATCCTGAGACTTTATCCTGAGACTTTATCCTGAGAGTTTATCCTGAGAGTTTATCCTGAAAGTTTATCCTGAGAGTTTATCCTGTGCTTATCCTGAGAGTTTATCCTGAGAGATTATCCTCGGACTTTCTCTGAAAGTTTATCCTGAGACTTTATCCTGAGAGTTTATCTTGAGAGTTTATCCTGAGAGTTTATCCTGAAAGTTTATCCTGAGAGTTTATCCTGTGTTTATCCTGAGAGTTTATCCTGAGAGATTATCCTCAGACTTTCTCTGAAAGTTTATCCTGAGACTTTATCCTGAGACTTTATCCTGAGAGTTTATCCTGAGAGTTTATCCTAAGAGTTTACTCTGAAAGTTTATCCTGAAAGTTTATCCTGAAAGTTCATCCTGAGAGTTCATCCTGGAAGTTTATCCTGAAAGTTTCACCTGAGAGTTTATCTTGATAGAGTATCCTAAGACTTTACCCTGAAAGTTTATCCTGAAAGTTTATCCTGAGACTTTATCCTAAGAGTTTATCCTGAGAGTTTATCCTGAGAGTTTATTCTGAAAGTTTATCCTGAAAGTTCATTCTGAGAGTTTATCCTGGAAGTTTATCCTGAAAGTTTATTCTGTGTTGTCTTGAGTTTGTAATGAGAGTTTATCCTGAGTTGTTCTGAGATTTTATCCTGAGACTTTATCCTGAGTGTTCATCCTGAGAGATCATCCTCAGACTTTACTCTGAAAGTTTATCCTGAGACTTTATCCTAAGAGTTTATCCTGAGATTTTATTCTGAAAGTTTATCCTGAAAGTTCATCCTGGGAGTTTATCCTGGAAGTTTATCCTGAAAGTTTTTTCTTGTGGAGACTTTATCTTGAGGCTTCATCCTGAGAGTTTATCCTGTGTTTATTCTGAGAGTTTATCCTGAGAGATTATTCTCAGACTTTCTCTGAAAGTTTATTCTGAGACTTTATCCTTAGAGTTTATCCTGAGAGTTTATCCTGAAAGTTCATCCTGGGAGTTTATCCTGGATGTTTATCCTGAAAGTTTATCCTGTGTTGTCTTGAGTTTGTAATGAGAGTATATCCTGAGTTGTCCTAAGATTTCATCCTGAGAGTTTATGCTGAAAGTTTATCCTGAAAGTTCATCCTGAGAGTTTATCCTGGAAGTTTATCCTGAGACTTTATCTTGAGACTTTATCCTGAGAGTTTATCCTGAGAGTTTATCCTGAAAGTTTATCCTGAGGGTTTTTTTTCCTGAGAGTTTGTCCTGAAAGTTTATCCTGAGAGTTTATCCTGAGAGTTTATCCTGAGAGTTTATCCTGAGAGTTTATCCTGAAAGTTTATCCTGAAAGTTTATCCTGAAAGTTCATCCTGGGAGTTTATCCTGGAAGTTTATCCTGAAAGTTTATCCTGTGTTGTCTTGAGTTTGTAATGAGAGTATATCCTGAGTTGTCCTAAGATTTTATCCTGAGATTTTATCCTGAGACTTTATCCTGAGACTTTATCCTGAGACTTTATCCTGAGAGTTTATCCTGAGAGTTTATCCTGAAAGTTTATCCTGAGAGTTTATCCTGTGTTTATCCTGAGACTTTATCTTGAGGCTTCATCCTGAGAGTTTATCCTGTGTTTATCCTGAGAGTTCATCCTGAGAGATTATCCTGAAAGTTTATCCTGGGAGTTTATCCTGGAAGTTTATCCTGAGAGTTTATCCTGAAAGTTTATCCTGGGAGTTTATCCTGGAAGTTTATCCTGTGTTTATCCTGAGACTTTATCTTGAGGCTTCATCCTGAGAGTTTATCTTGTGTTTATCCTGAGAGGTTATCCTGAGAGATTATTCTCAGACTTTCTCTGAAAGTTTATTCTGAGACTTTATCCTTAGAGTTTATCCTGAGAGTTTATCCTGAAAGTTCATCCTGGGAGTTTATCCTGGAAGTTTATCCTGAAAGTTTATCCTGTGTTGTCTTGAGTTTGTAATGAGAGTATATCCTGAGTTGTCCTAAGATTTTATCCTGAGACTTTATCCTGAGAGTTTATCCTGAGAGTTTATCCTAAGAGTTTATCCTGAAAGTTTATCCTGAGAATTTATTCTGAAAGTTTATCCTGAAAGTTCATCCTGGGAGTTTATCCTGGAAGTTTATTCTGAAAGTTTATCTTGTGGAGACTTTATCTTGAGGCTTCATCCTGAGAGTTTATCCTGTGTTTATCCTGAGAGTTTATCGTGAGAGATTATTCTCAGACTTTTTTCTGAAAGTTTATTCTGAAAGTTTTTCCTGAAAGTTTATCCTGGAAGTTTATCCTGAAAGTTCTGCCTGAGAGTTCATCCTGGAAGTTTATCCTGAAAGTTTATCCTGTGTTGTCTTCAGTTTGTACTGAGAGTTTATCCTGAGTTGTCCTGAGATTTTATCCTGAAAGTTTCTTCTGAAAGTTTATCCTAAGAGTTTATGCTGAGTTGTCCTGAGGCTTCATCCTGAGAGTTTATCCTAAGTTTATCCTGAAAGTTCATCCTGAGAGATTATTCTCAGACTTCACAATGAGAGTTTATCCTGAGAGTTATTCCTGATAGTTTATCCTGAGAGTTTATCCTGAGATTTTATCCTGAGACTTTATCCTGAGAGTTCATCCTGAGAGTTTATCCTGAGAGTTTATCCTAAGAGTTTATCCTGAAAGTTTATCCTGAGAGTTTATCTTGAGAGTTTATCCTGAGAGTTTGTCCTGAGAGTTTATCCTGAGACTTTATCCTGAAAGTTTATCCTGAGACTTTACCCTGAAAGTTTATCCTGAGACTTTATCCTGAGACTTTATCCTGAGAGTTTATCCTGAGAGTTTATCCTAAAAGTTTATCCTGAGAGTTTATCCTGTGCTTATCCTGAGAGTTTATCCTGAGAGATTATCCTCGGACTTTCTCTGAAAGTTTATCCTGAGACTTTATCCTGAGAGTTTATCTTGAGAGTTTATCCTGAGAGTTTATCCTGAAAGTTTATCCTGAGAGTTTATCCTGTGTTTATCCTGAGAGTTTATCCTGAGAGATTATCCTCAGACTTTCTCTGAAAGTTTATCCTGAGACTTTATCCTGAGAGTTTATCCTGAGAGTTTATCCTAAGAGTTTACCCTGAAAGTTTATCCTGAAAGTTTATCCTGAAAGTTCATCCTGAGAGTTCATCCTGGAAGTTTATCCTGAAAGTTTATCTTGTGTTGTCTGGAGTTTGTAATGAGAGTTTATCCTGAGTTGTCCTGAGATTTTATCCTGAGACTTCATCCTGAGAGTTTTTCCTGAGAGTTTATGCTGAGAGTTTATTCTGAGAGTTTATCCTGAAATTTTATCCTGAAAGTTCATCCTTAGAGTTTATTCTGAAAGTTTTTTTTCTGAAAGTTTATCCTTTATCTTGAGGGAGAATTCATCCTGAGAGTTTATCCTGAGAGTTTATCCTGAAAGTTTATCCTGGGAGTTTATCCTGAGAGTTTATCCTGTGTTTATCCTGAGAGTTTATCCTGAGAGATTATTCTCAGACTTTCTCTGAAAGTTTATCCTGAGTCTTTATCCTGAGAGTTTATCCTGAAAGTTTATCCTGGGAGTTTATCCTGAAAGTTTATCCTGTGTTTATCCTGAGACTTTATCTTGAGGCTTCATCCTGAAAGTTTATCCTGTGTTGTCTTGAGTTTGTAATAAGAGTATATCCTGAGTTGTCCTGAGATTTTATCCTGAGACTTTATCCTGAGAGTTTATCCTGAGAGTTTATCCTGAGAGTTTATTCTAAGAGTTTATCCTGAAAGTTTATCCTGAGAGTTTATCTTGAGAGTTTATCCTGAGAGTTTGTCCTGAGAGTTTATCCTGAGACTTTATCGTGAAAGTTTATCCTGAGACTTTACCCTGAAAGTTTATCCTGAGACTTTATCCTGAGACTTTATCCTGAGAGTTTATCCTGAGAGTTTATCCTGAAAGTTTATCTTGAGAGTTTATCCTGTGTTTATCCTGAGAGTTTATCCTGAGAGATTATCCTCAGACTTTCTCTGAAAGTTTATCCTGAGACTTTATCCTGAGAGTTTATCCTGAGAGTTTATCCTAAGAGTTTACCCTGAAAGTTTATCCTGAAAGTTTATCCTGAAAGTTCATCCTGAGAGTTCATCCTGGAAGTTTATCCTGAAAGTTTATCTTGTGTTGTCTGGAGTTTGTAATGAGAGTTTATCCTGAGTTGTCCTGAGATTTTATCCTGAGACTTCATCGTGAGAGTTTATCCTGAGAGTTTATGCTGAGAGTTTATTCTGAGAGTTTGTCCTGAAATTTTATCCTGAAAGTTTATCCTTAGAGTTTATTCTGAAAGTTTTTTTTCTGAAAGTTTATCCTTTATCCTGAGGGAGAATTTATCCTGAGAGTTTATCCTGAGAGTTTATCCTGAAAGTTTATCCTGGGAGTTTATCCTGGAAGTTTGTCCTGTGTTTATCCTGAGACTTTATCTTGAGGCTTCATCCTGAGAGTTTATCCTGTGTTTGACCTGAGAGTTTATCCTGAGAGATTATTCTTAGACTTTCTCTGAAAGTTTATCCTGAGTCTTTATCCTGAGAGTTTATCCTGAAAGTTTATCCTGAAAGTTTATCCTGAAAGTTTATCCTGGGAGTTTATCCTGGAAGTTTATCCTGAAAGTTTATCCTGTGTTGTCTTGAGTTTGTAATGAGAGTATATCCTGAGTTGTCCTAAGATTTTATCCTGAGATTTTATCCTGAGACTTTATCCTGAGACTTTATCCTGAGATTATCCTCAGACTTTCTCTGAAAGTTTATCCTGAGACTTCATCCAGCGAGATTATCCTCAGACTTTCTCTGAAAGTTTATCCTGAGACTTTATCCTGAGAGTTTATCCTGAGAGTTTATTCTGAGAGTTTATCTTGAGAGTTTATCCTGAGAGTTTATCCTGAAAGTTTATCCTGAGACTTTATCCTGAGAGTTTATCCTGAGAGTTTATCCTGAGAGTTTATCCTGAGAGTTTATCCTGGAAGTTTATCCTGAAAGTTCATCCTGAGAGTTTATCCTGGAAGTTTAGCCTGAATGTTTGTCCTGAGAGTTTATCCTGAGAGTTTATCCTGAAAGTTTATCCTGAAAGTTCATCCTGAGAGTTTATTCTGGATTTTTTTTTCTGAAAGTTTATCCTGTGTTGTCTTGAGTTTGTAATGAGTATTTTAGCCTGAGTTCACCTGAGATTTTATCCTGAGACTTTTTCCTGAGAGTTTATCCTGAGAGTTTATCCTGAGAGTTTATCCTGTAAGTTTATCCTGAGAGTTTATTCTGTGTTTGTCCTGAGACTTTATCTTGAGGCTTCATCCTGAGAGTTTATCCTGTGTTTATCCTGAGAGTTTATCCTGAGAGATTATCCTCAGACTTTCTCTGAAAGTTTATCCTGAGACTTCATCCTGCGAGATTATCCTCAGACTTTCTCTGAAAGTTTATCCTGAGACTTTATCCTGAGAGTTTATCCTGAGAGTTTATCCTGAGAGTTTATCTTGAGAGTTTATCCTGAGAGTTTATCCTGAAAGTTTATCCTGAGACTTTATCCTGAGAGTTTATCCTGAGAGTTTATCCTGAGAGTTTATCCTGAGAGTTTATCCTGAAAGTTTATCCTGAAAGTTCATCCTGAGAGTTTATCCTGGAAGTTTAGCCTGAATGTTTATCCTGTGTTGTCTAGAGTTTATCCTGAGTTGTCCTGAGATTTTATCCTGAGACTTTATCCTGAGAGTTTATCCTGAGAGAAAAAAAGAGAGTTTATCCTGAAAGTTTATCCTGAGAAATTATTCTGTGTTTATCCTGAGACTTTATCTTGAGGCTTCATCCTGAAAGTTTATCCTGAGACTTTATCCTGAGAGTTTATCCTGAGAGTTTATTCTGAGAGTTTTTCCTGATAGTTTATCCTGAGAGTTTATCCTGAAAGTTTATCCTGAAAGTTCATCCTGAGAGTTTATTCTGGAAGTTTATCCTGAATGTTTATCCTGTGTTGTCTAGAGTTTATCCTGAGTTGTCCTGAGATTTTATCCTGAGACTTTATCCTGAGAGTTTATCCTGAGAGTTCATCCTGAAAGTTTATCCTGAGAGATTATCCTGTGTTTATCCTGAGAGTTTATCCTGAGAGATTATCCTCAGACTTTCTCTGAAAGTTAATCCTGAGACTTTATCCTGAGAGATTATCCTCAGACTTTCTCTGAAAGTTTATCCTGAGACTTTATCCTGAGACTTTATCCTGAGAGTTTATCCTGAGAGTTTATCTTGAGAGTTTATCCTGAGAGTTTTTTCTGTGTTTATCCTGAGACTTTATCTTGAGGCTTCATCCTGAAAGTTTATCCTGAGACTTTATCCTGAGAGTTTATCCTGAGAGTTTATCCTGAGAGTTTATTCTGAAAGTTTATCCTGAAAGTTCATCCTGAGAGTTTATTCTGGAAGTTTTTTTTTCTGAAAGTTTATCCTGTGTTGTCTTGAGTTTGTAATGAGAGTTTATCCTGAGTTCACCTGAGATTTTATCCTGAGACTTTTTCCTGAGAGTTTATCCTGAGAGTTTATCCTGAGAGTTTATCCTGAGAGTTTATCCTGAAAGTTTATCCTGAAAGTTCATCCTGAGAGTTTATCCTGGAAGTTTATCCTGAATGTTTATCCTGTGTTGTCTAGAGTTTATCCTGAGTTGTCCTGAGATTTTATCCTGAGACTTTATCCTGAGAGTTTATCCTGAGAGTTCATCCTGAAAGTTTATCCTGAGAGTTTATCCTGTGTTTATCCTGAGAATTTATCCTGAGAGATTATCCTCAGACTTTCTCTGAAAGTTTATCCTGAGACTTTATCCTGAGAGATTATCCTCAGACTTTCTCTGAAAGTTGATCCTGAGACTTTATCCTGAGAGTTTATCCTGAGAGTTTGTCCTGAGAGTTTATCTTGAGAGTTTATCCTGAGAGTTTATCCTGAAAGTTTATCCTGTGTTGTCTAGAGTTTATCCTGAGTTGTCCTGAGATTTTATCCTGAGACTTTATCCTGAGAGTTTATCCTGAGAGTTCATCCTGAAAGTTTATCCTGAGAGTTTATCCTGTGTTTATCCTGAGAGTTTATCCTGAGAGATTATCCTCAGACTTTCTCTGAAAGTTTATCCTGAGACTTTATCCTGAGACTTTATCCTGAGAGTTTATCCTGAGAGTTTATCTTGAGAGTTTATCCTGAGAGTTTTTTCTGTGTTTATCCTGAAACTTTATCTTGAGGCTTCATCCTGAAAGTTTATCCTGAGACTTTATCCTGAGAGTTTATCCTGAGAGTTTATCCTGAGAGTTTATCCTGAGAGTTTATCCTGAAAGTTTATCCTGAAAGTTCATCCTGAGAGTTTATTCTGGAAGTTTTTTTTTTCTGAAAGTTTATCCTGTGTTGTCTTGAGTTTGTAATGAGAGTTTATCCTGAGTTCACCTGAGATTTTATCCTGAGACTTTTTCCTGAGAGTTTATCCTGAGAGTTTATCCTGAGAGTTTATCTTGAGAGTTTATCCTGAGAGTTTATCCTGAAAGTTTATCCTGAGACTTTATCCTGAGAGTTTATCCTGAGAGTTTATCCTGAGAATTTATCCTGAGAGTTTATCCTGAGAGTTTATTCTGAGAGTTTATCCTGATAGTTTATCCTGAGAGTTTATCCTGAAAGTTTATCCTGAGAGTTTATCCTGAAAGTTTATCCTGAAAGTTCATCCTGAGAGTTTATTCTGGAAGTTTATCCTGAATGTTTATCCTGTGTTGTCTAGAGTTTATCCTGAGTTGTCCTGAGATTTTATTCTGAGACTTTATCCTGAGAGTTTATCCTGAGAGTTCATCCTGAAAGTTTATCCTGAGAGATTATCCTGTGTTTATCCTGAGAGTTTATCCTGAGAGATTATCCTCAGACTTTCTCTGAGAGTTTATCCTGAGAGTTTATCCTGAAAGTTTATCCTGTGTTGTCTAGAGTTTATCCTGAGTTGTCCTGAGATTTTATCCTGAGAGTTTATCCTGAGAGTTTATCTTGAGAGTTTATCCTGAGAGTTTTTTTTGTGTTTATCCTGAGACTTTATCTTGAGGCTTCATCCTGAAAGTTTATCCTGAGACTTTATCCTGAGAGTTTATCCTGAGAGTTTTACCTGAGAGTTTATCCTGAGTGTTTATCCTGAAAGTTTATCCTGAAAGTTCATCCTGAGAGTTTATTCTGGAAGTTTTTTTTTCTGAAAGTTTATCCTGTGTTGTCTTGAGTTTGTAATGAGAGTTTATCCTGAGTTCACCTGAGATTTTATCCTGAGACTTTTTCCTGAGAGTTTATCCTGAGAGTTTATCCTGAGAGTTTATCCTGAGAGTTTATCCTGAAAGTTTATCCTGAAAGTTCATCCTGAGAGTTTATCCTGGAAGTTTATCCTGAATGTTTATCCTGTGTTGTCTAGAGTTTATCCTGAGTTGTCCTGAGATTTTATCCTGAGACTTTATCCTGAGAGTTTATCCTGAGAGTTCATCCTGAAAGTTTATCCTGAGAGTTTATCCTGTGTTTATCCTGAGAGTTTATCCTGAGAGATTATCCTCAGACTTTCTCTGAAAGTTTATCCTGAGACTTTATCCTGAGAGATTATCCTCAGACTTTCTCTGAAAGTTTATCCTGAGACTTTATCCTGAGAGTTTATCCTGAGAGTTTATCCTGAGAGTTTTTCTTGAGAGTTTATCCTGAGAGTTTATCCTGAAAGTTTATCCTGAGACTTTATCCTGAGAGTTTATCCTGAAAGTTTATCCTGAGAGTTTATTCTGTGTTTGTCCTGAGACTTTATCTTGAGGCTTCATCCTGAGAGTTTATCCTGTGTTTATCCTGAGAGTTTATCCTGAGAGATTATCCTCAGACTCTCTCTGAAAGTTTATCCTGAGACTTCATCCTGCGAGATTATCCTCAGACTTTCTCTTAAAGTTTATCCTGAGACTTTATCCTGAGAGTTTATCCTGAGAGTTTATCCTGAGAGTTTATCTTGAGAGTTTATCCTGAGAGTTTATCCTGAAAGTTTATCCTGAGACTTTATCCTGAGAGTTTATCCTGAGAGTTTATCCTGAGAGTTTATCCTGAGAGTTTAACCTGAAAGTTTATCCTGAAAGTTCATCCTGAGAGTTTATCCTGGAAGTTTAGCCTGAATGTTTATCCTGTGTTGTCTAGAGTTTATCCTGAGTTGTCCTGAGATTTTATCCTGAGACTTTATCCTGAGAGTTTATCCTGAGAGAAAAAAAGAGAGTTTATCCTGAAAGTTTATCCTGAGAGTTTATTCTGTGTTTATCCTGAGACTTTATCTTGAGGCTTCATCCTGAAAGTTTATCCTGAGACTTTATCCTGAGAGTTTATCCTAAGAGTTTATCCTGAGAGTTTATCCTGAGAGTTTATCCTGAAAGTTTATCCTGAAAGTTCATCCTGAGAGTTTATTCTGGAAGTTTATCCTGAATGTTTATCCTGTGTTGTCTAGAGTTTATCCTGAGTTGTCCTGAGATTTTATCCTGAGACTTTATCCTGAGAGTTTATCCTGAGAGTTCATCCTGAAAGTTTATCCTGAGAGTTTATCCTGTGTTTATCCTGAGAGTTTATCCTGAGAGATCATCCTCAGACTTTCTCTGAAAGTTAATCCTGAGACTTTATCCTGAGAGATTATCCTCAGACTTTCTCTGAAAGTTTATCCTGAGACTTTATCCTGAGAGTTTATCCTGAGAGTTTATCCTGAGAGTTTATCTTGAGAGTTTATCCTGAGAGTTTATTCTGTGTTTATCCTGAGACTTTATCTTGAGGCTTCATCCTGAAAGTTCATCCTGAGACTTTATTCTGAGAGTTTATCCTGAGAGTTTATCCTGAGAGTTTATCCTGAGAGTTTATCCTGAAAGTTTATCCTGAAAGTTCATCCTGAGAGTTTTGAGCGCACCCAAGATCGTCACCAAGTACACGTAATCATAACATTATTTATTTGCAATACATTGTTATTTCATATTCATGCGATTATTGAAGTGGTTGAGGTACAGGAGTTGGACGAGGGTTACGGTAGATAGAGCCGCACGGTGATGATGTACTTGTAGAAGAAGCGGGATACTGTAGCGTATTCTTGGTTCCAGTGAGTGGTTACGGTAGCTCTCGTCGGGAATCCACCAGCGACGGAGACTTGATGCGGTAGGAGTGCGGGCCCCCGGAATCCACCGGGTTGCATGGCCATACAACGCACGCAGCGCCTCGGAATCCACCGGGCAATCTGCTGCTGAAGAAGGGGAAGAAGGGACGCTCAGTGCAGAACCTCTGCGATACTGGCGTGGTCATATTCCGGTTCACTCCACTGCGAACACATTCTTTTGCATTTAATCCGCTGTACTACTCGTAATTTATCATAGTGTGTTCGGTTTACATTTACCCTGATTTACATTCAGATGTCGATCCACTTCATTCGATTCATTGATTTATCGCATCCACTCACTGCGCCTGACGGTCGCAAGTCGGATAAGTGAGGATAAGTGTTTTGATTGCATCCCGGATGAGCTTTTATACTCTCCGGATGGGTTACGGTCATGTATTTGAATGTAGTCGGTCCGGGACCATCAATGCCGTTCAATTCTGATTTAAATAATACGGATTCCGGCATTGACAAATATTCCCGGTCAATTGTGGTCGCATTGCCATTTGATGACTCCGCCCATCTCTTCTGGCGGGAGAATTTCGTCTTTCCCAGGTTGTGTTAATTGGGTGTTATCGATTGATTATCGATTCTAATTAATTACTAGTAATTCCAAAGTATTCGTACATATTTATTATGTAGTCACACACTCATTCTCTTAGTCTTTTATGTGTTTGCATCGCGTCCGCGACATTCCCGGCCTGACATTTTTTGATGTGTCTTCCGTTCTCGATTTGTGTTCTTGTTTTGATTTATATTATTTTTCATATTTTGTAATTTAATGATTTCGTATTTGGTCATATTCTAGTTCGTTCCATTTATATTGATTCGTATTCTTTCAGGTCGTAAACCAAAGAAAGGCCGATGATGATGGGCCATCATCCCGCCGGACTTGTTGGAGCTGCGCTGCAGCTTCTTCATCTACAACCTGTTCATCTGCCACCTCAACTTCAAGAAGGGTAAGCCGACTTTATTCTTCTCATTCATTTGATGATTTCATTTTGTTGACATGATTATGTTTATGTGGATGTTGGTCAATTTAGTTCGTTTGAAACATTTAGTTTGTGCGGTTTTATTCTAAATTCATTAAGCGATTTAATTCATTTGTCTTGAAGTTGATTGCTTCTAGCGCTGCCTACTATCAGGCTCTTGTTTCTTTGGGATATTTAAATGTTGTTAGATGGTTCGTTGGGATATTAGATTATTTCATGATAATAATTTATCTTGTTGTTTTTATTTATTCATTTCATTTAGATTCCGTGCTGGCGCTGGTCTCTTCGCCGCAAGAACTCCTGCCGTCGATGGACTACGGGAAGGGCAACGTCATGTCGACGAAGAAGGGGCGCCACCGTAGAGGGGAGCAGCAAGAACAACTGCGGCGCCGTCACTGTCGAAGGCGACAGTCATGACGTACAGGTAAGTTCGTCCCTCGATTCCTTTTCCACAATACATTCTATTGATGTTCCGTTAGTTATTGTAGGCGTGTAACCACGCCACATATAATGCAATAAAATACTTTATAGTTGTATTTGTTATATTTATTCTTTGAAACTGTTATAGTTTTTGTTGTTTGTTTCCTGTTTGATTCTTCATGGCTTCGTTCCGCCGGAACGATAGCTAATTATTTTGGTATTAGATTTCGATGTGCTTCATTATGCTTGCTGCTGTTTTGAAGTTGCTGCTTGTTTCTCGCAAATTTTGAAACGATGCACTTTCGTGACGTCTGGATTCAGTGGTTCAGTGGTGGCCGTATTTTATTCATGATTCTGATTTCAGGGTTCGATTCTGGCTCGGACTCGATGCACCATGAGCGCACCCAAGATCGTCACCAAGTACACGTAATCATAACATTATTTATTTGCAATACATTGTTATTTCATATTCATGCGATTATTGAAAAGGTTGAGGTACAGGAGTTGGACGAGGGTTACGGTAGATAGAGCCGCACGGTGATGATGTACTTGTAGAAGAAGCGGGATACTGTAGCGTATTCTTGGTTCCAGTGAGTGGTTACGGTAGCTCTCGTCGGGAATCCACCAGCGACGGAGACTTGATGCGGTAGGAGTGCGGGCCCCCGGAATCCACCGGGTTGCATGGCCATACAACGCACGCAGCGCCTCGGAATCCACCGGGCAATCGGCTGCTGAAGAAGGGGAAGAAGGGACGCTCAGTGCAGAACCTCTGCGATACTGGCGTGGTCATATTCCGGTTCACTCCACTGCGAACACATTCTTTTGCATTTAATCCGCTGTACTACTCGTAATTTATCATAGTGTGTTCGGTTTACATTTACCCTGATTTACATTCAGATGTCGATTCACTTCATTCGATTCATTGATTTATCGCATCCACTCACTGCGCCTGACGGTCGCAAGTCGGATAAGTGAGGATAAGTGTTTTGATTGCATCCCGGATGAGCTTTTATACTCTCCGGATGGGTTACGGTCATGTATTTGAATGTAGTCGGTCCGGGACCATCAATGCCGTTCA
The DNA here is from genome assembly GCA_963966185.1 of Rhabditoides inermis. Classification (NCBI taxonomy): domain Eukaryota; kingdom Metazoa; phylum Nematoda; class Chromadorea; order Rhabditida; family Rhabditidae; genus Rhabditoides; species Rhabditoides inermis. Next base: position 8,442 of record CAWZYM010000296.1, on the reverse strand, counting down.
ATTCTGATTTAAATAATACGGAATCCGGCATTGACAAATATTCCCGGTCAATTGTGGTCGCATTGCCATTTGATGACTCCGCCCATCTCTTCTGGCGGGAGAATTTCGTCTTTCCCAGGTTGTGTTAATTGGGTGTTATCGATTGATTATCGATTCTAATTAATTACTAGTAATTCCAAAGTATTCGTACATATTTATTATGTAGTCACACACTCATTCTCTTAGTCTTTTATGTGTTTGCATCGCGTCCGCGACATTCCCGGCCTGACATTTTTTGATGTGTCTTCCGTTCTCGATTTGTGTTCTTGTTTTGATTTATATTATTTTTCATATTTTGTAATTTATTGATTTCGTATTTGGTCATATCCTAGTTCGTTCCATTTATATTGATTCGTATTCTTTCAGGTCGTAAACCAAAGAAAGGCCGATGATGATGGGCCATCATCCCGCCGGACTTGTTGGAGCTGCGCTGCAGCTTCTTCATCTACAACCTGTTCATCTGCCACCTCAACTTCAAGAAGGGTAAGCCGACTTTATTCTTCTCATTCATTTGATGATTTCATTTTGTTGACATGATTATGTTTATGTGGATGTTGGTCAATTTAGTTCGTTTGAAACATTTAGTTTGTGCGGTTTTATTCTAAATTCAATAAGCGATTTAATTCATTTGTCTTGAAGTTGATTGCTTCTAGCGCTGCCTACTATCAGGCTCTTGTTTCTTTGGGATATTTAAATGTTGTTAGATGGTTCGTTGGGATATTAGATTATTTCATGATAATAATTTCTCTTGTTGTTTTTATTTATTCATTTCATTTAGATTCCGTGCTGGCGCTGGTCTCTTCGCCGCAAGGACTTCTGCCGTCGATGGACTACGGGAAGGGCAACGTCATGTCGACGAAGAAGGGGCGCCACCGTAGAGGGGAGCAGCAAGAACAACTGCGGCGCCGTCACTGTCGAAGGCGACAGTCATGACGTACAGGTAAGTTCGTCCCTCGATTCCTTTTCCACAATACATTCTATTGATGTTCCGTTAGTTATTGTAGGCGTGTAACCACGCCACATATAATGCGATAAAATACTTTATAGTTGTATTTGTTATATTTATTCTTTGAAACTGTTATAGTTTTTGTTGTTTGTTTCCTGTTTGATTCTTCATGGCTTCGTTCCGCCGGAACGATAGCTAATTATTTTGGTATTAGATTTCGATGTGCTTCATTAGGCACGCTGCTGTTTTGAAGTTGCTGCTTGTTTCTCGCAAATTTTGAAACGATGCACTTTCGTGACGTCTGGATTCAGTGGTTCAGTGGTGGCCGTATTTTATTCATGATTCTGATTTCAGGGTTCGATTCTGGCTCGGACTCGATGCACCATGAGCGCACCCAAGATCGTCACCAAGTACACGTAATCATAACATTATTTATTTGCAATACATTGTTATTTCATATTCATGCGATTATTGAAGTGGTTGAGGTACAGGAGTTGGACGAGGGTTACGGTAGATAGAGCCGCACGGTGATGATGTACTTGTAGAAGAAGCGGGATACTGTAGCGTATTCTTGGTTCCAGTGAGTGGTTACGGTAGCTCTCGTCGGGAATCCACCAGCGACGGAGACTTGATGCGGTAGGAATGCGGGCCCCCGGAATCCACCAGGTTGCATGGCCATACAACGCACGCAGCGCCTCGGAATCCACCGGGCAATCGGCTGCTGAAGAAGGGACGCTCAGTGCAGAACCTCTGCGATACTGGCGTGGTCATATTCCGGTTCACTCCACTGCGAACACATTCTTTTGCATTTAATCCGCTGTACTACTCGTAATTTATCATAGTGTGTTCGGTTTACATTTACCCTGATTTACATTCAGATGTCGATCCACTTCATTCGATTCATTGATTTATCGCATCCACTCACCGCGCCTGACGGTCGCAAGTCGGATAAGTGAGGATAAGTGTTTTGATTGCATCCCGGATGAGCTTTTATACTCTCCGGATAGGTTACGGTCATGTATTTGAATGTAGTCGGTCCGGGACCATCAATGCCGTTCAATTCTGATTTAAATAATACGGATTCCGGCATTGACAAATATTCCCGGTCAATTGTGGTCGCATTGCCATTTGATGACTCCGCCCATCTCTTCTGGCGGGAGAATTTCGTCTTTCCCAGGTTGTGTTAATTGGGTGTTATCGATTGATTATCGATTCTAATTAATTACTAGTAATTCCAAAGTATTCGTACATATTTATTATGTAGTCACACACTCATTCTCTTAGTCTTTTATGTGTTTGCATCGCGTCCGCGACAAGTTTATTCTGGAAGTTTTTTTTTCTGAAAGTTTATCCTGTGTTGTCTTGAGTTTGTAATGAGAGTTTATCCTGAGTTCACCTGAGATTTCATCCTGAGACTTTTTCCTGAGAGTTTATCCTGAGAGTTTATCCTGAGAGTTTATCCTGAGAGTTTCTCCTGAAAGTTTCTCCTGAAAGTTTATCCTGAGAGTTTATCCTGGAAGTTTACCCTGAATGTTTATCCTGTGTTGTCTAGAGTTTATCCTGAGTTGTCCTGAGATTTTATCCTGAGACTTTATCCTGAGACTTTATCCTGAGAGTTTATCCTGAGAGTTCATCCTGAAAGTTTATTCTGAGAGTTTATCCTGTGTTTATCCTGAGAGTTTATCCTGAGAGATTATCCTCAGACTTTCTCTGAAAGTTTATCCTGAGACTTTATCCTGAGAGATTATCCTCAGACTATCTCTGAAAGTTTATCCTGAGACTTTATCCTGAGAGTTTATCCTGAGAGTTTATCCTGAGAGTTTATCTTGAGAGTTTATCCTGAGAGTTTATCCTGAAAGTTTATCCTGAGACTTTATCCTGAGAGTTTATCCTGAGAGTTTATCCTGAGAGTTTATCCTGAGAGTTTATCCTGAGAGTTTATCCTGAGAGTTTATCCTGAGAGTTTATCCTGAAAGTTTATCCTGAAAGTTCATCCTGAGACTTTATCCTGAGAGATTATCCTGAGAGTTTATCCTGAGAGTTTATCCTGAGAGTTTATCCTAAGAGTTTATCCTGAGAGTTTATCCTGAGAGTTTATCCTGAGAGTTTATCCTGAAAGTTTATCCTGAGACTTTATCCTGAGAGTTTATCCTGAGTTCACCTGAGATTTTATCCTGAGACTTTTTCCTGAGAGTTTATCCTGAGAGTTTATCCTGAGAGTTTATCCTGAAAGTTTATCCTGAGAGTTTATTCTGTGTTTGTCCTGAGACTTTATCTTGAGGCTTCATCCTGAGAGTTTATCCTGTGTTTATTCTGAGAGTTTATCCTGAGAGATTATCCTCAGACTTTCTCTGAAAGTTTATCCTGAGACTTCATCATGCGAGATTATCCTCAGACTTTCTCTGAAAGTTTATCCTGAGACTTTATCCTGAGAGCTTATCCTGAGAGATTATCCTCAGACTTTCTCTGAAAGTTTATCCTGAGACTTTATCCTGAGAGATTATACTCAGACTATCTCTGAAAGTTTATCCTGAGACTTTATCCTGAGAGTTTATCCTGAGAGTTTATCCTGAGAGTTTATCTTGAGAGTTTATCCTGAGAGTTTATCCTGAAAGTTTATCCTGAGACTTTATCCTGAGAGTTTATCCTGAGAGTTTATCCTGAGAGTTTATCCTGAGAGTTTATCCTGAGAGTTTATCCTGAATGTTTATCCTGTGTTGTCTAGAGTTTATCCTGAGTTGTCCTGAGATTTTATCCTGAGACTTTATCCTGAGAGTTTATCCTGAGAGTTCATCCTGAAAGTTTATCCTGAGAGTTTATCCTGTGTTTATCCTGAGAGTTTATCCTGAGACTTTATCCTGAGAGTTTATCCTGAGAGTTTATCCTGAGAGTTTATCCTGAGAGTTTATCCTGAGAGTTTATCCTGAGAGTTTATCCTGAGAGTTTATCCTGAAAGTTTATCCTGAAAGTTCATCCTGAGAGTTTATTCTGGAAGTTTTTTTTTCTGAAAGTTTATCCTGTGTTGTCTTGAGTTTGTAATGAGAGTTTATCCTGAGTTCACCTGAGATTTTATCCTGAGACTTTATCCTGAAAGTTCATCCTGAGAGTTTATCCTGGAAGTTTATCCTGAATGTTTATCCTGTGTTGTCTAGAGTTTATCCTGAGTTGTCCTGAGATTTTATCCTGAGACTTTATCGTGAGAGTTTATCCTGAGAGTTCATCCTGAAAGTTTATCCTGAGAGTTTTCCCCTGTGTTTATCCTGAGAGTTTATCCTGAGAGATTATCCTCAGACTTTCTCTGAAAGTTTATCCTGAGACTTTATCCTGAGAGATTATCCTCAGACTTTCTCTGAAAGTTTATCCTGAGACTTTATCCTGAGAGTTTATCCTGAGAGTTTGTCCTGAGAGTTTATCTTGAGAGTTTATCCTGAGAGTTTATCCTGAAAGTTTATCCTGTGTTGTCTAGAGTTTATCCTGAGTTGTCCTGAGATTTTATCCTGAGACTTTATCCTGAGAGTTTATCCTGAGAGTTCATCCTGAAAGTTTATCCTGAGAGTTTATCCTGTGTTTATCCTGAGAGTTTATCCTGAGAGATTATCCTCAGACTTTCTCTGAAAGTTTATCCTGAGACTTTATCCTGAGACTTTATCCTGAGAGTTTATCCTGAGAGTTTAACTTGAGAGTTTATCCTGAGAGTTTTTTTCTGTGTTTATCCTGACTTTATCTTGAGGCTTCATCCTGAAAGTTTATCCTGAGACTTTATCCTGAGAGTTTATCCTGAGAGTTTATCCTGAGAGTTTATCCTGAGAGTTTATCCTTAAAGTTTATCCTGAAAGTTCATCCTGAGAGTTTATTCTGGAAGTTTTTTTTCTGAAAGTTTATCCTGTGTTGTCTTGAGTTTGTAATGAGAGTTTATCCTGAGTTCACCTGAGATTTTATCCTGAGACTTTTTCCTGAGAGTTTATCCTGAGAGTTTATCCTGAGAGTTTATCTTGAGAGTTTATCCTGAGAGTTTATCCTGAAAGTTTATTCTGAGACTTTATCCTGAGAGTTTATCCTGAGAGTTTATCCTGAGAGTTTATCCTGAGAGTTTATCCTGAAAGTTTATCCTGAAAGTTCATCCTGAGAGTTTATCCTGGAAGTTTAGCCTGAATGTTTATCCTGTGTTGTCTAGAGTTTATCCTGAGTTGTCCTGAGATTTTATCCTGAGACTTTATCCTGAGAGTTTATCCTGAGAGAAAAAAAGAGAGTTTATCCTGAAAGTTTATCCAGAGAGTTTATTCTGTGTTTATCCTGAGACTTTATCTTGAGGCTTCATCCTGAAAGTTTATCCTGAGACTTTATCCTGAGAGTTTATCCTGAGAGTTTATTCTGAGAGTTTATCCTGATAGTTTATCCTGAGAGTTTATCCTGAAAGTTTATCCTGAAAGTTCATCCTGAGAGTTTATTCTGGAAGTTTATCCTGAATGTTTATCCTGTGTTGTCTAGAGTTTATCCTGAGTTGTCCTGAGATTTTATCCTGAGACTTTATCCTGAGAGTTTATCCTGAGAGTTCATCCTGAAAGTTTATCCTGAGAGATTATCCTGTGTTTATCCTGAGAGTTTATCCTGAGAGATTATCCTCAGACTTTCTCTGAAAGTTAATCCTGAGACTTTATCCTGAGAGATTATCCTCAGACTTTCTCTGAAAGTTTATCCTGAGACTTTATCCTGAGACTTTATCCTGAGAGTTTATCCTGAGAGTTTATCTTGAGAGTTTATCCTGAGAGTTTTTTTCTGTGTTTATCCTGAGACTTTATCTTGAGGCTTCATCCTGAAAGTTTATCCTGAGACTTTATCCTGAGAGTTTATCCTGAGAGTTTATCCTGAGAGTTTATCCTGAGAGTTCATCCTGAAAGTTTATCCTGAAAGTTCATCCTGAGAGTTTATTCTGGAAGTTTTTTTTTTCTGAAAGTTTATCCTGTGTTGTCTTGAGTTTGTAATGAGAGTTTATCCTGAGTTCACCTGAGATTTTATCCTGAGACTTTTTCCTGAGAGTTTATCCTGAGAGTTTATCCTGAGAGTTTATCTTGAGAGTTTATCCTGAGAGTTTATCCTGAAAGTTTATCCTGAGACTTTATCCTGAGAGTTTATCCTGAGAGTTTATCCTGAGAGTTTATCCTGAGAGTTTATCCTGAAAGTTTATCCTGAAAGTTCATCCTGAGAGTTTATCCTGGAAGTTTAGCCTGAATGTTTATCCTGTGTTGTCTAGAGCTTATCCTGAGTTGTCCTGAGATTTTATCCTGAGACTTTATCCTGAGAGTTTATCCTGAGAAAAAAAAGAGAGTTTATCCTGAAAGTTTATCCTGAGAGTTTATTCTGTGTTTATCCTGAGACTTTATCTTGAGGCTTCATCCTGAAAGTTTATCCTGAGACTTTATCCTGAGAGTTTATCCTGAGAGTTTATTCTGAGAGTTTATCCTGATAGTTTATCCTGAGAGTTTATCCTGAAAGTTTATCCTGAAAGTTCATCCTGAGAGTTTATTCTGGAAGTTTATCCTGAATGTTTATCCTGTGTTGTCTAGAGTTTATCCTGAGTTGTCCTGAGATTTTATCCTGAGACTTTATCCTGAGAGTTTATCCTGAGAGTTCATCCTGAAAGTTTATCCTGAGAGATTATCCTGTGTTTATCCTGAGAGTTTATCCTGAGAGATTATCCTCAGACTTTCTCTGAAAGTTAATCCTGAGACTTTATCCTGAGAGATTATCCTCAGACTTTCTCTGAAAGTTTATCCTGAGACTTTATCCTGAGACTTTATCCTGAGAGTTTATCCTGAGAGTTTATCTTGAGAGTTTATCCTGAGAGTTTTTTCTGTGTTTATCCTGAGACTTTATCTTGAGGCTTCATCCTGAAAGTTTATCCTGAGACTTTATCCTGAGAGTTTATCCTGAGAGTTTATCCTGAGAGTTTATCCTGAGAGTTTATCCTGAAAGTTTATCCTGAAAGTTCATCCTGAGAGTTTTGAGCGCACCCAAGATCGTCACCAAGTACACGTAATCATAACATTATTTATTTGCAATACATTGTTATTTCATATTCATGCGATTATTGAAGTGGTTGAGGTACAGGAGTTGGACGAGGGTTACGGTAGATAGAGCCGCACGGTGATGATGTACTTGTAGAAGAAGCGGGATACTGTAGCGTATTCTTGGTTCCAGTGAGTGGTTACGGTAGCTCTCGTCGGGAATCCACCAGCGACGGAGACTTGATGCGGTAGGAGTGCGGGCCCCCGGAATCCACCGGGTTGCATGGCCATACAACGCACGCAGCGCCTCGGAATCCACCGGGCAATCGGCTGCTGAAGAAGGGGAAGAAGGGACGCTCAGTGCAGAACCTCTGCGATACTGGCGTGGTCATATTCCGGTTCACTCCACTGCGAACACATTCTTTTGCATTTAATCCGCTGTACTACTCGTAATTTATCATAGTGTGTTCGGTTTACATTACCCTGATTTACATTCAGATGTCGATCCACTTCATTCGATTCATTGATTTATCGCATCCACTCACTGCGCCTGACGGTCGCAAGTCGGATAAGTGAGGATAAGTGTTTTGATTGCATCCCGGATGAGCTTTTATACTCTCCGGATGGGTTACGGTCATGTATTTGAATGTAGTCGGTCCGGGACCATCAATGCCGTTCAATTCTGATTTAAATAATACGGAATCCGGCATGACAAATATTCCGGTCAATTGTGGTCGCATTGCCATTTGATTGACTTCCGCCCATCTCTTCTGGCGGGAGAATTTCGTCTTTCCCAGGTTGTGTTAATTGGTGTGTTATCGATTGATTATCGATTCTATATAATTACTAGTAATTCCAAAGTATTCGTACATATTTATTATGTAGTCACACACTCATTCTCTTAGTCTTTATGTGTTTGCATCGCGTCCGCGACATTCCCGGCCTGACATTTTTTGATGTGTCTTCCGTTCTCGATTTGTGTTCTGTTTTGATTTATATTATTTTTCATATTTTGTAATTTATTGATATTCGTATTTGGTCATATCCTAGTTCGTTCCATTTATATTGATTCGTATTCTTTCAGGTCGTAAACCAAAGAAAGGCCGATGATGATGGGCCATCATCCCGCCGGACTTGTTGGAGCTGCGCTGCAGCTTCTTCATCTACAACCTGTTCATCTGCCACCTCAACTTCAAGAAGGGTAAGCCGACTTTATTCTTCTCATTCATTTGATGATTTCATTTTGTTGACATGATTATGTTTATGTGGATGTTGGTCAATTTAGTTCGTTTGAAACATTTAGTTGTGCGGTTTTATTCTAAATTCAATAAGCGATTTAATTCATTTGTCTTGAAGTTGATTGCTCTAGCGCTGCCTACTATCAGGCTCTTGTTTCTTTGGATATTTAAATGTTGTTAGATGTTCGTTGGGATATTAGATTATTTCATGATA